>BSBK01002856.1:775000-1168930 GCA_027943335.1 Chamaecyparis obtusa
GTGATCTTACGTCTAAATTATAATTACTGTCACTTTAGAACTTAATAAACTATGAAATATTGACCCAAAATGAATGAAACCAATTGCATCCTTTAGATATTGAAGTTACAAATATAATCTCGTAAGAATTACATCGTTATCATATTTCAAATTTTTTTTATGTTGATCCAAGTGATAGTAACTCTTTAAAAACATAGTTTTACACACAAACCACTTTTCGAAGGAGAAGGAAAAATGAATTTTAATTTAAAAAAAAAAACTATATTTAGAAACTAGAAAGAAAATTCTAAAAGACTCTAGTTTACATCATCTTCAAATTCCTAATAGTTTTGCAGCAACATGTGTTTGAAAGTGAAGTTTTTTCTCAGAATGTTGATCTATGTGTCAAAGTTGGCCAAAAAGTGAGACACACTATTGTGGGACCACCCCATTATCTTTTCCTCTGCAGTACAGTTTAGTAAATACTCACTGCTCATAAATATATTTAATAACCCATACATTCATAGACATTAGATTTTCTCTATCAAAGATCTTTTATTCCTAACATGGTATCAGAGCCTCAATAGAGGAAAATCATTAAAGCTAACCTTGAATTCTTTATAGATTCATTATAAACAAAAAGGAGAGAAATTATAATGGCTAGCAGTGTTAAGGTAGAAGATAGACTAGAAGGTGCTTCTAACTTCTTCTCATGGAAAATTTGAATTCTTACTTTTCTTCAAGAACTTGAGTTAGATTCTTATGTTGAGGAAGACAAAAATATGCTAGAAGAAGAATAAAAAAAATAAACTTGGAAAAGACGTAACAATAAAGAAAAGAAGATCATCATTGATGTTGTTAAAGATCATATCCTCCCCTCCATAGCAAGACTTAAAAACACCTATGAAGTATTCAAGAGTATTCAAGAAACATTTTAGATTAATAATACAAATAGATTACTTACTCTCAAACAACGATTCTAAATCTAAAGATGAATAAAGGGGAAGTGATTACATCTTACTTTCTTCGGATTTCTGAATTAAGAGATCAATTCTCCACTATTGGAAATAATATTGATGACATGGAGTTAACATTAATAGCTCTTAGAGGATTACCCATCATATGGGAATCTTTTATTCAATGTATAACTGGACATTCTTCTCTACCTAAGTTCGATCAACACAAGAATGATTGCAATCAAGAGCAATCTCAGTTAATATCAAGAGGGATCGGTCCTAGCAAAGGAAATGAGATTCAAGCCCTACATACCCATTCAAACTTCAAAAGCAATAAAAGGAAGTTTAAACATAAAAAATGAAACTCTAACACAAGCCATGCAGGGAATCCCATTAAAAGTCACAAAAATTGAGACCTCCAAAATATAGTGTTACAAATATGATAAGCTTGGACATACACATAGATTATGTCCTAAGAAGAAGAAAATTCAAGCAACATTAGCTGAAGTCAAAGGAGCAAAAATATCATTATTCTTCTTGGCATTATCAAGTGAAGTTAACTCAAGAAAAAACACTTGGATAATTGATATTGGAGCATCTTAGAATATAACAGGATTCAAAGATCAATTTGAAACCCTAGAATTAGATTCCTCTAAAGAAGTTACAATTGGAGACAATTCCACTTATCCAGTGAAAGGAATTGGGACCTGCTCTATCAAGTTGAAATTAGGCGCAACTCTACTATTGAAAGATGTTCTATTTATACTAGGCATAAAAAGGAACTTAGTCTCTATTTCAGGCTTAGTTTATCAAGGCTATCGAGTCACATTCCAAGAAAATAAAGTATTAATATGGACAAAGAACACTAATATTAAAAATGTTATTTCCTTAGGGTATAGAGATGGAAGCCTATACAAAGTAGGAAATAGTATTAAATCAGCTCTAAGTCATGAAGTATCCAACACTAATGAACTCTAGCACCAAAGATTAGGTCATCTTGGATTTAGAAATCTTCCCTCCCTTAAGAAAATTACTACAAGGATATCAAATCTAAACTCAAAACATAGAAGCATTTGTAAAGGATGTGCTCTAGAAAAAAATATAAAAAGATCCTTTCCCTATAGTGAACATAAAAGAAAAGTTGCATTAGAGCTCATTCACATTGACTTGTGTGGACCTATGTCAACCCTATCACTAGGAGGTTTTTCATACTATGTGATCTTCATTGATGATTACTCTAGAAAAACTTGGATTTACTTTCTTAAACTAAAAGAATCAAATGAAGTATTATTAAAGTTCAAATAATTCAAAGCATTAGTTGAAAATCAAAGTGGGAGGAAAATAAAAATCCTAAGATCAGATAACATAGGTGAATATAACTATGAAAACTTTAAAGAATTTTGCATTTATGTTGGGATTAAGAGGGAGTGTACAATACCTTATAATCCTCAACAGAACAGAGTAGCATAAAGAAAAAATAGAACCATTATATTGAAGTTGCCAAAGCTATGATGCATGATCAAAATATTCATACCTCTTTTTGGGCCGAAGCATCCAATATTGTCATATACATTCAGAACAGATGTCCTCACTCTATTCTAGAAAACATTACACCTGAGGAAGCCTTTGTAGGAAAGAAACCAAATCTAAGTCATCTTAGAATCTTCGGGTGTCCTGTATATATTCACATTCCCAAAGAGAAAAGAACTAAACTAGATCCTTTTGGAAAGAGAGGAATATTTTTTGGTTATAGTGAAACTACCAAAGGGTACAGGGTATACATACCAGGATAGAAATCCATTGAAATTAGTAGAGATATCAAATTTGAAGAGGACATTGCTCTGAAAATATCTACACTTACTGAAGAAGTATCAAATGAGAATCAGAGGGAGAATACTATAGAATTTGATGATATTGAGAATCAGAGGGAGAATGCCTTTCAAGATAATGAGAATCAAAGAGAGAACATAATAGAAAACTACAAACCTCCTTCTCCTCACCTTGAAGATGTTGAAATTCCTAACAACAGAAAAAGACCATTATGGGTAAGAAAGATTATTCAGGAAAAAAATGTTGAACCAGATGAAATGACTAAAGGAATTAAAAGGACAAGACATCAAAAGTGCTATCTTGCACTTATGACATAACTTACAAAATCAGAACCAACTATTGCTAAAGAAGCCCTAGCATGTAAAGCCTAGAAAGATGCGATGATCGAAGAATACCAGTCTATTGTAAAAAATGATGTTTGGGAAGTAGTGCCTAGACCAAAAGGGAAAACTGTCATTTCCTCTAGATGGTTATTCACAATCAAATATGCTTCTGATGGTAGTATTGAAAAATATAAATCTAGATTTGTTGCCAGGGGTTTTTCTTAAAAGGCTGGAATTGACTACGAAGAAACCTTTGCTCTAGTTTCCTGTTACACTTTTGTAAGAACTATTATAGCCATTGCAACATCCAAAGGGTGGAAGATACATCAAATGGATGTAAAGACAATATTTCTAAATGGTGTTATTGAAGAAGTATACATAGAACATCCAAAAGATTTCATCACCCATGACAATAATTATGTTTGCAAATTGAAGAAAGCACTTTACGATCTCAAGTAAGCTCCTAGGGCTTGGTATGAATGTATAGACAATTATCTCTCCAAGTTAGGATACTCCAAGAATGAAGCTGATCCTAATATATACTTCAAAATATCCAAAGGTGAAATGGTAATTATAGTTATTTATGTTGATGACTTATTAATAACAGGAGAAGATCATCTTATTGCTAAATGAAAACAAGAACTTACAAATGAATTTGACATGAAGGATCTAGGGTTGCTACACTACTTCTTAGGATTAGAAGTAGTACAGAAAGAAAATTATATTTTCCTAAATCAAAGAAACTATACTATGGACATCTTAACCAGATTTGGCATGAAGGAATGTAAACCATTAACCACTCCAATGGAAATAAATCTTCATAAACTCAAAGAAGAAGCTACCAATTCAAAGCCTATAGATTCTTCTTATTACAGACAACTAATTGGATCTCTTATGTTCTTGGTAAACACTCATCCTGATATTTTCTAGGCTACAAATGTTTTAAGTAATTTTATGTGTGAACCTAAGAAGATCCACTTAATAGTTGCTAAACACATTCTGAGATACTTATGTGGTACAATTGAGTTGGGTCTAAAGTATGAGAATGTTGAGATACAACTCAAAGGGTTCACTGACTCCGATTGGGCCAAAAATTCAATTGATCGTAAAAGCACCACTGAATGTTTCTTTAGTCTTGGATCAGCAATGATTTCATGGTTTAGTAGAAAACAATTAGTTGTTGCTCAAAGTTCTACCGAAGCATAATACATAGCCACCTCTATGGGTGCTCGAGAAGCAGTATGGTTAAGGAAGTTACTATTTGGATTGTTTGGCAAGCCTCTAAAACCTACAGTAATTTATTGTGACAATCAAAGTTGCATTAAGCTTTCTGTAAATCCAATTTTTCATAATTATCGATCCAAACACATATAAATTCCTTATCACTACATAAGAGACATGGTAGATAGAGATATTACCAAACTTGTCTACATAAGTACTGAAGAACAAAATGTTGATATCTTTACCAAGCCTCTTGCGAAGTTGAAAATCAAGTACTTCAGACAAAAACTTGGTATGATTAAGTTGTGATTAAATTTATGAGATTCTATCTCTTAAATATGTAAATTAATGTATTCATGAATAAAAATTAAAATATTACAATATTGTGTATTTTGAAAGATGATGATCTTTCTTGTGTGTAAGGTCACTATTGTAAGGTGACGACCTACAATAGTTTGACTTAAGTTATCATATAATCCAGTTCCAAATTTAGTCGGGGATCATGATAACAAGTGAATCAAGTTTTGATTCGGATTGCACTGGATATCTTGACACTTATGTTTATCACTAAAATCTAGTTTTGAATTGAATCAGGGATTATGATAAATTTCCTCTATTAGGTTGAATTGTGTTCTGGATCATGCTGCAAATCCTAATCTAAAGTGATTATGTGTTATTTTAAAGGGAAATCTAGTTCTAAATTAAGTCGGTGATTTCAATAACACTCACTTCTTGTGATTATCAATCCTCTCTCACTAAGAGGGAGTGTTAAACTATAGCATCGAATTGATTGATATAATTGTCGACTATATATATATATTATTAATGTACATAATAATCGACTGCAATTGATATTGAAAGAGAGTTTATTGTTTGCTATTGAATCGACATAGTCGACATTAAATAAACCGTGACATATATGTTGATACTATTATGGGTAAGTATCATTCAATAGTTAACGTAACATATTAGTTATTAATATCTTACATTAACTATTGAAGGATAGTTAACGTAATAGTGGATATGTTACGAAGGGGTGTCTCAAACAATATTCATAACCCCCTCATGTTTGAAAGGGCATGTCTACATATAGACATGGCTCTATGTGGCTTAAGCCATGTAGAGTCATGTTTCTACATAGATGTGACTATTCACATTATATTTATATGTTATGTATTGTGAGAGGAAAGCAATCAATCAATACGACATTGTCTTCTCCTCTGCAATACAGTTTAGTAAATACTCACTGCTCAGAAAAATATATTTAATAACCAGTACATTCATAGACATTAGATTTTCTCTATCAAAGATCTTTTATTCATAACAATATTAATATAAATTAGTAATATTTATAAAAATCTCAAATGTTTTCAACAAGTTTCTAATTTCATATGTTTTATTTTGAAAATATTTTAAATCAATAAAATTAGTATATAATAAATTATATAGAAACTTTTATTTGTGATAAAATAATATAAAATTAGAAAAAAAAATTATAAATTAGTAATATATGTCAAATTAATTAAGAAAGTTTCTAATTTTATATATTGCATACTAATATTTTAAATTGGTAAAACAAGTTTCTAAAATTGATAGATTCTATTTTCAAAATACTATAAATTAATAAATTATATAATAAATAAAATAGAAATATTTGTCGTAACTCATAATCAATTAAAAAAAATGATATTTTAAAAAGATGCTTTGCTTGCGAAAATGCAAAAAATTAGACTTCAAAGGAAAATAACTTTGCAGAATCATCAGGTCAAGCTAGGACTTATTCATCATGACCTAGCGAAAGCCAAAAATCTGGATTCTGCCTTGACAAAATTGTCCTCCAAGCTTGCTCAATATTCGGATACCAGATCTTCTAGCCCGAAAAAGGAATTCACCAGTTATTGTTTTAATTGTTGGCAATATGGGCACAAACATACAGACTGCAAACTCAGGGATGTCCGTCATCTCCATCCCAATTATGATCACCTCAATGAGTTCATTGTGAAGTAGAAGGCAAAAAGTTTGCAGGATGCTCAGCAAAATGAGCAATCTAAGGGAAAGATCATCGCTTCACATGTTAATTCAGTTAATCCCCTGAACAATGGTTACAAAGAGCATATCGCTAAGAAATTTGATAAGTGTTTAGCAATTAAAACTAGGGTTTTGGAACCCAGTTCTGAAAACCATACTTCCAATGGCTATTGGTTCCAAAACAAGATTATGGAGCTAAAGGTTTTCTTTGTCAAATCACTGGACGCACAAATGAATTTTTTTGCTAAAACCAAGTATGCGAATTTGAAGAAAAATAATTCAGAGATGGTAAGGGAAAAGTCTATTGAGCAGGTCTCACTTCAAGCTAACTCCAAAGTGGGGAAAGATGGAGTGGCACCTTCTTAGAACCTTACCACTCGTAGTTTGTACAAACCCTATCCACAGCTATCAGAAAGTAAGCGGTATGATCACCCCAAGAGCATAAAGTCTCTATCATCCAGGACATCTCCGGCCAAATGCCCCTATGAACCTCTATCTACTGTGAGGGGAGGATGATTGACAGAGACTAAGGCTTCTTCCAGTGGTGGCAGATCAAGAAAAGAGGAATGGCACATGGTCAAAGGCAGGAAAATGGTAAAATCTTCTCCTAT
Source organism: Chamaecyparis obtusa (assembly GCA_027943335.1). Classification (NCBI taxonomy): domain Eukaryota; kingdom Viridiplantae; phylum Streptophyta; class Pinopsida; order Cupressales; family Cupressaceae; genus Chamaecyparis; species Chamaecyparis obtusa. The sequence continues at coordinate 781,949 of BSBK01002856.1, forward strand.
AAATCACAATAGCAGTAATATTGTTCTTAAAAATTCTTTTGAAATACTAAGCAGGGATATTAACCCTAGTAACAAACTTTCGCACTTAGTAAATCATCAGAGTAGTAGGGTTTTGGGAGGGGGAGTAGCTTCCTGGGGGAAATCACATCTGGAAGGTGAACATGCACAACCCGATATGAGAAATTTCCCCCTCCCCCTATCCAAAACTCTAGGCATGGCACATAGAACTTATAAGGATATTAAAGATCTAGCTTTTATTCATAGATCCCCAAATGCTTACAGCCCTCCTCATCGAAGGAAGGAAAATATGGGTTCTATGAACAGGAAGTCATATAATATGGTTAAACCCTATAATGAGGGTAATCTGTCTCATGATAAGTGTAGTGATAGCATTTACACCCCACCACATAGGTGTGCAGCTAATCATAGCCATTCAACACTTTCAAAATATGGTAATCATGGTCCTAATCATCTTAGGATAACATTGGATGAAAAATACATTGTGCAAAATCAGCATGTTTATGTAGAAACAGGTGTCATATGAAAATGGATGGGTACAGGTGCCCTTTTAGAGGATACAATCAAAGGTTTGGCATCGCTTCTTCCCTCGGAGGTAAGTACTACTATCATGACAAATAACTTTATTTTTGTAGATTGCAAGAGTAGTAAGCTCAAAAATGATATTTTAGAGAAAGGTTATCTAAAATTCAGAGATATTTCCTTTTTTGTGTGCTCATGGTTTCCCTTTTTTAATCCAATAATAGTAGCGGATTTCCAAGTAGAAAAAGCTATTTTATTAAGAAATCTGCCATTAGAGTTTAATCATCCAAAAATCATTAAAAATATAGGAAATAGAATTGGAATTTTTAAAAGGATAGTTAAAACTAAACATAACAAAACAGATGTGATTATCATAATTAATTTAAATTATCATGATAATTACATTCCTCCCCTTCAGCTGTGTTTTAACTCTAATTCCATAATTATAAATGGCCAGATCTTAGATAACTACATAGAAGATTCTGAGAAAGGAGGAAATCCTTTCTCACTTACTCTTAGAGATTGCTTAGATTTTCACCATGGCATAGATAATAGAATAAAAGTAAACTTCTTAAATAACAAAGGGGGTTTTGAAATCCTGAATAACGAAGAGGAGTATTCTAAGATTCCTCCTCCCAATTTGTATAAAATCAACACTCCGATTATAAATGACACTCCTCAGGACTTATCCAACGCTCATACTTCTTTAAGGAGGATAGAAACCATGAAAATATTGAGCCTGAACATGGAAAATATAACTAAGAATGATAAAAAAAAAGTTTGGACTATGGCTGTAAAATTAATAATACAGACAAATCAATACTCGATCAACACCCAATTAATTTACCTATGGTTAATCTAATAAACCCCCAAATATTTGAAGCAATGCTTCCAATAAATAATAACCCAGTTAACATTATAAGGCAAGAACCATATGAAAAATTCAATAGGGAGAGCAAATCAGAACAAATAGAACTTGGAACAAATAATAATAAAATCTATTTTCAAGATGAAGGTAATAGGACTGAACTACCAACTAATTTGATTTTGAAGCCGGAATGTGCTGATGCAGTAGAATTAGTTGAGCAGGTAAACAAAACAGAAGAGGAGGTGAATCAAATTATTAATTACTTAGGAAAATCACTAACTGACGAACTTATGGACATGTTTCTTGATGAAACTTGTGACTTCGATGAACTAAAACTCCAAAAGGAAATACTAATTAAACAAATTCAGGAATGCATCCTAGAAGAAAATAAGGAACAGAATAATAGTCTGAATCAGCATCTCCTTCCCTCTTCCCTGGAAAAGGCAACTTCATAAATTGCACTTTTGGATAACCCTGACAAAAATTCAGACCAATTAGATAAAAAAATTAGTTAAGAAGCTATAGATAGGCATAATGCAAAAGAGAAAAATATAAATGATAAGGAAAACTTAAATGTGCCTACCTGTGTTAATGGGAAGGAACTAGCTATTTATATTCCTCCAGAGCTAGAAGCATTAAATTTGGATTTGGCAGGAAATGATGAAGATATAGTGGAAATTTATGGCAAGGAGATCATAGATAGAGATAAACCCCTAGATTGTTCCTTAAATGAGCAAAACAACTCAGACAACCAGGTTAATTCTATAATAAGGTTTGATGGAGAAACAACTTTGGTTAAAGAAGCAATAGAAGGCCTTTTCGGGATCACTAATGAAAATAGAGAATTAGGCATAGCCATGAATAGAGGTAGTTTAAGTACACCCAATATTAATAAACTCAAAAAGAAAAGAGGTAGGAAGTCAACTGTTGAGTTGAGAACGTTGGATGGTAATGTAGGTAACCAAAAAAAGATAGTGGATATTTTGAACACAGGGAAGGGGAAGTTCCTTCCCAAAGAACAATGAAAGTCACTACTTGGAATGTTAGGGGTCTAAATGCCCCTAACAAACAGCGATTAATCAAAAGATACTTAAGAAACTTTGACTCCGAAATCATTATGTTACAAGAAACTAAGCTTAATAAAGATGAAATTAACAAGTTTAGTAAAAGACTAGGTATATGGAAGTTAGAATATGTCCCATCAGTAGGCCTCTCTAGTGGTTTGGCAGTTCTATGGGATCCCCATAAAGTAATGGCCCAACTCGCACTCATTAACGATAGATGGATGACATTAACAATTAATAGCCTAAAATCCGATTTAAAATTTTACATGATCAACATATATGGGCCAATCCCTAATGAGGAAAAAAGAAAAGTTTGGATGGAAATACAAAATCTTCTAATTGAAAAATGAGAACATCCCTTCATCATCGGAGGAGATTTCAATGCTATCTTAAATCTAGAAGAAAAATTTGGAGGTTCTCAGTATATTTCGCAATCTCATAAAGACTTTGGAAAATGGGCTGAGGTTAATCATCTAATAAGCATAAATACTATTAATGGAATCTATACTTGGAATAATAGAAGAGCGGGCTTCAGCTACATAGCTAAAAAATTAGATAGATTCTTTACTAGAACTAATTTTGAAAACTTTAATCAAATAGTCAGTGCGGAGATACTTCCTGAAGCAGGATCAGATCACTTCCCTGTCAGGCTTACCATAACAAAAAATTCTAAACCCTCGAGGAATCCATTTAAATTTGAATTTATGTGGTTCCAAAATTCAGAATTCATAATCCTTCTTGAGGATTGGTGGAAACAAACCTCGGTCAAAGGATTGAAAATGTTCTGCTTAACAGCTAAATTAAAAATTATTAAAAACAAAGTGTTAGAATGGAATAAGAATCACTTCAATGACATATTCGAAGAGAAAATCAAGGTAGAACAAGAAATCTCTGACCTTAACAACATAGTAATAGAACAAGGTATGAACGATCTTAGTTTCCATAAGGAAAAAGAGTTGATGGCTAGATACAATGATATCCTTATCAAAGAAGAAATCTTCTGGAAGCAAAAATCCAGGGAATCTTGGCTTAAGGACGGTGATAGTAACACTAAATTCTTTCATAATACAACTAATTTTAAAAGGAGCATCAATAGAATAACCAAAATTAAGTCAGTTGAGGGACTTATTACTAAGGATCCTATACAAATCTCAAATGTACTAACGAATTTTTACAACTCCCTACTCAACACTACAGAAGCTTCTGACCTTCATGCCCAAAATGAAATGCTTAGAGCTATTCCTAAGCTGATTACATATTCTGACAACAAAATGATGAATAATAAGCTCTCAATAGAAGAGGTCAAAGCAGCAGTGTTTCAACTACATCTGGATAAAGCACTAGGCCTAGATGGTTTCCAAGCTGGCTTCTTCCAAAAATGTTGGCATTTTGTTGGAGAAGAAGTATGGCAAGCTATGGAAGCTACTAGAAATTCAGGATCTTTATTAAGTGAAATTAATAATACCTTCTTTACTCTTATTCTGAAGAAAGACAAGTGCTCGGAACCAAGGGATTTCAGACCTATCTCCCTTTGTAATACCATATACAAGATCCTATCAAAATACTTAGCTAATAGAATCAAATCCATCCTTCCAATGATTATCTCGGAAGAGCAAATGGGCTTTGTAGCAAATAGATCGATTCTGGATGGTATTATTATAGTGCAAGAAATAGTCCATACCGCTTAGATAACAAAGGAACCTAGTAGGTTAATGAAAATTGACATTCAAAAAGCATACAATAAAGTAGATTGGAGATTCCTGTGCAAATGTATGGAAGCGTTTGGTTTTTCTAAACAATGGATTAATCTTATCTTTAACTGTATCTCAACTCCCAGGATTTCTATTCTTGTCAATGGTACCCCGGAAGACTTTTTTAGTATATCCAGGGGCATTTGGAAAGGAGATCCATTATCCCCCTTTCTATATGTCATTATGGCAGAAGCATTGGGGAGATCAATTACTAAGCTTCATTTAGAAGGGAAAATCTTGGGATTGAAAGCCTTGGAAAATGTGCCGAATATAACTCACCAATAGTTTGCGGATGATACGATTTTACCTGGATTAGCTAGTAGACGGGAAGTGAGTGCCTTCAAAAGCATTCTAAGTCTTTATGTGAAAGCCTCAGGTCAACATGTCAACCCTTATAAGTCAAAAATTTACTTTATTAACACTAGCTCAAAAATTGAAAAAGAAATTTGTGGTATGATGGGATATAAAATTGGCAAATTTCTGTGTAAATACTTAGGTATTGATCTGGATATAGGTCTCTTATCCTCCAAATTATGGCAAAAAGTCATATCCAAAGTTCAAAACAAGAAAAGTTCATGGAAAGGAAAGTGGTTAACTAAAGCAGGTAGAACAACTATGATTAAATCTATCCTTTCAGCCATTCCCACGTATCATTTATCGGTCCTACCCCTCCCAATTTGCGTTAAAAAGGAATTAGAAAAAATTATTCGAGAATTCTATTGGCAAGGTCCTTCTGAGGAAAAAAAAATTGCCCTTATCAAATGGGATACTCTATGTAAACTGATTTCTAAAGGGGGCCTAGGCATTAAAAATCTATTATGGAAAAACCAAGCCCTCAGGGCTAAACTTATATGGAGAATGTTCAAAGAATCAAGCAGTAAGTGGGCATCAATTTTATTACACAAGTACATCCTTGATGCGGATCCCATCAACATTTTCAGGTCTCAATCACATGTTAAGGGCTCACGGATATGGAATTTTATTAAGGACTGCAAAGGGATTATCAACAAATTCCTTTCTTGGGATGTAGGAGCAGGAGATCAAGCTTTATTTTGGGAGGATTCATGGGCAAGCCTTCCCTCCCTTAACAAACTAGGTTTCTCCAAGGAGTTTATGGAAGAATGCAAAAGAGTCATTGGCCCTTACCTTAAGGACTACCTAGGCAAGATGGAAGACAATAAATGGAATGTTACAAATATAATTGAGGATGCTTGGCCAGAGAAGAACAACCTCCTAACAATCTTAAATGATAGAGAAGTAATTCTTAAAGATAGACCAGATACTTTAATATGGACAGGATCTAACAACGAAAAATACTCTGTTAAGGAGGGTTACAATACAATTATTAAGAACCAAAATATGGATAACATCAATATACCCTTGAACCTTTGCTGGAACAAATCCTGCCTCCCTAAAGCTAGATTGTTCTTATGGGCAGCATTACAAAATAGAATTCTTACTTCAGATAGGCTTAATAAATTAGGATTCGAAGGACCATCTAGATGCCCGCTATGCAAAAACCATTCTGAGGATGCCAATCACATTCTTCTTAACTGTCCTTTTTCTCAAAATTGCTAGAATTGGCTTCATCAAAGTTTAGGATGGAAATCTACTTCTCATTGTGATTTAATCAACAACCTTAAAGCGTGGCCGTCTCTGTATAAAGACAATCTCTTCAAGGACATATGGATAATAGCACCTTCTATATTAGTATGGGAATTATGGAAAGAAAGAAACAGAAGGATTTTTATGGACCAAAAATTAACTTGGAACTCAATAGCTAACAAGATAGAAGCATCCATCATAGAAATTATTAATAGTAAACTCAGGGACAAACAGAGCTATGAAGATTCCTTTAAGAGTTGGGATAACAGAATCAGGTGCAAATGGCCAAAACTAGCTATCCCTCCCCTCTATGGTAAAGGGGGATCCAAAACTAAAACGGATAGAGCATCCTGTAAATGGATACCACCGAAAGCTGGTTGGTATAAACTCAACTTTGACAGAGCATCCCGAGGCAATCCTGGGGTAGCAGGTATAGGAGGGATCATCCGCAATTGGAAATCAGAAGTGGTAGCAAAATTCTCAAGACCCATTAGCCCTACAACCAACAATATGGCCGAATGTGTAGTGGCATTAGAAGGGCTTAAATTATGCAAAAATCTTAACATTTCAAAAGTAATTGTTGAAGGAGACTCCCAAATTATTATCAATGCCATCCGCACTAAAAAAACTCCTAATTGGGTTTTAAATTTAAAAATAGAAGAGATTAATTTATTAATGGATAGTATTCCCAATTATGAAATTAGACATACTTTCAGAGAAGGAAACACAGAGGCTAATAAGTTAGCGAATCTAGGTGCCAATGGACTAGTAACATTGGAACAACATATATAATAGTTTAAGAGGTATTTTAATGATAAGGTTAAGGCAGAGACCTTACCTTGTGTTAAACTCAGTAGGAAGATTGGGAAATTGAATCTCCTATGAGGATACAGGATCCTCATATAGAGACATTCTAACCATAGGAACCCTTCTTACTTATAAGAATATAGGAGCTCTTTGGGGAAGATAGCTTACTAAAGAATCATATGGGACCCTTAACTAATAATAAATTAGATTAATCAGAGATTATGAGTAGGTTCGCAAACTTAGCCATTTCCTTTTAGACATTGTAGCTCCACATTCCTTTAATCTCTTGTCCTTTTAAAATGCAATATTGAGTCTCTTGGTTAGTTCTAGCAAGAGAATGGAGAAATTTTTTAGCTCTGACCTTTGCAGTGATACAATCAGAAGATCTAGCACAGTAGAGGTTTAATAAATATCATAGGTGAACATCAAACCCAATATACTCTTAGCTAATATACCTTCTTGCTGCTGGATTATAAACAAAGAATCTAACTCATTAATTACTTCCGTTCCAGTAATCAAAACATAAAATTACCTATTCTGATTCTTGTTCCCTCCTACCCCACCAAGTGTGTATACTATAATAACTAGAACCATGGTATATTGCCTATTTATTTAACGAAGATACTCATGCCCACCTTTCTCCTCCCCGAGTTGAACAATACTCCCCTATTAGAGTAATACTCAAGCTATGGGCTCATTTAAATAATAAAGCAAGGTGTCCCTTGATATCGATTCAGAGATTATATCATTAACTATAACATATGTATCTTAGGATTTCAATTACGACTCTAGCATATTCACCTAAGGATTGTATCCTTTCCTTCATCTCTACCCATAGTAGATGGGTCAGATATATTTTGATGAACTATCCCTTTTATTTATTGAGTTTTTTATATTTCCTCCACTTAGCACCTTTCGATATCATGATTGCTACAGATCTCCCTCCTGGAAGCAGACTGAGGGATAGCTATCATTATCTAAGTTGGGATGGTGTCTTTGCTAGCAATGATAACTTGGTAGTCTCAATACAGCCAATCAAGCATTTATGTTATTACAGCCATTATAACTTATATATCTCGGTTCCTTCTTATCATCATGATAATAGAGTTCAGAAGATCCACGGCTTTAGCAAGGCTTCCTCCATTAAAGCTAAATTTTATCCCCTCATCATTTTTACCTGCCAAGGATTAATATACATCTAGGTTTGCATAATGCACTTTATCAGTCTATCCTTAGAGATATCTAGATCCCTATAATATCTAGACATAATTACAAGTCCCCATTTTTAGAACATGGATTATCAAATATCATCTTTCTTAAAGGTGCTTATCTCTACTCATTACCATCATGACCTGCATCGATTACCATCGATATCTCTCTAGATTAGTTGTGTTCTGGTTCTATATTTTTATCCCTTTCTTCTTTTGATTTGTAGTGGGTCTAGGGTTAGACTACTTTCTCTTTAGCATTACATAGTAAGAACTCTAGCTCTGGTTTGTCTAGCAAGCCTACTCAGCCACTTTATGGATACTAAACTACTTACTTTCTATACTAAAGTGGACAGAGCCATGGCCTTTAGAGGCCCAATTTTCCCCAAGAGATGGAATCAGATGCTGACTCCACTCCCAGATTCAACCAGAAGGGCACTGGTGAAGGCTATAGGGGATCAACACTTTGACAACTCCTTTACCTATAGAACAAATGGAGGAGTCATTGGCCAGTTTATAGCCCTTTCTTCCTTTGCAGGAAAAAAGGAAGAGGACATAATATCAATCGCTAGGTAAGTGTTCTTAGCAGAACATCTGGGTGGTTTGGAGAAGATGGTCCATTGTATTGACCAAAACCTCACAATCCCTTACCCGGATCGAACTATGTGAACCTTCATTGAGGAATTGGATACTATCCCTCAGTCTGACAGGGTGGCTCTCATGACTTTTAAGGACGAAGATAGTTTTGATGAACACTGGCCGGAGATGGTGAGAAATATTGACTACCTCTACAAAGAAGTACTGGAGGAAAGTATGGATATGAAGTGGAGGTTGAACTATTGGAGGAACGAAGGTTTCAATCTTCCAACTCTCCTAGACGATAAGCTTCCTAAGCATATCCATATCATAGCCCCGGTAATGCCCAAAAGTACCAGGAAAGTGAACAAAGGTAAGGATGAGGAGGAAAACATTATAGTTATGATTAAAGACAACAATGTCTAGAAAGGTACTGCCATTCAGAAGGCCAGCTTGGAGTAAGTCACTTTGTTCATAGTATATACATAGCATGTACATAGTAGCTTGGAAAGATGAACACTATGTACATAGTATGTGCATATTCTGTAAAGATCTGGAATATTTTAAAGGGTTATTAGCAACAAAGGCAAATTGGGATGTATTTCAGTATAATTTACTGTAATGACCGAAGATAGACTGCAACTAACAATTTTGGTGTCTTTAGTTACTTTAAAGAATAGCATTATGTTAAGGAACAATATATACAAATTTGATGTATATACAATATCTACTTACAATTTTGATGTAAATACTATTTTCATGGTTATGAGTACAATATTTTCATTTGTAAACAACATATGCACTCTGTATTTAGTCTTAAGGTTAATATTGTCAGGATGCCTGCTCTATTTTTTCTTTTTGGATCAGGCCTCTTAATTTCTATGGCTTATCAGAGTATTTAAAGAAATCTCATTTATTAATCCACAAACAGAGCATAGAAACTAAAGTGGTTCCACTCTACTGGAGTTAATCTCCACATTCAGAATAAGGGTGGGTTTCTTTCATACAATAGACAAATAGTAGAGCACATTAATAAGCCTAATCGATTTATAGAAATTCCTTGTGGAGATAGCCAGTTCTTTTAGCAGTAGATTCCTTTCATGCCTGGTAAGTCTGTAAAGAAGATACTGGACAGCTGTATGCCTTAGAATAGTAATTTAATGTAATTAGTTCAAGAATATATTCCTCAGTCGGTTCTAGAAGCATATGTGTCAAGCAATAAAAGGAATCTTTAATGCAGAATTTATTCATGAAGCCCAATACTGTCTTAGATTATATAAAGGAGCTCATGGTTACTAACGACATTAAAATTCAGAATTTTTTTTTGATTAGGTTGATTTGTTAGTCACCAATCTTGAAGTCAACATAAATAATATTAACTTCAGACTGGTGATTAATAGGAGAACTCTTGGATCAAGCTAGAAATTGAAAAGAGTATATAGTATGTATATTATTTCATCTAAGTAGTGCAAAGCATTGCATACACTGTGTGGATTTTGGCATCTTATATTATTCCGCACTATACATAGTAAATGTATATAGCATAGACACTATGTTTTGATGTATAGACCAGCTTCTGTCATCAGATTTAGATGTAGCATAGGATTTGTATGGAGACCTATAGCAAGAAATGTACAAATAAGAGTAATTAAATCATATTTTAAGGTAAATCTTCTTCCTTTCTGTCTCTCCCAAACATCTCCTTACCTTACTATTTTTTCAGTTTCATTTTGCTGTACCAATATATCTAGATCATTTCTACTGTCTACACACACACACACACACACCTACAAACTCACATTTAGAGAATGATCATCTACTGTATATACATATGCATATAATTATATATATTTATATATATGTATATACAGTGTAATCTGCTCAAATAAAAATTAGGATAGGATCTAATTGATAATAATGAACAATCCTATGATGGGATAATCTTTAAATTGTAGTAGCTTGTTCATAGGAAGGGATAGTTTTATTGTTACGCCAATTGCTAATAGTTATGTATATCTCAAGAAACCTAGGAAATTCAAAAAGAAATGTTAAGCAATAAATAGAGGTTTATAAGCTAACATCATCTATAAAGGACCTTGTTACATTGGTATAGACATGTTTTTTTTGTTCTGATTAGTTATATAGATCTATGCATCAACCAACTAAATATAGCTGGTATCTCATATACAAACTTGAAGGAAGGTAAAATTAAATTTCTTTGTAAGCACAATCTCGTTTCATCTGCTAGAAGCTGGGATATATGTTCTAATTCCTAATAATTTATTGGATGCATATTTTCAGATATTTATGAGAGTATTTATAAATATATATATATATATATATATATATATATATATATATATATATATATATATATATATATATATATATATATATATATATATATATATATATATATATATATATATATATATATATATATATATATATATATATATATATATATATATATATATATATAGGTGTTTGTATATAGATATTTATATATATATTCCTAGTTTCCTCCTAGGTGCTTTTCAAATCAACTTATAGATAAGAAGTAACAGAGTTACAGAGTAAGGTTTTACTGAGATCCTAGACTTTCTTTTCAGTTACCTTTTTTTAAGAATTGATATAAATATAGGTATATCAAGGGTAGTATACTTATATTTATACATAGAGCTTGGAACCAATATATGGAATTTTAAATAATGGACTAGCCTTGGCAAATATCACAGATATGGTAATGGTATGAATACATGGTCATTTATATATAATCTATATATGTATAACCATATGTTTCAGACTAAGGTCTGGTCTTACAAACTAAGGTATTTTTGGAAGTCATTACAGTATCTTATGAAAGATGTGAAATATTAGAAACTCATATTGAAACTCTGATTTTATCACTGTTATGTTAGGCAGTTCAACATTATAGCATAGAGAAGCATATGTAAGTCTGTTGCAAATTTTCCTAAAATGTTAGGATTTTTGAGTGCTAATATGAGGCAGGAAATGATAATCTTAAGCGGTAAGGATTTTGAATCATAAGACCTTTTTGTGCCTAATTTTATACTGACAATAACAAAAATGTTACCATAGGCTTCATAGTCAATATTTAAATATTCTTAGATAGGCTATGAAGCTGATATATAGATTTATTTTGGAGTAGATTAAGCTTTGGTATCAGAAGACTTTTGTCTGATTTCTTTTTAGGAAGGAATATCATCCGGATTTTCAAGTCATACTCTCAACAAAGCTAGAGGAACAAAGCAAGGCTTCAATTGTACAAATGATGTAATCATTGTCTAAGCGACATTCTATGTATAGTTAAGGATTTTAAAAGAAAAACAATCTCGAAGTTTTATTCGAGACGTGGGTATGCCCACATAAATCTTGTAAGAATCTCGATTGGTATTGAGCCGTGGGAATGCCTAAGGAAAATATGTATTTTTCAAATCATTGACATTGTCGAGACATGGGTATGCCCATGTAATTTTTGTATAAGGATGAGACCTAGGGTCCCGGGCAAGGCTGGAGGTTTTCTCAGCCCCGATCTTTCCTACTAGCGCCTGCAGTGAGCAGGGTCACATTTGTAAAATAATTATTTCTATTAATAATAAAAATTATCTAGGGCTTCGACCTTTTACCGATAAAAAAAAATAAAAAAATAGAAATATTTTTAATGAATATATATCATATATTATATATAAACTAATATATACTTATTTTATTGAATAAAATATTATATTACCTAGGTAGATGCACGATCAAGTGTCACCTTTTCCACTAACCCAGGTGACTTGGTCAATTTACACTCGACTAGTGGGACTCAGCTGAGTTCCATCTAGCCGAGTATATGTAGGTTGGATGCCGAGCCAAATGGTGCCTACTTGGTGAGGGAGACTCGACTGAGTCTAATGGGGATTTTAAATACCCCAACAAACCCCCAAAGCCCCTCATTTGCACATTTAGGGCCTTAGGATTGGTGACCAATGAGCAACAGTGCCCACTCGACTGCGTTCCAAGTAGGGGACATTTATTTTGATTTTTAATTTTTTTGTGTTTTTTAATTGTTTTTTTATATTTATATGCAAAAAATATCATTTTTTTACTTAGCATTATAATTTAAATATTATTTTTTTTCCATTTATGAAATCTATATTATTGATGAACTAAATGTAAATGTAAAATTAAAACTTAGAAATGTATTTACCTAAAAATGTACAAAATCAAAACATAAACTCAAAAGTTTGAAACTTAAATGTACAAACCTAAATCCTAGAAAAACATATATAATTTACACAAAATGTAAACTGAAACCTAAAAACATGTAAATAGTACACAATACATAGTTAATTTAAACAATTTTTTAATAAAATTTATTTAAAATTTGATTACTTGAGATATATATATATATATATATATATATATATATATATATATATATATATATATATATATATATATATATATATATATATATCCCACTAAGTTATTTTCCAAAATAAATATATATTAAGAACATATAGATCTAAAATCCTTTACATATTTTTTTGATAGACAAAATTATACTTAGAACCTAATAATACCTAATCTTAAGACATAATAACACCCTTAAAACATAATTGTTATACACTAAGTTTGCACCCTTTGTTTCAAGCTCTCTTGGTCTTGATAACCTAGTATAACATTGGATTCATCCCCAGGTGTGGGACCTATGCTAACTGGGATGAAACCTCCAGGTTCTAGGCTGGTTCCTCTTGGATAATCACCTTAATCTGCTTCTTGCTATGAAATGAAATAACTTTTGAGGGAAAGGGTTAGAAGGAATGCTTGAAAAGGGAAATAACATGAAAGCAAACTACCTACTAGGTGATACACCAAAATTAGGGTTTGGATCTCAGTATAGAGGAATGAGACCAATGGAGAAATCAGGTCTAATAAGTCACAACTCACTAGATAGGCTTGCATAAGTGTTTCATAGGAGGGTCTGAACAAAAGACACAACTTATGACCTGCAAGCAAACATCCTTTTCTGCAACTAGGTGTAGGAATGAGACAAGACTGTTAGGGGTTGTAGTATACCTACAAAACATCTAAATCAGATTAGACACAGTAACACACAGAATCATAAAAAATGAGAGGGACTAGGAACCCCAATTTCCATTAACAACATTCATAAACTTCAATCCAATAAGAGATAATCGAGACAGTGAAGACAAGGATAGAACAAATATCAGTAGTACCTCAATAATGCCTTAATCATCAATGGGAGATTATAGAAAGTAGAAGAACCAGAGGGTAGAAAAAATACCACAGATGGCTTTTTGAGAAAATATGACTTCCTTGCAAAAGTGGGCTTCTCTCCTTTACAAAAAATGAACCTCTTGAGCACTAAGGCTCCACAAAAAAATATATACAACACTCACTACCCACAGGCAGGAGTCCAAAATTGACCTAACCAGAGTTACAAATTCTTACAATAGTATCAAACCCTAAAGGTACACTACTGACCCATCATGAAAATCATTGAGAACCGGTCATCAAATTAGATCTTTCTCTTTTCGTGTTGATCCTAGACTGAGTCCACCTATAGACATAACAACTTCGACTCATCTACCCACCTACAACTCCACTAAGCCATGAAGGCCCCAAAAATTTGATCTTATAGATATTTCTATTTTCAATAATAACCCTGCAAAAGGTGGCGACAACCCATTGAGCATTTCACATGACATGGTCCCCTACAAAAATCTACGGCCCCCATGATCAGATCGTTCATTATCATCTTCCAACCATCAACCATCTTTGTCCTAAAGAAATCAATTCCAGCTACCAAATTGTCACGCATGGCTGTCAAAATGCAAAACCCTAGCAGGAAACCAATGCAAAAATTCAAATTTGAATGTTAATGGCTAGCGGGGCCTTGAGTTAAAATGCAACCATTGATGAAAAATCCTTCCTAGCAAATGAACGGCCCAGATGCGCCCTTTAAAATAGCTTAAAATACTCTCTGACAAGTCAAACGCCACTACGGTAGTCAACAACTGATCAAATTGCACCATTTCAGATACACGTTGTGACCTTTCGACATCGGACCCACCGCTTGAGATACTGATCTAATGGCGGGTGCATGATCTTATAGCCCCAGAATATTCCTTACACTTTTATGCCAGCCGCTGGATCCTTACCTTTCTGAGACCCCATTGACACATCAGTGCACCTGTGAATCTTTATCAGCATGCGTCAACCAATCATGTTCGAACACCTGAACACACCTGGTAATATGGTCCCATGAATTTTCCTTTCACTTTGACCAATAAGAAGTCAGAAAATCACCCTGACCTGGCATTGGACCCACTAAAAAATCTTGAACACTAGAAAAAATTGACAGCTGGTGCATAATCTCATGTGTCAGAAAAACCCTTCGCAAAGATATGCCAGCCGTCGATCTTCATCCTCCTGACATCCTTGCAGACATTTTGACATGGTCCCACTGTGGCATCCAAGTCATTGCTATGTGGACCAATCAAATTCAAGAAAGTCAGCACCTAAGGACCCACCGTAAGAGCCTTGGCAAAAAAGTAAGATCGATGGTCGGCACATAATCTCATGTGTCAGAGAAACCTTATGAGATTATATGCCAGCCATTGGATTCGTTGAGATGTCAGAACCTCTGACCGCTTGAAAGAACCTGGCCCTACTAATAGACAATCTGACTCAACACATGCTGACCAATTAGAAGCTACCAAATTGGATGAGGTGGCATCGGTCCTACTGACACACTGAAGCACTGCAGACATGGAAGATCTAACAGTCATCTTAAGATCTCAAGCTCTGACACCAGCCCTTGCGAACATACGCTGACCATCGATCCTCTGACAACTATCAGGACCTCTGAATGTCGAAAGAACCTGGTCCCACTGACACGCTGCCAAATCACTACCATGTGGACCAATCAAAAGCCATTGTTTGTGTACATGTTGTAGTGGACCCGCTTGTTTGAAGAGTTATGTCACCAAGGAGAATCAACGGTTGTCTGAAGATCTCAAACTTTGACAACGACCTATGCAAAGATGAGACGATCATCAGGTCTTCAGAATCGGGACCCCACTTTGACACAAAACCTAGATACCACATCTACGGCTAGTCTTAAAGCTTGATACACTTGAAGATTCCTTGCGAAAAATAGATCACCGTCAGATTAAAAACTTGATCCTGCCTGTAGAGTTAACCACACTTGGATTATGTGAACCAATGAATAAGGAAATTCTTATTCGCGAGAAGAAAGTCCTAACCATGGTTAGAACAGGTGAATACACGGACAAGGGGTTCGCTAAATCATGAATGAACCCAGGGTTGGATCATGTGAACACGTGAATAAAGACCATCCGCTAGTTCACCAAATGGCTTTAGCTGAGACTACCAGAAATTTAGAGGATTACATGAACAAGGCGTTCGTGTAATCGCCAGAACTTTAGAAACACCGCCAAACAATTTTAGCGAATTGGTGAACAAAGGAAAATCAAATATGCACATGCTAAAAGAAATCACTTAAGCTGTCGATAAAGTAACTACAAATTAGAACAAGGGCTTAGGGTTTTGAGGGTTAAAACACCACAACAACTACTTTTATGAATATTTGACCTGTAGACCAGGGACTTGAAATAATTGCAGAGGCTAGGAAACAAAACATGAGGTCATGAAACTTTCAAAGATGCTCGGCAGGAGTAAAATAGAGACTTCATAATAGATTTTAGCCAAATTTGCATGGATATGAAAATTAGGGTAACATTTTGGTGACTTCTGCTGGATGTTAGCCTACTAGACATGGAAACCAGTGAGCTTGAACATCCATTGGGAATGGGGTCTAAACTCAAAACTTCTCAGAGGAACAGGGCTCTAACCATGCTTAGTGCCCTTCTTGGAAAGCTAAAAATTTAACCTAGAAAGCAAGGAAAATAGGGAAACATACAAAGATTACAAGGAGGGATTAACCTTAAAGCAAGGTTTCAGATGGAAACCATTGACTGATATCGGTAGGGGATCACCTTCAATAGTTGATAGTTGAAAAGCATTGGATCCTTTGCACTCTGTTATAACAAATGGCCCACCCCAGAATGAATCAAATTTTGTGTGCCTGCTAGGTCTGGCTCTGAATTCATCCCATTTAAGGACTATATCACCAACCTTTAAGTTCCTGACCCTGGCTCTTTTATCAAAACTTCTTTTGGTTTGGTCCTGGTGGAATTCCATATCTTGCATTGACTTTCCTCTGAGTTCTTCTAATTCCATCAATTGTGCATATTTGATCTGTAAGGGATCCTCTTCATCAAATAGGGCATATTGAGTAGCTAAGTCCAGAGCTGGTAATTCTATTGAAATTGAAAACTTAGCCTCCTTGCCATACACCAACATGTAGGGAGAATTACCAATGATCTTCTTTGGGGTAATTCTATCTAACCATAAGGTAGATTTGAGCTTTGTATGCCAATCTCTTTGATTGTCCTAAAGAGTCTTCTTAATTATCTTGATCAGGTTCTTATTCGTTGATTATGCTAAACCATTCCCCTGAGGATAATAATTTGAACTTGTATTCAGATAAATGCCATTTTTAATTGCCCATTCTAAGACTTTAAGGCCTGTAAATGCCAATGCATTATCTGAAATGATGGAGTATGGAGTGCCAAATCTATGAATTAAATCATCATAAAAACTCAATACAACACTCTCATTAGCCTCTTTTAAAGCCACTACTTCTGTCCATCTAGTGAAATAATCTATAACAGTGATGATCCATTTATGACCCGCACTAGATGGAGGATTGATCATCCCAATGAAATCAATACCCCACTTCATGAAGGGTTGCTATATTCTGACTGGCTGTAGGGGTAAGGCTGCAAGCCTTTCTTTTCCTGCAAACATAGCACACTTGATACATCTTCTGACATAATCATGACTATCCTTAAAGATAGATGGCCAATAGTATCTAGCCCTCATGATTTTATAAGCAGTAGTCCTAGGAGAAAAGTGACCCCCAGAAGGTCCATCATGAAATTCAAATAGAACATCAGCTATCTTTTCTGAATCTATGCATCTTAAAAGGGCGCCACTGTGATCCTTTCTGAAAAGAACATCATCAATCAACACAAAAGGAATAGATTGTAACCTATAATACCTTCTTTTTGCTGAATCTAGGCCTGCAAGACATTGTCCTATCTTCAAATAATTGATCATATTAGGCAACCAGCTTGTTGCCTTGGCTTGTTCTTCTGTAGAGTGCACCACCAGAGATACATCCATTTGCTCTGATTTCTTTGAACTTTCATCCTCTGCCAAATGCTCACAAAGACCTCTTCCTCTAACCAGCTTGGTAGTTTGAATATCTATGTCATATTCCATCACCTTGGTGATCCAACCGGCTCTTTTCTCATTTAGGTCCTTGGAAAGCAAAAACTCTTTGACACTTGGATGACTAACTTTTAAATGTACCTTGCTGTGGGTCAGTAGATATCTGAACCTTTTGAGGCTCTTTACCACAGCAAGCACATGTTTTTCTATAAAAGAGTATCTCTGTTCATACTCTTCAGAACATTTGCTAAAGAAAGCAATAGGCTGCTCCAATCCATCTGAATTTTCTTGAGTCAACATTGCAGATATAACATCATGACCTCCATAAGCATAAAGGATGAAATCCTTACTGAAATTTGGCTTTAAGAGGGCAGGAGCTCCTGTTAGGGCCTCTTTAATGGCTTGGAAATTGGCCTTCCCTTCTTTGGTCCAACTAAAAGCTGAACTCTTCTTTAAAATGGTTGTCAAAGGCTTGAGTAAATCTACAATGTTAGGCAAGAACCTCCTAACAAAGTTAATCTTTCCTATGAAAGATTGGAGACTTTTCTTGTTATGTGGTAGGGGTAGCTCTAGGATAGCTGCAATTCTCTCAAGATCCATTGTAATTCCTTCTTTGGATACTACATATCCTAACAATTTTCCTTCATGAACTGCAAACACACATTTCTTGGGATTAAGAGATATCCCAAATTCTCTACACCTTTCAAAAATCTTCCTCAGATGTTTGATGTGGTCTACTGCATGCTTTGAATAGACAGTTATGTCATCTAAGTAGACCAACACAAACTTGTACATTAGGCTCTTAAAGGCCATATCCATTGCCTTTTGAAATGTGGCACCTGCATTTGACAAACCAAAGGGCATCTTTTGATAAGCCATGGTTCCCCACTTGGTTGTAAATGTTATCTTGTATTGATCCTCTTCATTTACTAAGATCTGATTGTATCCTGAATAGCCATCCAATAATGAAAATCTCTCAGATCCAGAGACACATTGTAAAATTTGTTCCATAGAGGGTAGTGGATGGCGGCCCTTTAATGAGGCCCTATTCAGATCCCTGAAGTCAACACATAACCTCAGTTCCCCACTCTTCTTCCTGATAGGAACAAGGTTGGAAACCCAACTAGTATGCTTAATGGGGTAGATGATACCACTCTCTATCAATTTGAGTACTTCTTTATGCATAAGTGGCTCAAGCTTGGGATTAACAGGCCTTTGCTTTTGCCTTTCTGGTTTGGCATTAGGTTCTAACTCAATAGTGTGTTGAGCAAGGGCAGGGTCGAAACCTTTGAGGTCTTCATTTTTCCATGCAAATACATCACTGAATTCTTTGAATAATTGAGTATAATCTTGCTTTTCCAATTCAGTGTTCACCTTTCCAAAGTGTAGGCTTTTACCTAGTTCCAACTCTAATTCAACACAATGTTCTTGTTGAACTACCAGGCCAGCTTTATTTTTCTTGACTTGATCATCCTTGTTGAAGACAGTCTCTAAGGTAACTAGACCTCTAGGCATCTTATTAGACTTGAGTTGTATCACTTGATCACCATAGTTTTGAGATAGCCTATCTTGATTGTGTTCTGAAAAAACATCTTCTTCAAACAAGAACTACAAAATTTGTTCATCATTGTCAAACACTTGCCAATTGACATCATTATCTAGGATAGACGGTCTAACAATCACTTTGATATGCTATTGATCTATTTCTCTTGAAATGCTATTTGGAATATCATATTGGGATCCAACAGTAGCTAACCTATCTGCATTTTGATTTAACTTTCTAGGGATAGCAACAATATTGAAAGCATGGAAATCTTCAATTGCATCCCAAACTCTATGTTTGTATGCTTTCATGGTGTCATTTTTGGTTGCACTGATCCCTCTTACTTGGTTGACAACTAACTCACTGTCACCATAAACTTTTAAGGCCTTAAGCCCTCTTTTTCTAGCCCATTCTAGTCCATTGACTAGACTTTCATATTCTGCAGTGTTGCTGGTGTAGGAAAAACTAAATCTAAAGGCAATATAATACCTTTCTCCTTTTGGGGACACTAGCATAGCACCACCACCAGAACCATGTCTGCTTCTAGCTCCATCAAAGTATAGTTCCCAAACCTGACTGTTTTGATCTTCTAAGTTAGCATCCTCTTTGAGAAGGCTTGGTTCTATAGCATTACTTTCTTGTATTAAATAACTTCCCAAACCAAAATCCCAGATCAGATTTTCTTGGGCCTCTGAAGCTCTTTCATCTAGAAGGATATCAGGGATACTCTGTATCTTTGTGCTTGCTTCACTAATGGTTTGGAAGTCACTATCATCAAATATAGGGTAGTTTACATTGATGGCATTGGACACATATGGCTCTATATGGTGTGCTGCTAATGGTTCTGATTTAATGGTGACCTTGGTCCCATACCTTGTATGAAATAACATGTGAGACCAATCAGAAGATAGATAGCCTCCTATCTTGGCTATAAACTCCCTTGAAAGACATATAGAAAATAATGCAGGGAGATCTATGATATATATATCAAGGAGGATGGAGAAATTAGGACTAGCATGAAGGATTAGACTGGTATCCTTAGCCATACCTATAGTATTGACTGAGGATCCATCAAGTTGGGTAACCTTCTTTTGGAAGGGCTCATATTTTAGTCCTAATTGGTCAGCTACTTTCTTAGGCATTACAGTGCTAGTAGCTCCACTATCTACCATACAATTATGTATTAAAGATTTTCCAATAATTAGAGATACATAAAAGGGAGGTGGCTTTGAGTTCCTACCTTGTGTGACATTTCCTTTGGAGTTGCTACTTGGAGCCTCCTTTTCTTGATTAGTGTTGACTAACACTGGCTTTGCAGCCTCTTTTGTAGGTTGAGGAGTTGCTACCTCTGACATGGCCTTCTTCAAAATTTCAGGTTGTCTTGGAAGAGCCAAAGAGTCCCACATGGATATGGTGACATTCACCTTCTTCATGTTGTCTACAATATTGAATGGTGTCATAGTGTGTACTCTTTGTTGTATCTTTGGCATGATGGGCTCTGCCTTTTTGGAATGCTGGCCTTCTTTGTTTGTAATGACAGGAGCCTCCTTAGGTGTGATGGGAGTAGCTTGCTATAGTGGCTCTACAGATGTAGTAGCTTTGGAGTTGGAATCCGCTCTCTCCATGTCTCGAGCTCTTCTTTTTGCTCTTGTAAAGGCAACAAAAGCAACTTCATCATTGACTCCATTGAAGTCTGGTTGCTCCCAATTAAAGAGAGCAGTCTCATGCTCTTGTGATTCTTGTTGAGGAACTAACCCACTGGATGAAACCTCTGATTGAGCTTGTGAGGCATTTTGAACCATTAGAGCCTGGTCCATCCATCCATTTGAACATGTAGCCTGATTATGAGGCTGACTGCAAGGGAAACACCATTCATTTTCCATGGCCATATTATTTTGACCAGGCACCATGTCCCTCACTGGATTTGCAGAACTGAGAGGTGCAGGGTTATATGGTTGGAATGGCCTTTGATTGAAATTTTGTCTTTGTCCTTGATAGCCTCCTTGGTACGGTGGCCTATTTTGTTGATAAGGCTATCCTTGATTTTGATACTGCTGACTAGGACCTTGGCCTTGTGATTGGAAGGGTGGCCTAATTCCTTGACCTTGTTTCTTCAGATTTGTGACCTCCTTGGTCAAGGTCTGAAACAAGTTTGTCATTTCTTGCATACTAGTTTGCTGACTGCTCTTTATTTCTTGCAACTCTTGAGAGAAACTTGTTCTCAGTTCTTGTCCACTAGTACTAGCCTGAGGTGCTAGTATGGAAGGAATAGGGGTAAATGGGGGTACTTGTGCAGGTGTAATGGGTTGAAGGCTAGGAAAAATGGGCATTGGAGGCCTTCTAGCAATCGTGCCTGCTTGGATCAAATAATTTTTAGCCCTGATAGCTATGTCAAAAGCTTGGGGTAGAGAAGTACCACCCATAGACTGGATCATGATGGAAATTTGACCATTTAGGCTTTTTAAATAGTAAAGGAAGGCATGGTTTTCTGATGGTCTCACTGAGACTAGGATTCTATTCCATGTTTTAAGGAATCTACTATTATAATCTGTCATTTTCTCTTGAGGGTCTCTCTTAATAGTTGTCAACTGTTCAACTAGAGATAAATTATCTGATTTATCC
Source organism: Chamaecyparis obtusa (assembly GCA_027943335.1). Classification (NCBI taxonomy): domain Eukaryota; kingdom Viridiplantae; phylum Streptophyta; class Pinopsida; order Cupressales; family Cupressaceae; genus Chamaecyparis; species Chamaecyparis obtusa. The sequence goes on from BSBK01002856.1 coordinate 803,887, forward strand.
TCAAAATGTTTACTTACTGCATCCCCTAACTCATCCCAAGAAGTAATAGAACCAACAGTTAGAGTTCTAAACCATTCTAGAGCCTTACCTTTTAAAGAGGCTACTAATAACTTTATGGCCACATCTTCTTGAGTAATGTTGTGTATGCTGCATATGGTGGTCACATCTCTTATGTGCTCAAAAGCAGTTGTCTGTCCCTCACCTGTGAAATTAGGTATACTCTTAAGTGCCACCAAGGGCACATCATGATGTTGAGCAAAGGCCAATGGGCTACCTTGGTTGAATGGAGCAAGAGAAAACTGTCTAGCCATTGTAAGAGTTGGAATCTGAAGATTGACAACTATATGAGCTGTATTTGTTGCTGGATTGGAATCTTCCTCTAGATCTTTGGTTAGAGATCTCCCTCTTCTTCTGGAATGAAAGGGAAAAGGTCTTCTTTCTGAAGTATTAGGAGGTGTTGATTGAACTCTCCTTGCAGGGGATGTCCTTTGAGTTGTCCCACCTTTGTGACCTCTTCTTGAGGGCAACTCTGAAAATTGGGTAGGCTTTGAGCTCCTAGTCTCGATCTTTCTCATAGAACTTTGAACAAATTAGCCTGGATCTTTGAAAACAGTGGAGTCACCAGATAAACTTGATAGAATGACTTTTAAAAGTTTGCACTATGCAATCTTCATATCAGAGATAGCATATCTTTGAATTTGAATAACTTCTAGTCCCACAGGGCGTGCCAGAAATTGTTAGACACTAAGTTTGCACCCTTTGTTTCAAGCTCTCTTGGTCTTGATGACCTAGTATAACATAGGTTTCATCCTAGTTAGCATAAGTTCCACACCTGGGGATGAATCCAATGTTATACTAGGTTATCAAGACCAAGAGAGCTTGAAACAAAGGGTGTAAACTTAGTGTATAACAATAATAATACCTAATACTTTCAACATATAATACCTACCCTTAAGACATTTAATAGGACCCTTAAGACCTAATAGGATGTCCAATTATAAGATCCTTAAGACCCAATACCTGACCTAATAGTACCAATTAAGACATAATCCTAGACTCTTACTGATCTAATAGGACCACTTAAGACCTAATTGGACCACTTAAGACTTAATTTAGTCCACCGAATAGGACCTATTAGGACCCTTAAGACCTAATAGGACCACTTAAGACCTAATAGAATTTAATAGGACCAAATAGTTCACCCTTAAGACCCAATAGGACCCTTAAACCCAATAGGACCTAACTAAGACCCAATAAGACCCTTAAGACCTAATAGTACCCTTAAGACCCAATAGGAGCTAATTAAGACCCTTAAGACGGGCATAAGACCCTTAAGACCCATAAGACTAGGTTAAGACCTAATTAAGACCCTTAAGACCCACATAAGACCCTTAAGACTCATGAACCCCTTTCCAGATTATTATATTTCCACCATTTCTTTTAGTATAATTTATATAATGTTTTTCCCTCCCTAGTTATGGAAATTTACATTCAAACTCTAGTAAACTGATTTAAAATTTATCGAGCAAAATTACTGTCACTTGAATCTAGGTAGATTTTAGAAATTTGTATTAAATTCATTTTTCAAAATTATATATATTTTACAATTTAGAGAAAATTAATATTATATAGTTAATTATATATATTCATGTTTATATTTATTTTAATTTTGATGGTATTGATCTTGGATATTTTAATTTTTGATAAGTTACTATTTTGTTTTATTTTTATGTAAACTAAAATTTAATAAATATTTATTTGAATATATATTTAATAAACTTTAATAATATTTATTTAATTTTAGTTTACATTAAAAAGGTGATAAAGAATAGATTGGTAAAAAAAATCATTTCTTTACTATTTTAATACAAATATTTTCTTTTGTGTATTTTAATTTTTTTAGCATATTAATGAAATAATTTGAAATATATTATTTAATAATTATATTTTTATATACTATAATTAAAATTAAAATTTATAAAACTAAATAATGTATTATACAAAATTAGATATTGATTTTTTTTATATTATTGCATTTTATATTATTAGTGATTAATATTTGCTAATAAGTAAATTTATATGATTATATTTAATTGATTTATTGTATATAAGACATTTAAGATCTATAAATAACATTTATTTTCAATCATACAAATATCCTAATCATCTATGTCTACAAAGTACAAAATTAATAAAATAACAAACATCTTGTAAAAATTTAAAATTTCTTATAATATATCTTGAAGGGAGAATATCTTAAAAATAAATAGTCATCCATTTTAAAATATATACACATAATTAAAAATATAATAATAATTTTTAATAATTAAATATTATTTCTTATGATTTTTAATTAAAAGAAACACTAAATTATAAAACATGAATAAAATTTCAAAATTTTAAAACAAAAAACAAATCAAGAGTATTAACACATGAAATGATTTATATCAAAATTATAATATTAATTAAAAATAAATAATAATAATAATAAATATAATATATCGTAATTAAATAAATTCAAAAATAACTATTTTGTAAAATTTATAATAATATTAACAAATTAAAATAGAATATCTTTTTAATAAAATAAAGAGTAATACATTTTTAGCTTGATGATAGAAAAGTAAAGAAGGATTTAAGATTTATCATTATGATTAGGTTTACATCACGGTAAGTAGGCTTAGGGTTCTATATTATCTCTCTCCTACCCTTTTTATTTATATCTCATTTATTCACTCTATTCTTCTAGCGCTATTACTCTATTACTCTACATCATTTAGAAATCAAATAATTTAAAATAAAATCTTAGTATACATTCTTATTTAAAAATAAATCTAATTAATATAATCATTTAAAAAATAATACAATCCTTTCATATATAATTTTATCTTTCCATGCAAACCAATTGTTAAAAAGACTAATGAAAAAATATTAATCTAAATAAAGAACTAATTACAAAATATTTAAATAAATTTACTTAAATAAAAATTGTTTTTAATTCAAACTATTATATTAACACTACTATTTTTTAACAATATATTTAAAAAATAGATATTTTATGTTAAATTTAGTAATTAATAAACTATTATGTTAAAACTACTATTTTTTTTTAACTATGTATTTGTCATTTACAAATAAAATTTTCTATTTTTTTTAAAAAGTTAAATAATACCATTATTAAAATTTTCATATAATATATCCTAAAATCACTAAATTATATTTTATATATTATAAGATAATTATTATTAAAATAAACAGAAATAAAAAATAAAAATAAAGTCTATATAGTAAAAAATTAATATATAATTAACCGTTACTAAATTATTTATCTGATTTTTTAATAACATTTAAAATTAGTAAAAATAATAGATAAAAATAAATAGAAATAAATTAATTTTAAAATTAATTCAACATTCATACAATGAGACTCTCAAATTAAAAATATAAAAAATAGACTATATAAGAATTTTTATTATTAATATATTATAATTATTATTTTATTAACAAACTATTTAAATTAGTTTTAAAAATAAATAATAAATTATTTTTTACATGATATATGTAAGCATGAAAAAGTTTAAAATTTAAAATAAAAAATCACGGCACATGTTTTACAACGGGGTACTACACAACAATCCCTAAATTAAAAAGTGGATGGCATTTTGGCTCACGTGTACAACTCTGACATGTACGGTGATCTCAGGTCCATCAATGGACTATGCACATAGATGGAGCGGGCTATGCATGGTAGTAGGCAGGGGAATTTGTCGGAGTCAGCTATGCAGCCGACAATTTCCACTAGCCCTCACCATGCATAGCGGCCATCCATACCCTCATGCTACAGCTCCGTATTGTCCGTCGCCGTCACCTCCCACTCGCTCAGTCTTATTGTCAGTTTAGTCAAATCATCACAAATTTTGATCAGGTTTATAAGACTATTTAAAATAACTGCTGGGGACACTTTGTTTTTTTTTTCAAAGTTTCCTTGTATATTTTAAGTTTTAGTTTACGATTTATCCATTACCTTCATTAATTTCAAATTTTTTAAATTTAGATTATTATTTTTCATAATTTATTTTATGTTTTTCTAATTTTTTATTTATTAATTTTTATTAAGATTATTTAATAAAATTATTTAGTGTTATATTTTTATAAATAGTAAAAATTTTAATTAAGAAAAGATAGTCTAAAAGTTTTTTTAATAAAATTATATTAACAAAAAATAAATATAATCTATTAATGGATAATTATTATTTTTATTAATAGTTATACACTTAGTATTTTAATATTTTAATTTATATTTATTTTAATAAAGATTACAATATATAATATATAGTTTATTCATTTTAGTAAATTTTTAGAAAATAGAATATAGTTTATATATTTATCTTCTAACAAACTTATTATTTTCATATATATTTTGAAGAAGAAAGTTTAAGTAACATGATGCTAAGTTAAATTATTAAAAAAATTATATAATATATATTTTAAAATCATAATATAATAATTAAATTAATATAAAAAGATTTAAAAAAATAGATAAAGATTTATTATTAAAAATATTAAAGTAAGAGGAGAAGATTTCTATAATATAAGATGATCTCTATATTCTATTGTGTGATAGTTTTTCCATCAATCTTTAGGATCACATTACATTCTTGATCCAGTGATCCATGATTAAATCATTCATCCTATATTCTATGATGGATCACAAGAATGTTGATGTAAAAAAACAATCACACAATCCAATCTAGAAACAAAATAAATAACATTAAAATATATAATATTCTATCTACTAAAAATTCACTATGTATTTTTAAAAATTAAATAATAATATTATTAAAATTTATATATAATATATATTTTAAAATGAATAAACTATATATTATATGTTATAATTTTTATTAAAATTACACAAATTAAAACATAAAAAATTAAGTATATAACTATTTTTTTTTTGAATTATATATCGATTGATCAAAAAAGAGAGAGTACAAAAGGAGGAGTGGAGAGGTGAAGCCTCGACCCACCGAGTTTAGATCATAAAATTAAATACATAATAGGACATGTCACCATAGATAACAATTTAATGAGAGTGTAAGTAACAAAAAAAGCATCCAATAATAGTCACTAGAGAACATCATTGTAGTCTTCAACCCAGGAGGTCCATCCTTGATCTCCCTCCATTGAGACAACTTTCTTCCTTTCCAAGATATGAGCGAATAATTCAATTTTATCAAAGTAGGGCCCTCTAGTTTCCCTGATTTCTTTAATTAGCCTTTTAAGAGCATCATCAAAGGCAGCTTGACTATCAGCAATGCTGGCCCATTCAAGACCATTTTTCATCTCGTAGATAAACATAGTGGCATGGCCATCGTGGAGAAACCTTTGCAACTTCTCCCTTTCCAGCTGCATCACACAGCAAACCTGTGAGATAATTTTAAAGCGTATGAGTTTCATAAGAAACACAGTAAGAGTTCTGCCATTGCCTTGAAATTTTTCCTCATTTCTATATTTCCAAATAAACCAGAGGATGTGAGAAGAGAGAATATGCCAAAAAAAATTAGCATCTTTTTTAAGACCAAATATATATCCAGTAGTAATATCAAAAGTAGAAGCATGTTCAGTTATGGAAATTCCAAAAAGCATCCAAACAACCCTGGCAAAAGAACACTCGAAAAAAATGTGTCTCATACTCTCAGGCATCTTGCAAACAAGGCAAGTATTAGAACCACCAAGATGAGTTTTAATGGGCTGCCTATCCAACAAAAGCTACCATTTGAAGTATTTAATTTTGGGAGGAATAGGAGACCTCCAGAATTTCTCCAAAGTTTTTTGCCATTCAGGAGGGTTAGTATTCACATACCATATGGAGTTGAGGTGTTGCAAAATAGAGGAGTCTTTATTGAGGACTTTATAAATATCTTTGGCTTTGACCTTAGGAAGGAGGGAGCCATCGTCCCAACGGAATGAGAGGTATCTATGGGAGTCAAAATCACAAATGTGGGGAAGATTGAGGGAAACATAGGCATTCTTAATCATATTAAAGGTCCTTTTATGAGAGGCAGGGAGGTCAAAGCTGGCGCTAATATCTTGCCAGCTCATAAGGTTGTCATTATGCAATATGTCCATAAAACACTTAATTCCTTTGTTGTGCCAAAATCTAGTAGAACAACCTTGGGTTAAGGCAAGAGGTTTCCCATTATGCTGAAGGTTCCACTAGATAGACCGTTCACCATGTAAAGAATTGTTGTTATCAAACTTAGAATTATATATGAATCTACGCACATGTTCCTAGGCCTTCCAGATAGATTTAAAAACCCAAGTACCCTGGACAGAAACGGGAAAGGAACTAGCAACCAGATCAGAAAAGGGGAGGTTTTTCCAAGATTTAGCATGCTTAGGGACACCAGCCTGGATGTTATTCCTTATTAAAATCTTCTAGGGTTCCTGACCATCAAGAGCTTGGAAAATCCACTTAGCAGCAAGGGAAATCCCTTGTTGCCTGAGATCTTTTAGACCCAATCCACCCATCTTCTTATCAACATGGCACCAACTCCATTTGACAGCATGGGTCTTTCGTTTACCATTCCCATTAGAACACAGGAATCTCCTAATAGCCTTTTGGATTTCAAACACTTGGTAATTACTAAACATCCAAACAGAAGAATAATAAATGTTATAAGAAGAGAGGATCTTTTGACAGACCTGGACTAATAGTATATAACTATTAGTAAATATATATATAATTAAACATTAATAGATTATATTTATTATTTTGTTAATATAATTTTATTAAAAAAAAACTTTTAAATTATCTTTACTTAATTAAAAATTCTACTATTTATAAAATTATAGTAATAAATAATTTTATATAACAATCTCAATAAATATTAATAAATAAAAAATTAAAAAATATAAGATAAATTAAAAAAAATCATTGTTGCATAGAAATTTATATTAAATTTAATTTTAAAAATTTGAAACTTGTTTTAAATAGGCCTGCACAAAAATATGATGATTTGACTTCTGACAATTTAGATTAGCTGGCACTGCATGAGGGTATGGATGGAGGCCCCTATGGATGGTGGGGGCTGAGGAAAATTGTCGGCTGCATAGCCGGCTCTCCTGCAACGGCTACCTAGCTGACAATTTTCCCTCCTCCCATATGCCATGGTTATGACATTGCCATGGCATATCATCGCTTCCCACTGTGTACATGTACCACACAAATCATTACTATACTGTCCACCTTTCGTTTCTCCCACTTTCCGTCAGCCTTCCATCAAATCAACCTCCATCCACTTAATTACTTGATTTGATTTGATGAATAAATATTTTTATTTCTTTTTGGTCACACATAGAATTAAATTTATACAAATCTATTTTATATATTAAGAAATATAAATAAAAAATATTTTTATCTATTTTATTTTTTAAATATTGTAATGATATTTTTAAAAAAAATAATTATTTTATTGATTTTGGAAAAAGAAATTCTAGAGAAGAAATACATTCATAATAAAGTTTTTAAATATATTTCTTGAAGTAAAATTTTATGATTTCTTCAATAATAATCATAATCAAATTGTAAATTTTAAATATATTTTTTAGAACAAGATTTTATGGTTTATAAATTCACATGTAATGAGTAAAAGTGAAAAAGTAAACCATCAAACTAGAAATTGCCTTCACAATTTGCTAGCTTTTAGCTTTTAAATTCACATGTCATTAGTGAATTACATTTTTCTAGCTTAACATTTTTGTTGTAGTTTTGTCTTGTTTATCTTTCATTTTATTATATTTATTTTTTTCAAAACTTGGGCCCCCAATAATGTTGGAGAGAGTTAATCTTGTACATATTCGTATTTGTATGGAACATTCCTTGATTCTATAGAGATTAGGCTAATAAACATTCATTGCATTCAACAATTAAAATATAAACATGAAAACATTACTAGCCATTAAAATAGTAAAAAAAAATTGTTCCCTCTAAAATTTAAAATTTAAAAATTATTTAGAAATATAAAAATTAAAACTATTTAAATACAAGTAGGAGATATTTCACCAAGTCAAATAATTTAAGTATATCACCATTAAAAAAAATTACCAATCTAATTTTCATTTAATATTAGTACTTTATCCTTATTTATATAAAGCTAATTATGATTCTAATTAGAGTTAGGGTTAATGTTAAGATTAGGGGTAGATTTAAGATTGTGGTTAGTTTTATGGTTAAAGTTAAGGTTTTTATTAGAGTTAAAAATAATAATTACTTTATGTCATTATAAGGTTTAAGGCTAAGGTTTATGATTTAAGGTTTATCACTATGGTTAATAAGGTTTACATAATGATAGGTTTTATGATTAGAGTTAGTGCTTAAGGTTCTATATTATCTCTCCCCCACCCTCTATATTTATATCTCATTATCTCCAACACTCTATCTTATTCACTTTATTACTCTATATAATCTATAAATCAAATATTTTAAAATAAAATCTTAGTATATATATTCTTATTTAAAAATCATCTAATTAATATAATCATTTAAAAATAATACAAGCCTTTCATATATCTTTTTATCTATCTAAACCAATTGTTAAAAAAACTAATGAAAAAACATTAATCTAAATCTCACTAATCAAAAAAATTTAAATAAATTTGTTTAAATAAAAATTATTTTTAAGTAAAACTATTATATTTTTTATCAATAAAACTACTAATTTTTTACAACATATAAAAAAATTAGATAAATTGTGCCTACACATATATCTTTCCACCTTATTTTATTTATAAAATAATTTAATTCCATACTTTAATGCATAAATTTAAACAGAATTAGATAAAGAGCAAATTAAACAGTAAAATATATGAGTTGTTTAAAAATAAAAAGTAAGTGTCCGCTTGGTAAGATATATTTTACTGAATATTGCACAGTCCTCCTGACAAATGATTTAACATCCACGCATTGTGCATAGTACAATACTGACAATGAGGAGACATGCCGTAGATATGGATGGTGAGAGATGCCATGCAATGGATGATAAATTGTGAGGGGGAGTCTGTCGGCTGCATAGCCGGCTCCCCCCAGCAGTAGGTATGTCTGCTTTTATGATGGATTTCGTTAAAAGTAGCAAAGTAGTTGTCATTCAATGTGCTTATTTTCTTTGGGACACGACAAATACAAATATCGTATTTAATAAATTTCTTAATTATTTTAAATAGAGCATTTCGAGGTCTCTTCATGTGAGTAGCACTTTAGGCTATGCAATTGCCTCTTTCCTCGAAAGTGGGGTTGACAAAGTTGTTGGTAGAATTTTCTTAAAGTATAATGTGAAGAGTTGTGTCGATGGAGAATATGTTTCAAAATGGCTTGGTCATCCTTCGCGTGACTCGTCCATGCTTTTTCGCCAAGTTTCTCTGATCCACTTTCCACTATCCGACTTTCTTTGCTTCTCCCGCACGCCAATGTTTCGATGATGTGGGTCCTACCCCAATCTCTATGACGTTTTCGCTTACGTTTAGCTGGATGCCTTTTCCAGATTTGTGTTTGACCAGAAACCAAACCTGATTTCCTTGCTATAAATGTAGAAGTAGATAACGAATCGACAACTTCATTTTAATCTCCACATTTCAGAAATCCAGAGGAAATGGGGACTTGTTTATCTTCACTAATACAGGACGATGTTGAGCAAGATCCAGTGAAGGTAGCACAAGTTTTAAACGAATCTGATTCGATGAATTTGAAGGAGCATTTTTCACCTCTTGACAAAATTGCGCAGGACGAAAGGCAACTGGATAGCTTCTATTTTGTCATTCCCTTGACAAAATTGCAGTATCCTCTACGCACTTCAAAGATGGCTGCAAATGGAGCAACCTTCCTGCAATCAAGACAGCCCAAGCCCAAGAGCAGCAAAAGACACCGGGGCAGTCTAGTCATGCCTCTAGATGGACGCCATTTTCATAAACCACATTTCAGTCGTCTTAATAATTCGAGTTTATTAAAATCTCGAATTTTAGCGGAGGAGTCGATGCCCATAAGGTCGACACATAGAAAGTTTGGCAGTGACAAGTATAAATGGTGGCAGAGCACAACACTTTCACCAATACCCGAGCACTTTGCTTATTGATTCATCCTTTCTCTGCGACTCTTTCCCACAATCCGAAACTTCTCCTCGGGAATTGCCCAGAAATCCTGAGTAAAGTGGATGCTGAAATCCTCTGTGTTTCCATCATGGCAAATATCTAAAATGCTTTGGCTTAGAGAGACATGAACACATAAAGATCACATCAAGCGATCCGAAAGCAATAGGAAACCATTTCCTCCAAATTGTGGCCTTTTTTTTCCTGATTTTTTATTAGTTAAATTATTGTAAGTTCTATGCATGGCACTATGGCATGCTCAAACTCTTTGTAGATATGTCTTATCTTGAGCGCAATATTAAGCTCCAATCGACAATCTTATTAGTGGTAAATCCTATGAAGTTGTATTTTTGAAAATAAGAACCAAAAACGATAAACAAAGTCTCTCAACTGGAAAATTGATTTACGAAACTGGGGAACAAGGCATTTGAAAGTCAAAGTGCATTTTATTGCTTGTTAGTTAAATATAATTATATGATTGCGTGTAGAAGGGTCTCTGAATGGCCAAGCTGGTTACAGTTTTAAGATTATTTTAAGAAAATCCGTCTTATTCATTTGCCGTCAAAACCAATACAATTTCAAATAAATAATCAATATTTCTGCACGTTGGGTATTAAGTTTTCTTATTTACATACTCCTACCATTACAACAATTATTATGCCAACGCCAAAGGCATTTCTTTATATGAAATGGATCCCTGAGTGAGAGCATCTATGGTGCAGACTCGTTTAAAGAGACAGCAAGACTCGAATCATTATGTTGTTTATTCATTCGTTCAGCTGATGTTTAAAGCGCTGCAGACTTTCAAGAATGAGTCTGTATCTTAGATGTATGCATCTGGGAATTTGAGTATTTTAGTAAATGTCAAACAATTAATTTAAACGATGGTACATGCATTCATCATATATATGTAATCGCATCATAAAGGCTGGCTAGATGTTGTGAGATTCAATTTATTTTCGTCAAAATACACATCATTTCTTTGGTATCGAATTTCAAATGCATGGCCTTATAAAACTCAATGCAATGAATTGTAATATATTCACAAGCAATAAAATATTAGCTCAAACTAAACAATTACAACACAAACACTCGAAAATAGAAAATGGCTTAACATAGAAGGTCCAATTAAATATCACTCTGAAATGATGAATAGTTTGTCTTACCTTAACTTTTAGGTGGAGCCTACATATTTTCAAAGAGATGTCAAATCTACTAACATCCTACTAGATGCGAATATGCATCAAGGGTGGTGTCTCTAGAATCCATACACATTTCTAGTGTTCCCTAAGGGATACCTAGTTATGTACGTAAAATATACATTTTCCAATTGTTTATTTTTTAGAGTTGGTTGGTTCAATATTAGTTTCCAGCTATATATTAGGAGATAGATAGATCATTCTTGAGAATGTTGTCTCAAGTGCTTATCAATGATTCAACTTCACTATTTTCATTGATATGCATTCTTGCAACTCTTATATACTTGCAATGAGATTGTTTTAAAAATGTGCCAAGTTTCTTGTAGTGAAAACTAAACGTATTTAGTTGAAAGTTTGAAATATGTAATTATGTTGTAATAAATGGTAATAAGTGGTTTAATTAGATGAATGCCTTATAATTTGTATTATTATAGGTCATTTTTACATTTGTAAGATCAATCATACACTTATAGATCTAACCCACACAAGTGCATGCTTGATATGATTGCATAGATTCAATCTTTATAAATCTTTCACTGTTTTTAATAAACTCATCTACAATGCTATATGTCTATTTTGTGCATGAATAAATTGATTGTAAGGTTCAAAGTTTGTTAACACACTCTCAAACATAAAATTATGTGTTTAAGAATCATTTTAAAAGAAACTAAAGTAAGTCATTCAATTATAGGAGTTCCTTAAATGAGAGCATCTTGCAAGTTTAGGCTATAGATTTCTTTATCTAGACCACCATCAATCACACTTTTTTTTTTACTAGTGTTGATTTTTTTACATAACTTGATTTCTAATAAGAAAGTTAATTTTTTTTAATGCTTCTTAACACCACTTAATTTTCCTTGAAGTAGATATAAAATAGGTAAAACTTTTTTAGACGGAATGAAGATCCATGTCTTCTTAAGACAATATCACATCATTATGTAGCAATTGCATAAAATAAATAGGACTGCTCTAGCACAATTATATCTAGGATTCTAAACCTCTAAGAATTCAATTATCTTAGTTTAGATTAAGACTTATAAATTATACAATGTAATAGATAACTAAGATTAAGAATCATAAACTATATAATTAATTTCTATTACAAGAACATTTAAAGCTCATATTATGTCAACTATTGAAGTAGAAACCTTGTCAAATGATAGTTATATTAACATATATTTAATTATAACTTTAGCAATAATTAATTTTAGTTAATTTATTCTTATACACTCCTTTATTACATTAATACATGCACCCTTGGGAGAAGCCCTTAGAGAAGAATATCTATAGTTGTTTTTGAACAAATATGATCAAAATAGATACCATTACATCATTTTTAAATGTATAGATTAAATCATAAATTTGTTGAACAAAATATATCTAAAAGAGACATGAAAGAGGCTTCCATAAGTTTGTTGATCTAGGATTTTTTTTCTTTCTTTGTCAATGGAATGACAAATACAATTTAATAGTCATCATTAAAATATGCACATTAATACATTAATATAGGCTAGAATTTCTCATTTTCTAGGAAATTTTCACATTTATTACAATTCACCTAGCACTTAAAGAAATTATGTATATTAAAAGAGTATAATATACTTACAAAAGTTTTTATAAATATATTACTAATCATAATCTTCAACAATTGATCTAATGTAAGCTAACCACATTTTTCAGTACTCTATTTCATATATTGCATTCATATTGAAAGATATAACACATTTGTTATTTTAAAATTCTAATTTGTACTTTAATTTTAACTATACTTTCCAAGTGGTGAATGTTTACATAAAATCATTAAAATATATAATTTATTTTCTACAAAGGATATTCCATAGGTTCTTAAAATATATTTCATTTTCCTGACACTTACATAAAATTTTACTCTCTATTTGAAGTACGATGTTTGAAGTTTCATGAGAAATAAATTTCAATAATCCATAAAGTTTTACTCTATCTGAAGTAATGTGTTTGAAGTTTCATGAGAAAATAATTTCACTAATACATACACGTTAATGAAGATTGACTCCAAGGCATCATACTAAGAATACAAGGTCCATAGATTTAAGACTATCCTATCTCTAAATTCTTCCTCTTCATGGTCATAATTTGGCTACTGAAGCCCTTCCTGATTATAGATTTCTGGGAAAAGAAGAGAGGGTTTCATCATTTTCTCTTCCATGGATTATCTGCTACATTTTTGAATGAATTCCTCATTGGGTTGATGCATAGGTCCTCTCCTAGATAATTGGCTAACTCCCCCTTTGAATAATCCACTCACTTCATTTCCTTTGTATGTGACTCTAGATATGCAACTAGGTTATATCATATGTGATATATTGGATCTAGATCTCAAATTTGGAAATAATGTTGAGCGATCTTGGCAACTCCTTTTTTGTATTAATAAGAATTCATATCTTAGGGTTATCTTTCCTGACTGTTAGGATAGATTTTAGGAACATGCCCACTCTATTTCCAAAGATTTCTAGAATTTTTGCCTCTCTATGTTCTTGTGGAAGGTATTTTGGTGTGACCTACATTTGAATAAATTTTATGTTTTGGTTTTTGTTGTTGAAGTTAGGTCTCCATAGTGAAAAATAGCATTTCTTTTTGAAGAATTTATCTCTTCTTTCTTTTGAGTTTAGAAAATTAGTGAAAAATCCTATAGATACATCTATCATGTTTCTATTTGAGCTATATTATTCTAATTTTCCGTTGTCTAATTGAAAAAATCTTAATAGGATACATTAGTGGTCCATAAATTACAAATGAAATCTTGTTGTTGGAGTCTTTGCGTCCTCTCTTCTAACGTCTCCTCTGGAAATGTGATGGATGCTTCTATTATTATTGAAGGTGGCTTTTGCATTTTCTAGGTCGAGATTGATCCCTGATTTTCTCCATTCTCTGGTATTGTAGAGTTTTCCTTTCCCCTTTTGAGGTCTTCTTGCTCTAGTTCTCCCTCTATTTCGAGTAACTATTGTCAGAGGTTTGTTTCCTTCCTCTTCTATATTAAATCCACCATTTATTCTCTAGTTCCCATGGGAAATGGATCTTTGAAGCTCTAATTTTTTCCTTCTATAGGGGGTCATCCACCTATTGGTATTCATCATAAAGTTCCCCCCTTAGGAACCTTAGGATGCCTTGTCTTTTTCTAAAAAATTTCTAATGCAACTGCATCTAGTCCTTCTTTTGTAAGGGAGGGTTAAAGGGTCTCTTTGCATTTTTGGATGGGAATATTGGGATACAGTTAGGGTCCAATCCCTTCCTATCTTGATATTTGTAGCCATTTCTAGCCTCAACACCATTCCACCTTCACCCTAGGGGTTGTGACTTATTTTTTCTTCTGTTCTTTCTCTAGATGAAATGGAAGGGGAAAGCCCTTCTTTGCACCTTGAATGAAATATGTCCACTCTCTCTTTTCCTCTTGCCACCGTATGCTCCACACAATATGTGTTCATCATTATTCATGTAGTATTTGTAAGGAAGATGGCACATTTTTGGATTAATTCTTCCAGTCCATCTTGGTCTTGGTGATCTCATTTGACAATTCCATCTGACATGGATTGAACTATCTATTGTTGTCTAAAAACCCTAGAATCTCTATAAACTCTAATCTTGAAAGGTGTTGTGTCGACTTCCTCTTATTATAACAACATTTTGTACCATTCACTACCCAATACTAGTTCATTGACTTTAATTACAAAACAAGTTTTTTTAGATTTACAATAATTTAACTAATCTAAAATGAATCAAAGTTTTGAATTAGTGCCTAGATATTTGGAGGAATTTTTTTTTTTCCATTTCTTTTTGATCATTTTCTATGATTTTTCTTTGTTCATATCTATCTTAGTTGAAGCATTTAAGGTATTTTCCATGGCAAAAATTGAAAAGATCTCATCATCCATTTTTACTCAGAATTATTTATATATCTACTAAAATTCCCTAGAAGATGTTTTGGAGTGAATGCAAGAGTAGTAGAGAATGGGTTGAAATAACCCTATTTACTAGTCTATTTCATATATTAAGATCATATTCAAAGACATACAAGTTCACTATTTAAAAACTCAAATTTTTGCTTCATTTGAACTATTCATCTTACAACAACATAAAAGAGACAAATTCCCAAATTAGGAGCATGTGCATAACATGATTAAACAATTTAAATTTCATTTCTAAAGTAGGATATTTCATATCTTCTTTAAACCATTTCATCTCTTTGGCAATTGTACATAAACTTCACTCTCTATCTGAAGTACCGTGGGTAAAATTTTATGAGAAATAAATTTTATTAAGATTGAATTCAAGACATCTATCATCCTACTAAGAATACATTTGGTTTACATATCAAAGAAGAACTATATCATTTGGAGAAGGTTTTTCTATAGCTCCAAGTTATATCTCATTATGAGATTAAACAATGTTATCATGAAATTAATGTGATTGCTGACGATCTTACTTGAACAAAGTGATTGATGATAATCTTCCTCTTTATTATATATCAGAATAAGCTTTACATTTCCTGATATCATTTCAGGTTCTAATGCTACCCTACTTTCACCATCAAGAACTTAATGTGTTTGGATTGATTTTCTAATAATCTTATTGAATTTCCAGATTTGGGGGGTCTACATATACTATCTAAATTTATGGTGCATTTAATCTTCACAAATTCTTGAATGTTGATTCTGCTTGAGGAATTGTTTAAATGCTATATGTTTAGACCATTGATTATCTAGTTAGGATGAGGAAATTTGTTTCCTTTTTCTGATCCGACCTTCAGTGGCCTGTATATGCTATTATTCCCTAATGTTTTATTTAATCTTCAACTTAAACTTTTTATATATTTTCTTGATAAAAAATGTGATTATATTTCAAGAATTCAGCTTGGACTTTCCAAGTTTTAGGTCCCCTTCATAGGATACCATGTCTAGATGGCGTAGAAAGACAATGCCAAAATGGGTTCAAAGACATTCATGATAATTTTTCATTGACTTGCTCCATGAATTCATTTTGAAAAATTTGGGTGGTCTACATGACATATATTGTCTAAATTTATGGTGCATTTTATGTGGTATACCTTGAAAAATTCTTAAAAGGTGATAATGGTTGAGGGATTGTTTAAATGCCATATTCTTAGACCATTGCTTATCTGGTTAGGGCAAGGGAAATTGTTTCCTCTTTCTGATTCGACCTTCAGTGGTCTATATATGATATTATTCTCAAATATTTTAAAGGCCATTTCTTAAAAGCATTTTGAGGGTTCATGATGGGGGATTGCATCTTATAGATTGTCTAAATTTTATAATATGGTGCTCCTTGGCTCCCCATCTATATGGATAATCAATAATATTTATTATATGGTGGCTATGTTTGAGGTATAGTTTGTATTTCATATCTTGAGACTTAAATGTGTTCCTGGTCTCTAATATACCTTGTGTAAGCTCTCTTTTGAAATTGCCAACTCACTTATATTGTAAATTTTGGAAAAATGTTCTTGGTGTGAATATTCCCAATTGGCCTATTGATCACCACCTAGAAACAACTCCTCCTCTAGATCCTAATCAATAGGTCAACATTAGTCATTTGGCTTCATCGGGGACACACTATCTCCAATGGAAACATCTCATTTTTCACAATGCATTCCATTATAATCACTCCCATGGATTTCAGTAGCATTAGATGACTTGAGAACAAGACCAAGAAGCCACACTATCATAAATTATGCTACTCATTGGAGCTTGTGCCATTTTCTTTTTACTTTTCTCATTGATATGAAATTTTGTATCTAATAGCTAAATGAATTTTTTATCACATTAATTATCATTTTTCTAATTGTAAAATTGAAATAAAGGTCAAAAAATTTCTAGAACATGCAAATATTGCTCAAATACAAGAAAATTATTGAGCTCATATTAGCACTTGTGGGTGGTTCCACAATGCTGTGTCCCACTTTTTGGCCAACTTTGACACAAAGATCAACATTCTAAGAAAAAAGTTCACTTTCTAACACCTGTTGCTGCAAAACTATTAGGAATTTTAAGATGATGCAAACTAGAGTCTTTTAGAATTTTCTTTCTAGTTTCTAAATATATTTTTCTTAAAAAAATTAAAATTCATTTAAATTCATTTTTTCTTCTCCTTTGAAAAGTGGTTTGTGTGAAAAGCTATGTTTTTAAGGAGTTACGGTCACTTAGATCAACATAACTTTTTTTTAAAATATGATAACAATGTAATTCTTTCGAGATTATATTTGTAACTTCAATATCTAAAGGATGCAATTGCTTTCATTCATTTTGGGTCAATATTTCATAGTTTATTAAGTTCTAAAGTGACAGTAACTTTAATTTAGATATAAGGTCACTTGGATCGCTATAACTTGATCTGTGTATATCAAAATTCATTTTTTCTTTTTTTAATAGAAAGGTAACATAAATACTCTTTTCCTACATATTTTTATAATTTTTTTTTTGTAATTTACTATTTTTCCCAAAGTCTTGAAGCGACAAGTTGTTGAATGGCCAAACAACCTATGTTTAGTTAAAGTAATATTTAAAAGTGATAACAAACTCAATATGTATTAAAATTATGTCCATTAGAAAGCTTGTTCTGAATACCATCATACTAGATAGATAAGTTTTTAAATAGATTCATTTGATGTGCCAAAACTTCAAGTTGAAGTGATTTTTTTTCAGCATTTTAATAGGTACGAAGGAGACTCCATTGTAGGTATGAATGAGGAGTATAGATGTTATATCAATGTTTTTTTAATCTAAGAGGTTTTGAGCTAACCATTTGTAATTAATTCCTTCAAATGGAACCTCTCAAGGCTTACATCATCATATTTTATTAAAAATGTGTTATTTCAGCAAAAATCAGCATGTCTAAAAAAGTGGGACACACTTTTGTGGGACCACCCTTGTGTTAACAGTTACTGCAACCTAGTTAGCTACATTCTTATATTTTTTGGAACTAGTAGATGCTTGTGTTGGATGATTACCTGATGCACTTGATATGACATTTCTAATGTTTGATTTAGAGATTTATTTTCAGGCACTGATCCTAGAAAAGAGTGTGATCAGAGTATCAAGTTACTAATAGCTAGTGGACTTCGATTGTTGGCTTTGATCCATGAAGGTTTTAGACCTCTTTTAATATTCCTCTATTTTGGTAAGGTTAACTTCTATCCACACTCTCTTGGGTTTGGATTGGCTAAATCCTCATCCATCTTCCCTACTAATGGAATTTAGCCCTTGATGTTGATTTTGTTCCTAATATTGCAAAGGTCTTTAACTTAGAAATTTATGGTGATGATCTCCTAATGTTGTTTCTTAAACCTCACAAGTTGGATATTGGATCTTTCCCCATTATTGAAATCCTAGACTTCAAAACACTTATGGCAAAAATTTGATTTAGAGAAGTTTTTGTTGTGGTTAGTGATGTTTTTAGGACGGTGACTTAAATTTAAGTACTCATGGGTTTGTGTGATCGATTCACATCACTGATCCAAATGTGGTTGATCTTGTACTTGATTGCTTCCTCTTTTGATGTTGTTCCAAATATCGCTTCTTCCACTTCCTTCTAGTTATACTTGTGACATGACTACTATATGAATAGACATCAGATTTATAGGAATCAAGTTGGTTTGGCATAGTTTTTCTAGTGAGATATGTATTTTTTGTCATTGCCCATAATTGAGTTGAATTATAATTGGAGTTGTTAGACATTGTGTAAACATGTGCTATCTTGGTTATGTAATCTAGGATATTTCTATGATGACACATTGTGTGTTTTTCTTCTTCTTTTTTTGGTGAGGCTAGAGGTTCTCTTATTGGCTCTTTCCTACTAGCCCTCCTAATGAGTCGAACTGTAAAATAGCTTTAAAATTAATAAAATTATTTGGTGAAATCCATTTTATCAAAAAAAATTAAAAATTATGTGGGGAATATGAGCATGTCAATATGCCTCAATTAGATTGAAATAACTAAGAAATTTAACATTTCTTTGCACATTTTGATGAAACACTTGTTCTTTTCTCTCTCATCACTTGCTTGGAAGGTACTCTATTTCTCTCTGTCTCATCCAAAGATTTTCATATATTTGTAATGGCTGAAACACAGAGGAGGAATCTGATTCAAACTTTGACTCTCACAAACATCCCCAAGAAACTCAGATGAAGCACATGAAGGTTGCCCAAATTGAAAGAAAATGTCCAAATATCTAGCAAAAGTGCATTTTATTTTCTCGCATGGGTATGTCTATTTTTATGTTGGATTTGGTAAAATGTAGATTGTGCTAATTTCCTTTTACTTGGAAATGTCTATGCTAATAATTAAATAAAAAAATTTCAAATATAATTGTATTGTAAATTTTAATTTAATTATTAAATTTTAAAAATTATTTAGTTGGATATAAATGCTATTTTACTATTTAATTAGTTTTTTTTTCATTATTTTAGAGAGATTTTTAAGGTATTAGCATTTGAGTTACATATGATGCAACTTCCTCGATGTTCTCATTTGATGTAGGGGTTACAAAGATCACTAGAAAATTCTCTTGAACTACATTGAATACAAAAGCTTAAAGTTTAATAAGTAATATTTATAAATTTTAAATGATTTCTTAACCATAATATGAATAGTTAACTTTTATAGGTAAAATTTACAACATGTCAAACGACTTCTTAGCTAAAAATGAAAAGAAATATTTAACTTGGTTTTGTGTCCTAGATAGAATTGTAGTTACAACAATTATGTTAGACTTTCTTAAAATTGTTGTGGATTTTGGTAGCTATTGAGCACCCAAACTTTATGCTTCACAAAATCCTATATGGAAATTCCATATCTCTCCTTATTGTTAAAAGAAAATTTCTTGGAAATTCCTCTACTCCTAACTAATGTCTCAAGGATACATCATCAAACATGATGTTGCACCAACATATTTTTTACCAAGGTGTCTAGAAAGCCACAAAGCAGTGAGACCAATACTTGTGCACTAAGTCATTTGTACCATTTCCCAAGTTTTTCTATGTTGTTCAAAGTGGCATTGAAAATTCCTACTACCATTATTATTTTAACCATCCAATGCTTGAAGCTTATTTGAAATATATCCTTTTATTAACCTCTTTCTTATAGTTGATACAAGGCCATAAATGTTGAAACAATAGAAAATCAAATTCCTTTGTAAACTTTTCATCTTGACTATTTATTAGTTCTGATTTTATTCAACTAATTCCCATTTGATTTTTATTAGATTCCACAAATTTTGTAATCCTCTCTAATCCTCATTGGCCTTGACAAAAAAACCCTACCATCATTTCCAACATCTTAGTCTTTTCTTACTTTCCTATACACTCCATTTATTTTCTTGAACATGAACTATATAATTGTGTTCTAATCTAAATAGGCACCAATTGTCAAGAGAATTAATGCCCTTGATATTCTACATTAGGAACTTTATTATTAACTGGGAAGGAAAATTTCCTTCATGTTTCTCAATCTCTTTTGGCTCCTTGCATCACCATATTTAATTCCAGTTTCTTTTTGTTGGAAAATATCCCTCTCTGGTACTTCCTATGAATATTTGGTTTCTTAACCTTTGATTGAGTCTATTCTATAGTTCTTTTTTCAAATATGTACCCTTCCTCACCATCCAAATCACTTTCCCCTTGTTCCTCTCCCTCCTATTTAATTGAGTTAATTGATTAATCTCTCTAGGTGATTTGTGTTCCCTCTATATTTTCTACTAGTTCTTCAATTGATTTTTATCTCCTATCCTTCTTCCAACCACTTAGCAACCTCCTTATCCATGTCTACTACCTTATGAAAAAAATTTGTCTCCATATTCATTGTGGCCAGTGCTATAATATCACCCATTCTTGAACTCTTATTTTCATAATCTTATTTCTATTTTAATCTTCCTTTTGAATTTACTTTACAAATTTTGTGGTGTGATTGATGTGTTGTGAATTCTCCCCTGAGTCATATTTTATTATTTTTGTTGTTGACTCCTCTCTATCGACATCTTACTAGGTGAGTTTTTGTTCCTTTGATAATCCTCCTTCTTCCATTTTGTGCCTCTTTCTCTCTTGCAAAGGAGGAATCATTTCCCCCCTTCCTTTCCACCCTTGAATAACTTTTGGAAATCCTTTACTTTATGTCCTCTACCCTTGCATTTGATCCATAACATCATTTAATCTTTCCTTTCAAATTTTGTCTCCCTGTCTCTTGATCGTAATGCATCTCCAATTCCTTTGGAAGGGGAGGTATGACATTACTTTGATGCACAACCTCATATAATTACCATAATCCCTACCTTGTAGATTTTTGGTAGCCATCATGAATTTCCTTATATTATCTCCTATGTCTTCTAGGGTTGTAGCTTCCTAGTAGTATGTAGGAAGGTTATATAGGTGGAACTAAGCAAGGAGTATTTCAATCTCATGTTTTAATGAGTTTCTTGTTCTTTTATGTATATGTCAATGCCATCCATTAAATAAATATATTGTTATTAAAAGATTAAAATGCATTTGTCAATATTTTTATAGCTAGTGATTACTTCATTTTTGCTATAGAACTATACTTATCTCAAATGTCTTTTACCAACTCTTATTATTTTGAAGTAAAATAATATTATCACAAAAGTACTATTATAAGATAAAATATATAATGATTAGATAACTTATTTTTACTATGATTAAACAATTGTATTTATCTATGATATGCTATATAAATAAAAGTGCTTTAGTGACAGACTTGACTATTGATCTAATATAAGCTAACTATATTTGCTACATTGTATGTTGTGAGCATATTTTTAAAAAAAAGTGCCGAACACTTCCATTATTTTAGAATTCTAAATTTTTGTTTCAATTGAACCATTCATCCCATCAGATAAAAAAAGTGCATTTTGTTTCTATTATGACTTTGTCATCTAGTCATACAAAACAGTGTTAAATTATTGTATGTACATAGCAGGATATTTCATGCCTTCTTTTAGGGATTTTATTTTGTTGGCACTTTTACATGATTTCAATCTCTATTTGAAGCTTTACAATTGAAGTTTCGTGAGAAACAAATTCGCAAGTCCACCCACGTCACATGAAGATTGACTGCAACATGACGTCTTCAAGGCATCCTACTGAGAATACAGTTTATGTCAGATTGAATTGGAGCCTAAATACTCTCAGGATAAAACGAGGTCAACATATCAGGTGGTGAAACAGAGTATGGAGAGTAGGACCTACAGAGGACAGGGGATGAATCTGATTTGGTTTCGAACAGAAGATCTTGCAAACTTCCCTCCACTTTCCCTTGTAATTTCCCTACGCTACTGTTTCCTTGAAGTGGGTTCTACTCCTATTTCTATGACGATTTCGCTTTAGTTAAGCAATATGCCTTTGCCAGATATATGTTTCAGCAGAAACTTGACCTGATATTCTTCCCATAAATGCAATTGTAGATAACGAAATGCAAACGTAGATTCAATCTCCACTTTTCAGAAATCCAAAGGAAATGGGCACTTGTCTATCTTCACAAAAACAG
Organism: Chamaecyparis obtusa; assembly: GCA_027943335.1. Classification (NCBI taxonomy): domain Eukaryota; kingdom Viridiplantae; phylum Streptophyta; class Pinopsida; order Cupressales; family Cupressaceae; genus Chamaecyparis; species Chamaecyparis obtusa. The sequence continues at coordinate 826,772 of BSBK01002856.1, forward strand.
GACGAAGTTGCGCTTCGACAATATGAAGATCCAGTGAAGGTAGCACAAGTTTTAAAGAGTTTTTGTCCCCTCTTGGCAAAATTGAACAGGACGAAAGGCAATTGGATAGCCTTCCCTTAAATGGACGCTGTAATCCTCCGGGTTTCCATCATGGAAAATGTCTGAAATGCTTTGGCTGAGACAGACGTGAATAACGAAGGTCACAAAAAATGATCGGAAAGCAATAGAAAAGAGTTTCCTCCAAATGTACAGGCAATAATTCAAAATTTTATTTTGTTTTATAGATTAGATAAATCATTGGAAATTCTATGCATGGCACTACGACGTGCTCAAGTTCTTTGTCGATGTCTTATCTTGAGCGCATTAAGCTCCAAATCAACAATCTATTAAAGGGTAAATCCTATGAAGTTGTAAGTTTGAAAATAATACTGAAATTTGATAAAGAAAGTCTGCTATCTGTAAATTTGACGTGTACAATTTTTCTAAACAAATTGGTTTGTAGAATTGACTAGATATTTAGTGAAATTCCCCGTTTTAGTGACCATTTTTATTCAGAATTGCCTAGATATTTGGTGAAATTCCCCAGGAGAAGTTTTGGAGTGCATGCAAGAGTAGCAGAAAATGGGTCAATAGCCCTATAATTACTGCTCTATTTCATATGTTAAGATCATATTCAAAGGCATACAAGCTCATTATTTAAAAAATCCCAATTTTCACTTCAATTTAACTATTCATCTTACAACAGCATAAAAGTGCAAATTTTCCAAATGATAAGTTTGTACATAACATGATTAAAAATATAAATTGCATTTCTAGAGCAGGATATTTCATGACTTCTTTAAACCATTTCATTTCATTGGCACGTGTACATAAAACTTCACTCTTGTCGGAAGTAGTGCGCTTGAAGTTTCATGAAAAACAAATTTCACCAAGATTGACTTCAAGACACCAACATCCTACTAAGAGTACATTTTTTCTTAAATATAAGAGAAGAACTATCTGTGGGGAATCCGAGCATGCCATAATGCCTTAATTAGCCCGAAACCACTGAAAATTTTCACTTTTCCTTGCACATTTTGAGGAAACTAGTGTTTTTTGCTCTCTCATAATCTGCTTGAAAGGTACTCTGTTTATCTCCGTCTCATCAAATGCCTTCCAAAGCTTTTCACATATTTGCAATGGCCGAAACTCAGAGGACATTGATTTTTGTGGGATATGGTGGGGAATTTCAGTGGAGAAGTTGTGGAATGTAGATAATGAGTTAATAAGCGAATGCCTCGGGTATTGGGGTAAGTTTGCTTCTCCATGATTGGTTATGCTTGCTGCGGTTGAACTTTATCCTTCTCGATGTTATCCGTTTAGCCTCCATTGCCGAAATTGAAATTTCATTAAAACGATAAGAATCTGACTTGTGAATTTGGCGTCCATCCATTTCCTGCTGTACCATATTTATCACTTTAGAACCTCCATGTGTTTTTCTACTTCTGTGGTTGTTGTTCTTTGATTGCAAGGCAGCAGCTGCTTTTACGACCATGGCAGCCATCTCTGAAGGCAGTAATGGGGATTCTAATTTTATCAATGGAAGGAGAAAATAGAGGCGATCGAGTTGCAATTCGTAGTGAGAAGGAAGAGGGGACAAGTACTGATTAAAATTGATGGTGTCAGAAAGGCAGACGAAGAAGCCGTGGTTTGAAACTTGAGCTACTTTCACTGGGTGGTCATATTCTCGGAGAGCACCATTGTCCAGTATTAACTTTGCAGTCGGACGAGATTTGGCGGAAGAAGAAGAAGATAGACCACTGCCCATATCCTTTGGATTTTTGAAACGTAATAAACGAGTGAAGTTTGGTATCCATTCAATCTGTTCGTCTGCATTTATAGGAAATAAATAAAATGAGGTCAATAACTAGGTAGTGAAACAGAGTATGGAAACGTAAGCGAAACCGTCATAATGATAGATGTGTAGGGAGTAGAGTAGGACCCACGTCAATATAGAACATTGGCGTGCTCGACAAGCAAGCAAAGTCGCAATCATGGACGTAAGCGAAATCGTAATGGAGAGTGAAGAGGGGGAAAGGGGGAGGAATCACCAGAAAATCTCATAAACTTGCCCAAGAAACCCGGAAGGAGCAGATGAATGTTTTGCAAGTCAAAAAGTAAATAAAGATACCAGTCAAAGCACATTTTCTCTCTCGCTATCAGACCCTACGCCTTCCATTGGCTGATTTTCTTTGCTTCTCTATCACGTCAATGTTTCCATGATGTGGGTCTTACTCCAATCTCTATGACGATTTCGCTTACGTTAATGGGATGCCTTCGCTAGATTTGTGTTTGACCAGAAACCATACCTGATTTCCTTTTCTATAAATGCAAGTTTCGATAATGAATCGACAGCTTCTTTCAATCTCCACATTTCAGAAATCGATCGGAAATGGGCACTTGTCTATCTTCACAAAAACAGAACGACATTGCGCTTCAACAATATGAAGATCCAGTGAAGGTAGCACAAGTTTTAAAAGAATCCGATTCGATGGCATTGAAGGAGTATTTTTCCCCTCTTGACAAAATTGCACAGGACGAATGGCAACTGGATAGCTTCTATTTTTTCCTTCCCTTGACAAAATTGCAGCATCAGAATGCCGCCTTGCAATCAAGACAGCCCAAGGCCAAGAGCAGCAAAAGGCACCGAGGCAGTAGAGTCGTGCCTGTGCATGGAAGCCAACTTCATCTTTATAAAACGGGTTTGTTAAAATCTCGAATTTTGGCAGAGGAGTCGATGCGCATGACGTCGACACGGACAAAGTTTGGCCACAACAAGCATAAATCTTCGTGGAGCACAACACTTTCACCAATACCCGAGCAGTTTGCATATTGACTGATCCATTCTCTGCTACTCTTTCATGCATTCCAAAACTTCTCGTCAGAAGCTTTCGCGTACATCTAAGCAATGTTGAGTAAAAATGGACGCTGAAATTCCTCTGGGTTCCTGTCATGTCAAATATCTGAAATGCTTTGGCTGAGATAGACATGAACAAACGAAGCTCACATAAAATGATCGGAAAGCGATAGGAAACAATTTCCTCCAAATGTACAGTCAATTACTTTTTCGTTTTGTATTTGTTAAATTATTGTAAGTTCTATGCATGGCACTATGGCATGCTCGAATTCTCTACAGATATTTTATATATTGAGTGCAGTAGCCTCCAAATCAACAATCTTTTTAATGGCAAATCTTATGAAGTTTTTTCTTAGAATTAAGAATCTATTGCTTGTTATATAAATATAATTATATGATTCCGCGTGGAAGGGTCTGAACGGCCAAGCTGTCTACAGTTTCCAGATTATTTTAAAAGAATCCGTCTTATTCATTTCCATGCACCACTGTCAAAACTAATAGAATTTCAAATAAAAAGTTAATCTTTAAGCTTGTTTAAATTTATAAAGATTCTATATGTTCCTTATTAAAGTCAATTGAATGTTTCAATACCTGTTCCTAGGTACGCCTAGCTATCAAACCATACCAACTCTTTCATATTGTTCTGATGTAAGACGTCCACTAGTCCTACCTCGGTACTCTTTCTTTTGTTCTTCCTAAACTCTACCATCCAATGAAGAATATGTGTAAACTCAGATAATCATTAATGCCCATGTCAACTTGTAAACTCGTTTCAATTTTAAGAGATAAGCATTGAGAATCCAATTAAGAAGTGGATAAGAGCCTTTTTTTTTTTTGGGGGGGGGGGGGGGTGGGGAATTAAATTAGAATGATAAAAAAAATAAAAATCCAAACTCGGTAATAATGTTTTTCAATCTCAACTTTCTTTCTTTATTTCCATTAATTTTTGTTTTTAATCTACATGCAAATCTAAATATATGCATGTTTCTATTAATGACAAGACAATAAATTCACTTCAAGACAAACACATGTTTGCACTTTCTACCATGACAATAATTTATTCTTCATATGAATATATATAGGAGATTAGTTCAAGAGAAGAAGTCCATCCAAACATGGAAAACCATCTAATTTGCATAATAGATAGAAAATCGTAACCAGTTTAAAATGTACTTTCCTTAACCTATAAGTGAAAATTTTACTTTTTACCTATTCTCAAGGTGTAGTTCATTTTTGTAAAGTGACACTTCTTAAATTTGCATTAATAGAGTCTTCTTTATTACCATCAATAAAGTTTTCTTTTTTATAATTGCATTGAGGAATCTAATATATCACTAAAAACTAGCCATCTATAGTATGTAGCCATCTGTTAAATGGATGAGATATATCACCATTAATGAATAGAAAACTATCTTATTTGGTACTTTTTTCATAATCACTATTAAATATATAGATACAAAATAGCATGCATGCTTAGTTGCCTTCCTGTTAAACTAATCAAAATCTTAGAGGCAATAAATTTGATTGTTATTATCAATTCACTAAATCTAATTAACTCTACAACTTCCTACATTTTCATACTTTTCATTATGATATGCATGCTATTATAATCTAACTATCATGTTGCAATGACTTGAAATAATTATAATGTCAATTCTATTGATCTCATTGTAAATTTGACAATAAAATATCTATAAAATCTAAATTATTAACTCTTTTCTTCTTTGTATGAGTTCAATTTCAAATCATGCAATATTTATGAATTTAAATGCATCAAATATTGTAAGATGATAAATTTTTGTCACTACTCATTAAGTTACTTATAGCATAATTTGTACTTTTCTTATTAGTGTTCAAAATGTCAGTCTATATATTCCTTTGCATAGAGACAATTATTTTGGTTTATTTCTGATGCAGTGGGGTTAGATTTTTCTCAAGACTTTGCATCCATTATTCTTTTATATGGTGTTGTGTAATGGAGTTGACGCACAAGCAAGTGGGAAGGAAGAGAGGTGGATTTTTTAAAACTAAACTAGAAATTTTGGGGTACATTTAAAATTAGGCTATACAGTTAATCATATTTTCAATGGCTAATTATGGTGAATATTTTCTATTTTTTGAAAAATTGAATGAATACTACCAATAATGAGAAAATAGAATAGGACAAAATGGAATAATGTGAAGGTAAAGCATGGTAGATGATGTTTTTTCCCTAAAAGGAAGAAAACCAAGGAGTCTAAAAATAGACATGAAAGGTGCAGACAACAAAGGTAGAGTGTGACTAGGTTGATACTTTAAGAGGAAATTGTTAATAAGTTTGTTGCATGAAATTATTTATATAATTTTTTCTATTGAAGAATATTCTTTCAACTCCTATAGTGAGAAAAAATAAAGATGATTGAGGACTAAAGTATTCATAGATTATGTACCACATATTTTGATACTAATTATCTTTATTTGAAATTTTTGTCTTGTTATTTTTATAAGTAATTATTTAAATTTCTATTTTCTTTGATAAATTATTCAAAACAAGATATAACTAGCAGTTGTTCACTTATGGATGGGCTACAAATAGTTGATAGGTTCTATTAAAATGGAGACATAATGAAAGTGGTTAGACATGTGTTATTAATGCAAGACATTGAGGATGGGTAGGTTTAAGTTAGCTATTGCATGAGATATTGGTGAATAAGAACAAAGAGCAATAAATGGTCATGTAATTAGAGAATTTAGATAGTAGTTGAGAAATAAACTTTTCAAATTGAGCAAAACTTGAAGTATTGACCAAGAGTCTAGAATTAAGGCTAATAATCAGAATGCAATCCAAAGCGGATGTCTTAAGAGCAACAATTTTTTTATTTATCATTTTTTTTAACTGATTTTAAAATATTAACAATATAGAAAGAATGTCTTGGTTGCGGGGGTTGATTTGAAAGTGATTATTTACTTGCATTCATCGCATATCTATAGAGACCGATAAGTGGTGGTGTGTTAGTTCAACAAAAGTTAAGGTATTGACTAACATTTCAAAACTAAGGGTATAATTATAGCGTAATATATACTATGTTACTTTTGGTAAGATATTATTAATAGACAAACATGTTAAATTTCTTGAGTAATTTCTTGTCATGGAATATATCGAAGTAATCTCTAATAAATTTTAATTAATTAGAAGAAGTGTTAATTAAGAATGCCCTTAATAATTTTTTCATGTGTAAAGAAAAATTTAAGATAGTTAAAAATTTTGGATTTTATTTTAGTGTGTAACAAATATTAACTTCAAAAGGGTAATTAAAATATAGAGATTATAAGTATAATTTAAATGATATCAAGAATTTTTAAAAGATTTTATTTTAGTATGTAACCAATATTGACTTCAATAGGATAATTAACTTCATATAATTTTAGTTGAATCTTGCTTTTGGACCAATCCTGACCACATATAAAAATAGGAAAGCGTCGATCCTATCTTATAGCTACATAGTTTATTTTTAAGGAAAGTATTTTCCTTTTTAATGAAAAAAAAAAGAATAGTAAAATGCTCACAAATAAACCATGTTGATTTAGGAAATTTTGTTATCTTATTTTGTTGTTAGAGAGTTATAGGATACTTGAACCTTTGAACCCCATTTGTGTTTGGTTAAAAAGTAAAAGAAACCCCAATTCATAAAACTTTTTCAAAGACTTTTTAAATTCATTTTAAATATTTTTGACACTAGTTTTCAAAACAATTGAGACCAATCACTTTGGTGGCTCACAAACCACGTCAATGCCCAATTGTAATATAAAATTATTAGCAACTATTGTTGCATCATATAGATTCAAAAAATAGTCAAGATTAGGAACATTGAAAACAAGGATTTATAGATATTGTGTAATTTGTTAAGGGTGTAAATTAAAGAAAAAAACAATAATAGCTAAAATGTTTATGTACAACTCTAGCAAATGTCAACTTAGATACAACAAAAATTGATGTGAAAAATCTATTTCATCATGTAAATTGCACATGGACTCTTGAAAACCTAAATAAAAATATTTTACATTCAATAAATTCTTTATTTTGATTCAATTGATACATCACTTTGCACTTGTATAGTATATTTCCTTGAAAAAATACCCTCGTCTTAGCATCTAAATTGGATTATTATTGAGGAAATTTTATGAATTTTTTTATTTAAAAAGGTAAAATCGGTACTTTCAATTTGTTAAAACTTGCAATACTTTGGATCATACAATATAGGAAATTTAAATTAGGGTGAACAAAAAAAAAATTCAAATAAAATAATTTTAAAAGGGGAGAATTTCCTTTCCAAGGTTGTAAGCGAGACCAAAACCCCCAACACCTACTTCAACAATAATAATATGTGTTTTTTATTTCCCTTAATTATCACTCTTGTTAAGCAAAGTATCCTGAATATGCATTATCAAAGTTGTTTCTATCAATTTTTCTCAAAAGAGCACCAAAGAAAAAACTAACCCCAAAAGTAGATAAAATACCATTGGAAATTTGAAATATGACATTAAAATTGAAAAATTAGGAGATCTAGATCAACTTCCGAGTTTTTGTGGTCGAACTACTCAAACCATGGAACGTCTCACTTTTTTTTGATCTAGTAGAGAATTGTTGTGTAGGTGTTATTAATTACAAGAATATGTTTTCTTGATAGGGAAAATGTCAATTTCAAAGTACACAAAGACTTTGTTGAAAATAATGTTAATAGAGAGATAATAAAGATAAAGAGATATAAATTGTGAATCAATAACAAAAAATATTGTATTTGTTAATATGTTTCTATATCAAGACACTCACATCAACTAAGCACAAAACTAAATGAAAAGATAAATTATTTGTGAATTTCACCATTATAAAATGATGCAGAGTTTATGTCCAAATGTTGTTTAATTTTTCTCAAAGAGATTAATATAACTCATTATTACCCAATCTTGAGCATTCTATAAATATGTTTCTTTGTTTAGGTATATGAAATATGAGAGGTATGATGTGAACATTTCCCCCTATAAGTTTTCTAGATAGCTATATTAAGATTTTCATACATCTAAGTCTATTTTCGATGCATCTCTTTTAGGTTTTTTTGTCACTTTGTCCGTGTCAAAGGACACCATATTATGTTCAATAGATTAAGGAGGCACACTAAGGCATTTGGATAACCAATTTTTATTATAATAATTTATTCTAATTTCTCCTTTTATTATTTGTGCAATGTATTTTACCTAAATATTTATTAAAATATATTAGGTTTTGTTCAAATTATTGGAATTTATAGGTGAATCACTATTTTGTATGATCACGTGTCCAGCATTTTTTGTGTCTTTATTATATATTTGAGTTTGTTTAGTGCTTGATTCTCAAGAAAAATGAAAACTAAAACACCATGCATCCATTTATTTTCTTAGTAAGTAACACAAATATTTGGAAGAACAACTACCAAAATACATGTTCCAGCTATCTAAATCCTCATATTTTTTCTTTATTTAATTATTTTTAATTTTATTTTGTAATAGTTCCTTGTGGGGACCTTCTTTCAAGTTTAGAATATAATGAGTGAATGGAACTATACACATCTCTATAGTATCTCTATTTGAGTTTTAGTCATATTATAATCTATATCTCATCAAATATTAAACCTATAGGTAAGACACTCATAAAAGAGGACTTTGCAACTATTAGGTTTCCTTGGTGAGGGCTGAATTTTTATGTAGGAGTACTCACTTTCCTTGTGTGGAGGTGGCCATCACCTAAGAACTATATTTATTGTACTAGTGGTTCTACCTGTAACGCCCCGCCAGGCAACCGAAGAGGACAAGACATAAAACCTCTATAAAATGCAAGTAGTGAATTTTTTTAATTTTATTTATTTATTTTAACTAGAATAATATTCATCATTACACTTCATATTTCTAAAAGAAGAAATAATTTTCTACTACTTGAATGTAAGATTTATACAACTTAAGTCCTCCCGGGTTCCCTAACGTCGCTACTAAAGCAACATCATATAAACCATTTACATGCATAAGATATTCACAGAATCATGAGCTTAAAAGATCTACATTCATTTTAATGCACCAAGTTAAATGTCCCTAACTTATTTCTTTTATTAAACATAGGTTAATCATCCAACATCATTATTCCTTTTATCAACTCATTCCATAAATTCATATTGATTTCATCTACATCTACTATCCTTTATATCACTTTTCTCTAATAATTTAGGTAAGAGATTAATATTCATTAAGGTAGGCATTATCCTAGGTATTTCATTAACATGAACCAAGTATTAACATTATAATCAAGTTACTATTTGATTGCATTGTTTCATAACCATTCATTGTTAATAATTCCAATCACTAATCTATCATTTCTCAATAATTTCCTTGGATCTTTTCATCAAGAGAGAATACATTATTTTTGTGATACATCATTATATATAACTATATTTAAGATTATTTCCTTTACATATGGACAACATAAGAGGATAGGAGAAATAACATAAATAATTTCTTTTAATGCTAGTACATGTCCAATATTCCACATTCTTTTCCCTTTCTTTTACCTAGAACTACCCATTCCCTTAGCATTGCCTTGAATTGAGATTACATCAATACTACAAGACTCCTTTTAGGAGATTAAAATTACATGAATATAGATACATAAGTACATCTCAACATATTAAAATATCCAATAAGAAATCTTCAACTGCAGATTTGGAAATGAATATGTGCTAGGATCATCCAAAGAATCATGATCAATACCTCGATATAAATATTAACCACCCAACCATGTGGAACCAATAGGCCCACTCCCCCGAGCTAGGAGATAGAACCAAAGGCCCATACAAGAGGTAACAACTGGGAAATTCCTAAAGTGATGATAAAATTTACCCAAAGTCACAACACAAAAGAAAAGACAAGAAGACCACAAGGACTACCAGAGGCATGATCAAATTTGGTAGAGACTCTAAGCTACAAGCTAGGTGAGTGTCATCGCATAGCCCTCACCCCTTGGGTTGTCCTAGTACTAGCCACTCTTGGCCCCGGCCCCCAAGTAGGCACATGCAGAACCGAATGCCTCTCGTACAGACAAGGTCATCCAGTCGTACCTACGCATAGGTACCTTCTCCCACTCCCATCCTTAGTATTTACTAGCACTAAAGGCATGGGCGAGGCACAATTAATCTTGATTAGTGTGTAATTTTCCATTCCAATAATCTCCCATTCCCAATTCATTTATTTAGGTTATCACTTGATTAAATAACTCATAGTAGGTTATCTTGGTACTAGCCACTTAGGGCCCCGACCCCTCACTATGAGCCACTCACCTAGTGTACTTAGGTTCCCTAACATACATATAAAAATCATAAGAACATAATAGATTCATCATCAAGAATTCATATCAATTCCATAACAACATTTGATTGAGTTTAGGAAAACATATGTTGTCCCTAGTCCACTTGACAACCCTAAACCCGATATGACATTCAAAATGTTCCAAACATATAAGAAGACATCCAAGTGATATTATAAACATATTCAGAGTATAAATAGATCCAATTAACAAAAAAAAAATTCTAATAGCCTCTGGTAACCATACGAAACCTTAAAACTTAATGATGTTCTTAAACTGAATTATTTCAAGCAAGGATTAAATGCAAAGAATAGTCATCATAGAATAGTCAACCATATCTTCCAAAAAACAATTAATAAAGGAAATCTCTTTGGTGGAGATTTATATAACATAATTATGGACTCTCAATTTGATTTTTAGGAAGATCCAATGGTGGGAAAGAAAGTTATGACTTCTGGTTTAAAACAGAAAATTCTGGTTAGGGTTCAGACCTGCCTTCACTAAAACGGTTGTAATTTTCACAAAACATAATTAAAATTGACCAAACCAATTAGAAATTAAATATAAGACTTAGGAGAATATCTGATATCAAATTCAGACTTTTATATGATCATATCAGCCTGTAGCATATGAATACATTTGACAGAAAATTCAGAATCAAGAATGGACAGGCATAGTCTGCCAAAATGTCAAAAATAAAGCATTAATTCGACCCTAAAAATAAAATCAGAGAGATACCCATTTGAGATCTGTGAATTTTACTTCCATAAAATCAATTTAGTAAAACCATAGATGCAATTTAAATTATTATAATAATAGATCTCCAAAAACGGGTTGCTAAAAACCTTAGGAAAACACATGTCAATTCTTACAAACAAAAACTCAAAACTTTAAAATAACCATAGAAATGAAAAGTACAGATATAATAAATAATTATAATATATAAATAGATTTATAATCTATCAGACACATAAAGTAACTAAAATATTCAATCCATACCTCATGTCCTACGAAGGTTGAATCGAAGAAGGAAGGAAACAAAAGAGAAGACAATTCCAAACTTGAGATGCATCCTTCAAACCCTATCCACTTTCAGAAATCTCCATGAAAGAAAGAAATAATTCCACAGCAAAGAATCCCTCTCTCAACTACTGAAATTCTCACAAAAATGTCTCTCTCCCAAAAGCAAAGATAACCAAAAATTCTTAAAGACATATGCTTACAAACTCTCCCTCACATCTCCAAGTTTTCTCTCCAAAATCTCCATGAAAAGTAAGGCCATCCTCTCCTCAATGCTTCAGCCCCAAAATCTCCTCCCTTCAAATGAGAAAGTAGTGCATATAAATAGATTTCCAAAGGTTGAGAGGAAAAGTAACCAACTCCCAACTAACTCTTAACTAAAGGGTATTATAAAATAACTTAATATCATACAACTATATTACTCAAATATACAATAAAAGATTATTTGTATTCATTCATACACATATGTAATATTATCCTAACATATATGCATATGCCATCATTAATTACATCAATATCTATATATATAACCTATCCTCATTATTAATAATTAACAATTGAGAATAATATACCTCGCATTATTTAATATTTAATTATTAATAATATTATACTTTACATTAATCCCAAAATATACACCATCAACAATATCTACAATAATTAACATATAATCACATATAAATTATATATATATAAATACATATATGTGTGCACCCATATATATATTTCCATATATATATATATTTATATTTATATAGATACATGCCAAATACCAAACACTATAATCTATAAGATTATGAAGTAATAGATCACAATATTATTACCTATTTATAATTGCTATAGGATATAACACTGAGGTAGAATAAAATCACATGCCTCAAAATAAATCTAATCATCGAAAGAGGCCATAAAAATCAACTATGAAACATATCGAGAAAACCATAAGATCAAACAAGGTCAACCAAAGTCAACAAGGAAAGTCAAGCCAAACTCCTGAAACACAACATAGAAAGATTAACTAAGAATCATACCAAGAAGGAGAAATAAATAAAATGAGTAAACAAATCATACAACCAAATGAATTCAAGTGGCCACAAGGCACTAACTACAACCATGCCCAACCGGGTGCGTTGGATCTGGGTTTTTGACCCAAAGGTTGACTGACAAAGAAGGAACCCTAATATTCCCAAATTGGAATAATGACAAAGGAAGACTCATGTAGGGGCCTTAGTACTATCTCCATAACAACAACCATCGAGGATTTGAGGGCATGCTCAGACCTGTGAAGCCAGGTGAAGTCGATGCCCGGTACCTGCAAGCCTGCATCACAAAGAAGAAATACATATGCACGGATATACATATAAAAGAAAACATTCTAGACAGATGACCAGGATCGATACATCGTGTGGACCTCAGCTATGTGAGTAACTACGACTTCATCCTGAATCATGAAAACACATCATGTATATATATACACTCAAAGCATGTAGCATCATCATAACGAAGGTTAGAATCTCAAGCATTGTTTTAGTCTCTTATCAATACTAATAATAAATCAACATAATCAAATCATCAAGTGAGATACAAGATTCATCCAAGGTAACCTTAATAGAAGAAAATATAAATAACCACTTATATATATCTATCAAGTACATATCATATAACATCCTAACTATGTTCATAAAGGTCTTGTAGGTACTCAATACATACATGGAGATAAATACATACAAAAATGATACCTTTAGATAGTATGTCTGATATTAGAATCATTGAGTACTAGCTTATGAAATTATTATAAACAACTATAGGAATAGATCAAACAAGTATCATGTACAACTTAAGCTATAAGAAAACATCGAAGGATCTTAATTCTTTCAAAAACACAAAACTTATATTAGGGTTAGAGGGGTATTACACTACCTCTATTATGGGAGATGGCCTTTTTGGGGCCAACAATTTTCCCTCTTCCTTTTTGATTGGTGAAAAGCCATTCAAAGCTATGGTGGAGAGTGCGGGTCAAGCAATGACTAGTGTAATATTTATTGCCATGTGGGGAAAAGAGAATACATCTTCATTGAATGGAGGATGAGGCAAGGGTCCTTTTTCTAGTATCTTGTTCATTATGTCAAATTTGTCTATGGATATTAAGGAGAGGAATAGGTTAAAAGATGTTGCCATTTTTGTTGCAATTTTGGATCCAAACTATACGCCTTCTAGAAGATATTTGGATAATTATTTGTATCCAAAAGAGGTTGTTTATCATTTTGTTTAGTGATTCAAATAGTAAAAAGAAAGTATTAAAGAAGGAATTTCAAAGGCAATTGGTAATGGTTTATTTCAGGCCATAGGTTGCACTTCTAAGGTTAATAATCAAGAAGTAGCTATAATTTCATGCCCTAGGTGGATGTTTATTAAGTACATTCCACTAGTCCTTTGGAAATGGCTATTGAAAACTTTGGAGTATGTGGGTAATGTTCTTCACATAGACAAAACCCATTGTTATCTCATCTTGATGCTAGGTTGCTAGTAGTAGTTAAACCTAGTATTGACCTACCTAATCGAATTTGCATTGAGATTGAAGATGAATAGGTTATCTTCCCAGTGGAATTTGGAGGGGTGGGGAGGGGGCCTAATACATGTGGGAGGGGGCTTAATGCATGCTTCATTTGCAGAAAGGAAGGGCGTATGAGAAACAACTATCCATTGTTGACAAAGAAAAAGATAACTTCATGCACACAAATGTATCCATTAAATAATCTGATTCACTTAACCCTAGTGGAAACTCTAGTTCTACTAGAGATCTACTTATGCATCCAAAGTTGTCTCTGACCCTTTGGTCATTCCCATCCATTGTAATTCACGTCCATGGCATGAGACCTCCCGCTTCAATTTTTCATCTTCTGGTACTTCCCATGAATATATTGTTGTTGAGCTTGACAGTCTCCATGATGTCATTAAAGACATTTTCTTTCCCTAGGTTTCCCTTGTCATCCCATATTTTACTTTTGCTTTGGTGGGTGATGTAGAACCCAATGAGAAATCTCGTAAACCAAGAAAAAGAACGTAAAATTCCCAGCAACTAGTGATTGAGAAGATGAGGAATCTTTTTGATATCAAGACTAGGATTGATGCCTAAACCTATCCTAATAAGTATAACAAAAAATATGATACAATATCTAAGGGATGCGAAGTTGACTAACCTTTTATTCTTCTCCTGACCAGGGTGAGACCACAAATCTAGACAAGGATCCTCAGACCAAGGGTCCTAACCTGGGAATAGACACTAGTGGAAATGGAAATTTTTGCTGTCACCAAGAAGATATTTTCAAATAGATTAAAAATATGAATTGAGATGATGGTAGCCATCTCCAGGTACATACTAATTTCATGAATGCATCCCCTGACTCATCTAGTGGATATCTTTAAGCTGGGAATGGGCATGGGGAACTCCCAGACCAGGCTCATAGGCTTCTCCCTTGTTTGGAAGGGACTAAATTAAGTTACCCTGAGATGCCTTTGCAAATTCTAAAAATGGGACACGTCATCATATTTGAGATTGTAACAATCTCCTTCTAAATAAATGGCTTCCACAACATCAGATTATGATGGTCTTCTTGCAGTTGTTAATTTTCTGCTCTCTTTAGTTTTTGGCTTTCCTCTAAAGTATTGGGATCTGATAATGATGTAGGAACTTCTTACTTTCTCCATCCTTAAGGTTTACTTACCAAAGGGAATTTTCATTGTTTCCTTCCTTACTTTCGGAATCCGATGGTAGTGTAGGCACTATGGTACTTTCACGGATAGGTATTTTTATGACTTCATAACCTTCTTTCGTCCCAATGTATAGGTTCTTCCCTTCCCTTCTGAATCCAACAACACCACATGTAGTCTCCAATTTTTTAACAATGGGCAAAGATAAGACATTCCATTTCTCTTGGTTCTTCAAAACTTCTTTTTTAGCTTTTCAAACCATGATGATGTGCTAGAACACCTGCAAAATTTGTCTCTTATTTTAGAAAGTGACAATGACTTTTGACTTTTGACATAGACAAACTCCAAAAATATATTTTTGCCTACTTCCTACATTCTTGAATTCTTATTCCTGATAGGCACCCAAATCCCAAAATATGGAAAATGACAGAAAAACTAAGGTAAAATCTTTGATTGTGACCAAAATTCTCCGTTGCTCGATTTTACACTATGGTTTGATGCAACATTATTTTATTTCATCTATGGATATGCCTATATATTTGGTTATTCGTTGAAACTTAGCATTCCCCTTATTAACCAAATGTAGAGTAATTTGTTTTTCCATTGAGTCTACACATAGCTTCTTGAGGACTAACATGCTTATGATTTTGTACTAATTATTTTTCTATGTGAGCTTAAAACATGATTTGATCTTTTGACCATTTTTTTTAGATGAATTTTGTTTGTAAATCATCTAACTATAAATGTTCATCAATGCCCTTCACTTTTTGTGAAATTCAAACTAAGTGTTGTATTTAATTTTCTTATTTTATTGAGTCGAAAACTTTGTAGGACATGAATGTTTATTACTATTCGAGGTAATTAAGAATTTAACCAAGAATTTTGTTTAGACCTCTAGTTTTGTTTACCTATTTACTTTGTAATTTAATCGTTATTTGTCTTAGAGCTTCCAATTCGAAAAGAAATGGAGATAATGAATTTATTGATTTAATACCCACACTTGTTGATTTTATGTCCATTTTTTTGACAACGTTACACAAATAGTTGTGACTTCAAAGTCATTATTATAATGTTGACTACCTATGATTGAATGAAATATACCCTTTTCTATAAAAGTAGCCAATCATGTGACACCACATCAACTGCGCAAGTATGGGTACCCTTTTTGCATGATAATTATTCTCACCTTTTTCTTGGCTATTTTGGATACCTTGTAAAAAGGAATGCTGATGTGGCATCATATTTGATGATGTCGTTATGAAATCTTAGTTATAAGTAGAGGACTTTCCAAGTAAGTTTCTATAAAAAATTGAGAATGATTTAAAATTTTCATGTAGGATTTTAAGAAGCGTGAAGTTAGGGTGCTTAGCTACCAGGTCCTCTCCCCTAGTAGGAATTACACCTTTGTGTGCAATAGGTATGCCAAAGATGCATGTGGATGGTCAAATAAAAAAAATTGGTCTAGTTTTTTACATGCATTTGTGTAGTAGATGAGATTAATAGTTGAGCTATATAGAAAATGGTGACATTTGATCAATAAAGGTCTCAATGGAGAGATCACAAATTCAAATTGACTATGCATCCACTTATATGGATCCAAACAAGGCTGAAGAAAAAACTTTGAAGGGGGGTGGATGGAGAGAGAGAGAGAGAGAGAGAGAGGAGTTAACATTAAAATTGATTCTCTGTCACAATAACTTACAAATTTAATTTTTTTAGACTGTAGGTATCTAGTAAAGCACCCCCATATAAATTGCAATGCATCGAGTAAATTTTTTAATGTGACCAATGATGCTGGCGTGACGTGTCCTCCAGTACCACGTGGGGTGGGGGAGACTGGACCTAGTGACCCCATGCTTCATAACAAGAAGCTCCAGCCAATCGAACCAGGACCCCAGTTTATAAATTCAATTATTAACTAAAAGAAATATTATTTCTATATTTATAAAACATAATAAAAATCCTCTAAAAAATACTTAAGAACATAAATATTTAAGATAATTACAATGATAATGAGTCAGTAAGCGAATGTCTCGGGTATTGGGGCAAGTTTGCTTCTCCATGAGTGGTTATGCTTGTTGCGGTCGAACTTCGTCCTTGTCGATGTTATCGGCTTTGACTCCACTGCCGAAATTGTAAATTCATTAAAATGATAAGAATCTGATTTGTGAATTCGGCGTCCATCCATTTCTTGGTCTACCATATTTATCACTTTAGAAGCTCGATACTTTTTTCTACTTCTGTGGCTGTTCTGCTTTGATTGCAAGGCAGAAGCTGCTTTTACAACCATGGCAGCCATCTGTGAAGGCAGTAATGTGTATTTCAATTTTGTTAATGGGAGGAGAAAATAGAGGCGATCGAGGTTGCAATTCATCCTGTGCAGGAAGAGGGGACAAATACTGATTAAAATTGATGGAGTCAGAAAGGAAGACGAAGAAGCCTTGGGTTAAAACATAGCTACTTTCACTGGATGGTCATATTCCCAGAGTGTACCCTTGCCTAGTATTAACTTTGCAGTTGGGACGACTTTTGGGAGTAGAAGAAGATAGCGAATGAGTGAATTTGGGTGTCCAATCTCGCTTTGTATGCTTTTTACAGGAATAAAGTTACAATGGAAACAGAGTATGAAAACGTAAGCGAAATCGTCACAATGATAGACGTGTAGAGAGTAGAGTAGGACCCACGTCAATATGGAACATTGGCGTGCTGGACAAGCAAACAAAGTCACAATCATTGACGTTAAGTGAAAATCGGAATGTAGAGTGAGGAGGGAAGATCGGAGGAATCAGATTTAGTTTTGACCAGAAAATGTCATAAACTTTCCCAAGAAAACTAGGACGAAGCAGATGAATATATTGGAAGTCAAAAAGTATATACCTAAAGACATCAGTCAAAGAGCACATTTGCTCTCTCGCTCGGGCCCCTCGCAGTCGGTATGCCTGCTTTTATGATTTTATGCTGCATTTTGTGAAAAGTAGCAAAGTAGTTGTCTTTCAACGTGCCTACTTTTATTCAGGACAGGACAAACACAAATTTCCTTTTAAGTAAAATTCTGCATTTGATTCACACATTATGCAACTTCCTCTTTCTTCGAAACTGGGGATTACAAAGATCTTCATAGAATTCTCTTGAACTACAATACGAGGAATTATAAAAAGTGTAGATGGAGAATGGCTGCATTTATCTATTTTATTTCAAAATGACTTTGTCATCCTTCAAGTGACTCGTGGATACTTTTTCGCGAAGTTTCTCTGCACTTTCCATCGCGATTTCCCTACGTCTTCCAGTGTCTGACTTTCTTTTCTTCTCCATCACGCCCATGTTTCGATGATGTGGGTCCTACTCCAATTTTGAGGACGATATCACTTAGGGCCCGTTTGGCGTCTGAGTAAATCAGGAATAAGCATTAGTTAATACTCGAATAAATTTATTCGATGTTTGTGGCTCTTTTTTTAATTCTCGAATTGGGAAAGTTATTCCCGTTTTTGGGTCAATGCTAGAATAAAATAATTCTCAAAAAAACCTGGAATTCATTTTATTCCAGAATAAGAGTATTTTGGGAATAAGCCTCTTAGACCAAATTTGATAAAATGGTCAGGTTTGGTCGGGTCCGTGTTAGGGTTTTAAACAAAATCGAACATTTTTTAATTTTTCATAGCTTTCCTGAGCATTTTCTGCAATTCCAGGGTTGCTTGCTAAGCATGCAGTTATCTGATCTCTGGAAATCGTTACATGTAGACGTTTTATTACTTTAACAAATGTCACCAAATACAATGCATTGTTACAGATCTGAAGGCTGAGAAAGAAGATGAATACAATTACTCTAAAAACCTTGAAATGTGTCTCAAACTCCTCCAATTCTTCCTATTTGAATGAATCCCCGACAAATCCAAACATATACCAGCATCATTAACTCCCCCCAATAAAAAGAATTGCATAAAATTTACCCAGAATGATCATAACTGACACAATTTTGCAATAGTATTTTTCGTCCAACATAAATATATGTAAATCCAAAATATAACTAACCATTTTATTGATTGTACCTTAAAAATTATTTAAAGATAATAATTTTATTTATTTATATAACCATGCCATGATGAAGCATATAATTTTACATAATAAATATTCTATTATTAATAGTTCATAAAATCATACTTAAATCAAAATTACTGTATGTCAACTTTAATAATCAAAATTCAAAGTATATTTATTATATATATAAATATATTTTTGTACGACAATTATTGGTAATATATTAGGACATTTCAAAACAATTAACAAAAACTAATTGATAAAAGTTGAAAAATTAAAATTTGTAAGAAAATAATTTTTTTTATAATCTTAATTTTTTAAAGTTAATAATACATATTTAATTTAAAAATATATAAGTTAGAAATACACATTTTAATTAAAAAAAACCAGCAACAAAATTGATAACTTATAAATAAATATTGTTCAAATTAATTTAAAAAATGAAAAATAATCTTTATTCCCATTCCACATAATAGGATCCAAACGCAGAATAAATAAATTTCCAGTCATATTCTAGGTGCACCAAACAGGTTCAAACCTTATTCCAGCTTTCGTTTTGAGCATTAATTAATTTCAGAATAGACCCTTATTCTAGAATAGGCCTATTCTGGATAAGTTAATTCCATGTGCCAAACAGGCCCTTACGTTTAGCTGGATGCCTCTCCCAGATTTGTGTTTCAGCATAAACTTCACCTGAAAATCCTTGCTATAAATGCAGATGTAGATAACAAATCGACAGCTTCGTTCAATCTCCACATTTCAGAAATCCAAAGGAAATGGGCACTTGTCTATCTTTACAAATACATGACGATATTGGGCAAGATCCAGTGAAGGTAGCACAAGTTGTAAACGAATCTGATTCGATGGATTTTAAGGAGCATTTTTCTCCTCTTGACAAAATTGCACAGGACGAATGGGAATTGGATGGCCTCTATTTTGTCGTTCCCTTGACAAATTTGAAGTATCTTCAACGCACTTCAGGGATGCCTGCAAGTGGAGGAAGAACCCTACAATCAAGACAGCCCAAGCCCAAGAGCAGCAAAAGACACCGGGGGAGTAGAATCACGCCTGTTGACAGACGCCAATTTCATAAACCACATTTCAGTCGTCTTAATAATTCGGGTTTATTAAAATCTCGAATTTTAGCGGAAGAGTCGATGCGCATAACGTCGAAACAGACAATGTTTGGCCGCGACAAGTATAAATGGTGGCAGAGCACACCACTTTCACCAATACCCGAGCACTTCGCTTATTGACTTGCCCATTCTCTGCGACTCTTTCCCACATTCCGAATGTTCTCCTCGGGAATTCACCAGATATGTAAGAAATCCTGAGTAAAATGGACGCTGAAATTCTCTGTGTTTCCATCAAGGCAAATATCTGAAATGCTTTGGCAGAGAGAGACATGAACACACCAAGATCACATCAAGTGATGGGAAAGCAATAGGAAACAATTTCCTCCAAATGTACGGCCTTTTTTTTTCATGTTGTCTTAGTTAAATTATTGTAAGTTTTATGCATGGCACTTTGTCATGCTCAAATTCTTTGTAGAAATTTCTTATCTTGAGCGCATTAAGCTCCAATCAACAATCTTATTAATGGTAAATCCTATGAAGTTGTCTATTTGAAAATAAGAATGAAAAATGATAAAACAAAGTCTCTCAACTGTAAAATTGATTTGCGGAATTGGAGAACAAGGCATTTGAAAGTCAAAGTGCATTTTATTGCTTGTTATTTAAATGTAATTATATGATTCCGCGTGGAAGGGTCTCTGAATGACCAAGCTGGTTACAGTTTGAAAATTATTTTAAGAGAATCCGTCTTATTCTTTGCACTCATTGATGTCAAAACTAATACAATTTCAAATAAATAATCAATCTTTCTGCACGTTGGGTATTGAGTTTTCTTTTTTACACACTCCTACTATTACAACTATTATTATGCCAACGCCAAAGGCATTTCTTTATATGAAATGGATCCCTGAGTGAGAGCATCTATGGTGCAGACTATTTAAGAGAGACTGTAAGATTCTAATCATTATGTTGTTTTTCATTGGTTAAGCTGATGTTAAATGCGGTGCAAACTTTCTGGATTGAGTATGTATCTTAGATGTCTCGGAATTTTAGCTCTTTTAGTAAATGTCAAAAAATAAATGTGAGTGATACATGCATTCATCATATATATATTCGCAACATAAATGTTAGCTAGATGTTGTGAGATTCAATTTACTTTTGCCAAATACACATCATTTCCTCATTATCGAATTTCAAATGCATGGCATTATAGAGCTCAATACAATGAATTATAATATATTCACAATACAATGAATTATAATATATTCACAAGCAATAAAAGAATAGTTCAAACGAAACAAATGTAACAGAAACACCAGAAAATAGAATAGGGCTTAGCATGAAAGGCTCAATTAAATATCACTTTGAAATGATGAATAGTTTGTCATACTTTAACTTTTAGGTGGAGCCTACATATTCTCAAAGAAATGTAACTCTACTACCATCCTACTAGATGAAAATATGCAAGCGGAATGGCCAAATGTGGACTATCAAGGGTGGTGTCTCTAGAGTCCATACACATTTCCACTATTCCCCAAGGGATACCTAGTTATTGTTGTAAACCACACATTTCTCAATTACTTATATCATAGAGTTGTTTGGTTCAATATTAGTTTCCAACTATATATTAGGGATATATAGGTCATGTTTGTACATGTTGTCTAAGTACTTATCAATGATTCAACTTCACCATTTTCATTAATATGTATTCTTGTGAGTAGTATTTTCTTACAATGAGATGTGTGTTTAATAGTGTGGTAAGTTCCTTTCAATGAGTTCTAAACATATTAGTTGGAAGATTGAAATGTTGAAATGTGTAATTATGTTGGAATAAATGACCATAAGTGAATTAATTAGGTGAATGTCTCAAAATTTGTATTACTATGGGTCATTTTTACATTTATAGGATCAAATCATTTACTTATAGATCTAACCCACACAAGTGCATGCTCGTATGAATGAACAGATTCAATCTTTATAAATCTTTCACTATTTTCAATCAACTTGTCTCCAATCTTATATGGCTATTTCTTGCATGAAAAAATTAATTGTGGGATTTAGAATTTGTAAATGCATTCTAAAACATAAAATTGTGTTTAGGAACTATTTTAAAAGCAACTATAGTAAGTCATTCAATTATAGGAGCTCCTTAAATGAGAGCATCTTGCAATTTTAGGCTATAGATTGCTTTATCTACAACACTAAACATCATCAATTATAGTTTTTTTTCCTAGTGTTAATGTGTTCACATAGCTTCTTTTTTTTATGCTTCTTAACACCACTTAATTTTCTTTGAAGTATATATAAAATAGGTAAAACTTTTTTAGAGGGAATGAAGGTCCATGTCTTCTTAAGACAATATCACATCATTACATAGCAATCACATGACATGGATAAGACCACTCTAGCACAATTATATCTAGGATTTTGAAGCTCTTAGAATTCAATTGTCTTATTTATCTCTGTCTCAATTAAGACTCAGAAACTATACATTGTTTCTCTATTGCAAGAACATTTAAACCTCATAATAAGTCAATTATTAAAGTTATATTCACATATATTTAATTATAAATTTAGCAATATAATACTCGTTCGCCTTTATAATAGATCTATTCCTAACACTGACAAAATAATACTAGAGGGCCAGAGTCTCAAAAATTTTGCCAAAAAATGTAGAGTAAAAATTGACAAAATTGCACAACAATAAGTAGATCCGTGAAAATTTATCAAAAATTTGAAAAAAAATTCAAAAATTTGTACCAAATTGTAGATCAGGTTGTCCAAGCCCGATTTGCATAATGTTTTTTTTCTTAGATTTGACTTTTTCCCAAGGTAGGCAAATTTATAGTCAAAATTCACTGGAATGGCCACCCAAATGCAATGTTGAGATCAGATCTCGCTCTAGACACTCCCACAAGCTACTACACTTTCAGATTTGAATCATGGCCCTTTAAAAGTTGAAGCAAAAAGCTTTCTAATGGCTATGCAATGAATACTCCTATGGCTTTGATACCATGTAAGAATTTATGTAAGGCAATGAATGTAATTTCAAGATCTAGAAGATGAATATATAGGACAAATAAGAGAGACAAGATGATATTATCAAATGAATAACTCAATAATGATCAAATGATAATCGATATATACAATGTAGATGTGCCTGAATATATAGGCAATGTATGATAATTGGGAGATATGCAAGTGATAACCTATCAATTACAGTAGGTGTAATCACATGTCCACCAAAGGTGGATCATCCTCCATTGTACAACAAAATATGTGCAACATGTGAAATAATGAGAGGATGATAATGTGAAATAATGAGAGGATGATCTCAGACATAAAGAGGTATTAGATGACAACTATCACCACCTAAAGTGGAATTTCCTACACCATGTGCTAGAATGAGATGCAAACTCCTAGGTGTCTATATGACAACTAATATGCAAATGCATTATACTATGTAAAATTAAGTAAAGTATAATTAATGAATACTTAATTATGTCAACAAAGTTGCATATTGAACAACAAAAAATTTATCAAAACTTGATGTATTGTTTAAGATTTTTGCATACACGAAGTTAGCTATATCAACCTCTAATACGCTTCCCTAAATGTTTCAAAATGAAGCTAACCAAATTAGAACTTAAATATTCTAGTTAGTGTGTTAATTGTATTTGAAATGATGATATTATTTACGTAAGTGTTTAAAAGAAAAGAAATCAAATATATCTTTTCCTCATAATTTGATTATAATTATTTTGAAGATTTTTAATTATTAATATTTGATATTATTATATTATCATAGGTGAGTAGTACATAGATCTTAATGCACAACAAAAATTTAGATAAAATTTAATAATTTAGATTTTAGAGTTCTTTTAATATTCTTTTATAGGATTAAAGAGTGTTGTCCTTAGTCTTTTGAGATTGATCTAAAAGAATATATCTTCCCCTCACACAATGAAATTCTTCTAAATATATTTTAAAATGTTATTAAATTCAAAATGAAAAATAAAAAGGGAACAAAACAAATGAAAAGTAGATTTTAGTAAGTTATTATGCCATTTTTACCCATCTACAAGATTTATGTTGGTGTTCACTACACCTTGATCCTCCTACTTACTCCACAAAAAATAAATATACTATTCTAATGCCAAGGTGAGATAAGAGATGGCATTTTTGGTCAAGATATAATATATTTATTCTTTGCACGTGGCATTATGGCATGCTCAAATTCTCCTAGATATTCCTTATCTTGTGTGCATTAAGCTCCAATTTAACAGTCTCATAGATAGTGAACTTTATAAAGTTGTAACTTTGAAAATGAGAATAAAAAATGATATTAACAATCTCTTAGATTTGCACAATTAGAAAAGATGACACATCGAAGTGTATTTTCTTGTTTTCTATTTAAATATAATTATATGATTCCAAGTTGAAAGGTCTTTGATGGCCAAGATGGCTATAGTTTTAAGACTATTTTAATAAAATCCATTGTATTTATTTACATGTGTTATTATTTTTAAAACTTGTATTTTTTACAATAAATATTTAGATCAAAATACCTAAATATTTTGTAGGTTAGATAATTAGGTTTGTTTTAATATACATTTTCCTATTAAGTATAAAATTATTATTTTTTATGTTGAGGGAATTACAAATTTTCTTTAACTAGTTAATAGATAAAAAAATCTTGAACATATTCTAATTAAATAAAAATTGCATATTTTGCACTTATTTTTAAAACACTGCAAAATATATAAGTGATGAAGCTCTATAATTAAATTAAAATTCAGATTTATTTAATTTTAATTGCATTCATTTTAAAAATTAATTTTAATCATTTTGAAGAATAGCATAATATTATTTACATAGTATAATGAGAACATTATTTATACATCATCAACTTGCATCAACATCTATGACATACTCTCCATGAGTCCGTGTTGTCATTAACCTTTTTTAAAAGTTGTTAAATAAGTATCATAGGAGTTTGACAAAAATAAAATCAATGCTTATTGACCTGATTATCAATTTTTTAACAGTAAAGCAGCGAATGAATAAGAGAGATTCTTGTAAAATAATCTTGAAACTGTAGCTTGTTTGGCCATTCAGAGACATTTTCACGTGAAATTTCATAAAGTATACCTAAATAGAAAGCAAGAAAACTAGCTTTCATTTTGAAATTCATCTCCCCCAATTCTGCAAATCAATTTTAGAGAGGAAAGACTTTTCTTATCAATTCCCATTCTTATTTAAAATTTCCAACATAATAAGATTTACAATTTACGAGATTGCTGAATTGGAGCCTAATGCACTCAAGATAAGAAATATGTGCAGAGAATTTGAGCATTGCATTATGCCATGCATAGAATTTGCAATAATTTAACTAATCTAAAAGTAGTCGAATTTTGAATTAGTACCCGTACATTTGGAGCAATTTGTTTTCCATTGATATACGATTATTAGCTGTGAGTTTCGTATGTTGATGACTATCTCAACCGAAGCATTCAGGTATTTTCCATTAAAGAAACCGAGAAGATTTCAGCGTCTATTTTTACTCGGAATTGCTTAAATAGATATCCGGTGAAATTCTCCAGGAGAAGTTTTGGAGTGCATGCAAGAGTAGCAGAGAATGAGTCAATAACCCTATTTACTACTCTATTTCATATATAGACGTCATAATGATAGACGTGTAGAGAGTAGAGTAGGACCCACATCAATATTGAACATTAGCGTGCTCGACAAGAAAACAAAGTCGCAATCATTGACGTAAGTGAAATCGTAATCGAGAGTGAGGAGGGAAGATCGGAGGAATCAGATTTAGTTTTGACCAGAAAATCTCATAAACTTCCCCCAGAAACACATGAATGTTTTGGAAGTAAAAAAGTAAATAAAGATACCAGTCAAAGAGCACATTTTCTCTAGCTCGGGCCCCTCACAGTAGGTATGTCTGTTTCGATGACGTGGGTCCTACTCCTATCTCTATGACGATTTCGCTTACGTTAACGGGATGCCTTTCCCAAATTTTGTCTCAGCAGAAACTTGACCTGATTTCCTTCCTATATATGTAAATGTAGATATACAGCTTCTTTCAATCTCTACAATTTAGAAACCCAAAGGAAATGGGCACTTGCCTATCTTCACAAAAACAGGACGATATTGCGCTTCAACAAAATGAAGATCCAGTGAAGGTAGCACAAGTTTTAAACGAATCCAATTCGATGGATTTGAAGGAGTATTTTTCCCCTCTTGGAAAACTTGCACAGGACGAATGGGAGTTGGATAGCTTCTATTTTTTCCTTCCATTGACAAAATTGCAGTATCAGAATGACGCCTTGCAATCAAGACAGCACAAGGCGAAGACCAGCAAAAGGCAGCGAGGCAGTAGAGTCGTGCCTCTGGATGGACGCCAACTTCATAAACCGCATTTCAATCGTCTTAACAATTCGGGTTTGTTAAAATCTCGAATTTTGGCGGTGGAGTCGATGCCAGTAACGTCGGCAAGGAGGAAGTTTGGCCACGACAAGTATAAATCTTCGTGGAGACCAACACTTTCTCCAGTACCGGAGCACTTTGCTTATTGACTGACCACTCTTTCATCCACTCCAAAAGCGCTCCTCGGAAATTTCCCCGTACATCTAAGCCATTTTATGTAAAAATGGACGCCGAAATTCCTCTGGATTTCTGTCATGGCAAATATTTGAAATGCTTTGACTAAGGTAGACATGAACAAACGAAGCTCACATCAAATGAGCAGAAAGCAGTAGGAAACAATTTCCTCCAAATGTACAGTCAATTGCTTTTTCATTTTGTATTAGTTAAATTATCGTGTGTTCTATGTATGGCTCCATGGCATGCTCAAAATCTCTACAGATTGAGTGCATTAGGCTCCAATTTTTTTTTGAAAATAAGAATGAAAAATGTCTCAACTGCAAAATTGCTTAGCAGAATTGGCGATCATCGCATTGAATATAAAATAGCATTTTATTGCTTGTTATTTAAATATTATTATATGATTCCGCGAGGAAAAATCTCTGAATGGCCAAGGTGGTTACACTTTCAAGAATTTTTTAAGAGAATCCGTCTTATTCATTTGTATGCATTGCTGTCAAAACTAATACAATTTTAAATAAATAATTACTCTTTAAGGTTATTTCAATTGATCAAGATTCTATATGTTCCTTGCTAATCAATTGAATTTCCTTCATCTCAATGCCTATTCCCAATTATCAAATCATACCATTTTTTCATATTCTTTTGGAGTTAGACGTCCACCAGTTCTACACCTGTTCCTATCCAACCATATATTTTGCAGATTATACAAAAGACCTTAAAAAAATTAAGTCTTCTTTTTAGTAAGAGAGACTAAATGTATACAGCCCAGTCCTACCCCTAGCACTCTTTCCTTTGTTCTTCCTAAATGTATATATTTTCTATTGTAGTTTCAACTACAGATTTCCTCAATAAATGATACCATGTATGAGTCAACTATGAGCTCCAAGCTCTTATATTAAGTTTTCTTGGTTATCTTATTTTAGTTTAATTCTCAACTGCTAACCTATATTTCAGTAAAATTTGAAGCTCATATCACATCTGTTGTTAAGGTAGGCACCTTATCCCATATCATTTTCATTTTATACACATATTTGTTTCCAATTTTATTACATTAATACATGTTTCTTGCTAAATGTATATATTTTCTATTGTAGTTTCAATTATAGATTTCTTCAATAAATGATACCATGTATGAGTCAACTATGAGCTCCAAGATCTTACATTAAGTTTTCTTGGTTATCTTATTTTAGTTTAATTCTCAACTGCTAACCAATATTTCAATAAAATTTGAAGCTCATATCACATCCGTTGTTAAGGTAGGCACCTTATCCCATATCATTTTCATTTTATACACATTTTTGTTTCCAATTTTATTACATTAATACATGTTTCTTGAGAGTCATTTAGAAGAGAATATCTATAATTTTATTTGAACAAACATAATCAAATGGATCTCATTAAATTGATTTTGTGCATATATTAAATTTTAAAGTTACATTAATTGTTTGATGATGATTATAAAATGTGTGATTGTCTATTATGCATGTTTTTTAATCATTAGAACCAAATATATTTATATTGTAGTTGATATCAGATCAATAATACTTAATTATTGATGTAGTGATTACATTATTCAAATTTTTACAATATTTCTATTGTAATTTTGTAGTTAAATAAATAAGAAATATTAGTAGGAAAGTTTCTAGTTGCTAAAAAAAATATAAATATAGTTCAAGGGTAAAAGCATTAGACACATTCTTCTTTGATTCTTTAATAATAATATGCATTGATGAAAATAAATATATTTATTTCTTACCTTGCAAGACTCTTGAAGCGAGAAAAATAGCAATTCTTCTAAGATGTTTATTATTAGTAGTAGTACAAGGAACTATGCTAATGTATATATCAAAAATAAGTTTAGTAGGAAGAAAGCATCTAGAAAAACTTTCGTAAGTCTATGGTTCTAGGATTTTCTTCCTTGGTGATGGAAATCACTAATACAACTTAAGAATTGTCAATAAAATATGCACATTAACTTATATTAGAATTTCTCATTTTTTAGGACTTGTCACATTAATTATCATTCATCTAATATTTAAAACAACTATATGATTATTAGAAGAGTAAAATGTACTTATAAAAGTTCTTGTAACTTATAATTATTTTCTATTGTACTACCAACACCATGCTTATCTTGAATTTTTTGTACCAATTCTTACTTCTCTTTAATGAAATAAATATTATTGTATAACTACTATTAAGGATAAGATTTATAATGATTAGATAACTAATTTTTGATAAGACTAAATAATTTTGTAACTAATTTTTAGTAAGACTTAACAATTGTACTTCTCTATGACATCGTATATAAATAAAAATGTTTTAGATATAAGCTAAGTATATTTTCAACTACCCATTGTCTTATTAAAAAGCAATAGTTCCCAAAAGCTTTCATTCTTTTAAAATTGTTTTTTATTATTATTATTTTTACGATGGAACCATTTATGTCATAAGAAGACTAAAAATGCAATTATTTTTTTAATATTATTATTTTTTCATCTAGTCATGCAAAATAATATTAAATTATTGGTATATACACTGGATAATCTAGAAATTTCATCTTATTGGCACTTAATTTCAATCTCTATTTAAAGCTTCATGAGAAAAAAAAAATTCACTAGTCCACCTACATCACATGAAGATTGACTATAGCGTGATGTCTTCAAGACATCCCAATAAGAATACCTTTTTTATATATAAAAAACAAATGTTGAATTGGAGTCTAATGCTCTTAGAATAAGTTATATTTGTAGGGAACTGGAGCATGCCATGATGTCTTAATTGTAAAATTTGCAGTTGTAGCTTTATCACACAAGATAGATCAAGTTGAAAGGAAAAGCAAAATTTGTAGAAAAATTATAGAAAGAAAAATAATTATATATACATGAATGTAATAATTGTACAAATCTATATAAATTAAGATAAATATACATTTCAAAGAGATGAAAAGATTTTGAAGAAGTGTAAATAGATTAAGTTGGAGTTCTCTTTAGTTAGACTATAAGAAACATAATAGACATCCTAAGAGTACCATCGTCCAATATTAACTTTGTAGTTGGAAGAGTTGGGGGGAAGAAGAAGAAGATAGAGCACCGCCCATTTTCACTAGATTTCATAAATTTGGAGAATGAGTGAAGTTCGCTATCCATTCAGTCTCTTCGTTTGCATTTATAGAAATAAAATGAGGTCAACAACTAAGTAGTGAAATAGTCTGGAAATGTAGATGAAGTAGAGCAGTAGAGGAGTAGAGAACCCACATCAATATGGAATGTTGGTGTGCTCTACAAGTGAAGTGGAGCACTCATAGACGTAAGTGAAATCGTAATGGAGAGTAAAGAGGGGAGGAATTTGATTTGGTTTTGACTAGAAAATTTGGTAAACTTCCCCAAGAAATTTGGACGGGGCACATGAATGCTTTCCAAGTCAAAAAGTAAATAAAGATATTTGTTAAAAGCGCATTTACTCTCCCTCAGGTCCCTCACACAATAGGAATGTCTGCTTTTATGCTTCATTTAATGAAAAGTAGCAAAGTAGTTGTCTTTCAACATGTCTAATTTTATTCAGGACAGGACAAATACAAATAGACTATTTAATAAGTTTTCTTCATCATTTAAAATAAATTAGAGCCTTTCAAGGTCTCTGCATTTAAGTTGCACATTATACAATTTCCTCTTTCCTCGAAAGTGGGGATTACAGTGTCGATGGAGAATATGTTTCAAAATGACTTGGTCACCTTCACGTGGCTCGTGGATGCTTTTTCCCAAAGTTTCTCTTATAGGATCCCTCCAATTTCCCTTCAGATTTCCCAACGTCTTCCATGTCTGACTTTATTTGCTTCTCCGTCACACCAAAGTTTCGATGATGAGGGTCTATTAAAATCTCAAATTTTAGCGGAGGAGTCGATTCACATAATGTCGACATAGATAAAGTATAAGTGGTGGTAGAGCACAACACTTTCGCCAATACCC
Source organism: Chamaecyparis obtusa (assembly GCA_027943335.1). Taxonomy (NCBI): domain Eukaryota; kingdom Viridiplantae; phylum Streptophyta; class Pinopsida; order Cupressales; family Cupressaceae; genus Chamaecyparis; species Chamaecyparis obtusa. The sequence goes on from BSBK01002856.1 coordinate 857,456, forward strand.
GAGAACTTTGCTTATTGATTCAGCCATTCTTTACAGCTCTTCCCCACAATCTGAAACTTCTCCTCAGGAATTCCCCAGATATCTAAGAAATCCTGAGTAAAATGGACACTAAAATCCTCTGTGTTTCCATCATGGCAAATATCTAAAATGCTTTGGCGAAGAGAGAATGAACACAGAAAGCTTACATTAAATGATCGAAAAGCAATACCAAACAATTTCCTCCAATGTACGTGACCTTTTTTTTTCATTACGCTCCGGGTGACTTTAGACATCGACAGTACAAAATGATAGAAACGGGTTGCAAGACAATGCAAACAATCCTGAGCGTTGAAGTTGCACTATTTTTTCATTTGTCAGAATGTTAATGCTATCACTTCAGTCTAATTGCCTGCCCCAAATTTCTTGAAAGGAATATGCAAATCGTTCGGTGGGATCGTTCCATCTATCTTGTCATCTGTTCATTGGCTTATCATCATATTTTTCCTTTTATTTGTGTGCTGCACATTTTATTGTTGTTCTCGAATAACACGTATTAACTTATTACCCATTTTAAATTTTTTTTCTTATGGACTCACACCACTTTCATTAACGTATTTGATTGTGTGTAATAACAACAATTAATATGTCTGATGTTTTTTTTCTTATAAATATTTTAGAAAATAGATTTTGTAAAATTTTTTAACCTATTAAATGATACTATAGAAAGGTAAGGGAGATGTAAAAAATAGTACCTAAAAAAGAAGAAATTTGTGATTGTGACATTATTTATGTATTAATAAATTTTAATTATAATATAATTATTTTACATTTAAATTATATTTAAATTATTAATTGATAATAAATATTATGTACATGTTATTGAATATTGTAAAATAATGTATATATAAATTTAATATTGTTATTATATAATTATATTATAGTTAAATTATTAATTGATAATAAATATTATTTACATTCTATTTAATATGACATGATAATTTATAGATTTAATATAATATGAGAAAAAAAGTGTAAACAAGAGACGTGAAAAAGAAGATATATTGGGCTAGTTGCAAGGGAGTCAAAACATGCAACATTTTATAACTTAATACATATTTATTGAAAAAGTGACATATCCTATGCAACTTGCAAATGCCATCTTCCCTTGGCTCTCTCTCATATAGAAATTCAAACATACCAATTAGTGTGTTATTCTCTTTACTTCCCTCTCTGCATATCCCTCTGTTTCTCTCGTCTCTTGGTCTCACTCTATTTGGTCTGTGTCTGTGTCTATATATATACATCTCAAGTTTGATTTGTTAGCACAACATGATTTACAAAAGTTACTCTCTCTCTCTCTCTCTCTCTCTCTAGACCTCAATATCTATTTATCATTTTATCTCTATCTACATATATTTCTATCTACCCCACCTCTATATCTCTCCCTTTCCACCTCTCTACATATATCACTTGCTATTTCTATCTTTATCTTTCTATTTTTTCCACTATATTTCTCCCTCCTTCCCTCCCTCCCTCTGTATACATAATTTATCTCTTCCATATCTATATATCCCTCTTTCATCTCTCTTTATCTCTCACTCATTATATCTCTATCACTAGATTCCCCCTATATATCTTCCTCTTTCTACTCCTATCATTCCCTCTCCCGATCTCTTCCTATTACAAAAAGAACATGATCATATTGGTTATGATGTATGATTATCTTTCTATTTTAGAGTTTTTTTTGGTGTGTGTTCGGATAACTCTAAGTGGATGCATAGTTGATTTGAAGCTATCACTTCTCCATTGATACCTTTGCTAGAGAAATAATATCATTTTCTAAATATCCTTCCAATAAACCTCATTTACTACATACATGTATTAGAAAAATAGAAAAAAACTCTCTAATTGAGCTTCATCATATCTTCGGCATACCCATTGCATGCCAAGGTGCAATTGCTAGTTTTTATTAGTTAAATTATTTTAAGTTCTATGCATGGCACCATGGAAAGCTCAAATTCTTTGTAGATATTTTTTTATCTTGAGCGCACTAAGCTCCAATCAACAATCTTATTAATTGTAAATCCTATGAAGTTGTATTTTTTAAAATAAGAATAGAAAATTATTAAGAAAGTCTCTCAATTTCAAAATTGATTTGCAAAATTAGACAACAAGGTATTTGAAATTCAAAGTACATTTTATTAGTTGTTATTTAAATATAATTATATGATTCCTCGTGAAAGGTGTTAATACAATGTATTACATTATTGGTAAATGTATTACATTGATTAGGTAAATAGTTAGAGGGGCAGTTTCTATAGGGTTAAACTATTTAACTTCTTTATGTCGTATCCACAACTTTATAAATTGCATATCAAATGTAATATCAAATACATTGGAACAAAGAAATATTTTGTGTATTGTTTTATAGAAACTAGTATCAGAGCGGAAAGCTATCCAAGGCCTGCAATGGATATTTAAAAGTATCATAATTTTAAATATTTTTTTCTACAAACAACCCCAATTACTATTTTCATGGGAATGAAGAAAAGAATAGTTCGTCATGGTTTTCCACAATTCTTATAATGAATCTATGAAATTATATTTTCTAGAGCAGAAAGTCCTAAAGCACAAGAAAAGCAACATGGCAACCTCTACATTTTGCACGTCATAAGAGACTCTATAGATCCAACCTTTACTATCATTGATGCCTTAGCCAAGATGAAAGAGCCACCGGCTACATCTCACCAAAGTTATCCTTAGACACAATTTCTCTTTGTGCCACAAAAATATGACCAATGTACTTTAAAACCCGCAAGAAGAATATTTTGTAGTTTTATATTTCAAAGCCCTCCTTTTTATTACTACCATTAAGTTCTAGCAATGATTCTCTCATGATCTAGGTATATCGTCTACATCTCCTAGTCCTTCTAGAGCACAAAAGTGAAATAAAATTCTAATAAGCTTGGAGAAATCCTAACTTTACTTCATTGGTGAGGAGGAATTATAGGCCCCAAGGAATTTGGGTAAAGTACAACCCTTAAATAATTGAATACCATAATATTCTTAGGATAATGAGTCACACAAAAGATATTTATAGGTGAAGAAGTCACTAAAATGTGCCCCTATAAGCCATTACTCTACAAAAATTGGAAATTTGGCAAAAAGATGAAAAAAATGCAAGTGATATAATGAAAAATAATGAATATAAAGCTAATGGGGTTTCCTATTTTCTTTACATTTTGATTGAATTTGTAGTTCAAAATCAGAAACCAATAAACCATGAGAAAGTCCATCTATCTTTACTTTGTAGTTTGTGTTCTCTTATTTATGAATCTAATTTGAAGGAAAAAATTATATAAAACACCACAAAACATAAACATGAGATCTACTACATAATAGAGTTTATTTATGAATCTAATTTGAAGGAAAAAAATATATAAAACACCAAAGAACATAAACATGAGATCTACTACATAATAGAGTTTTTGAGAAATTTCTAGATAGAAAAAAGAAAACATGTGCATATGTCAGAAAAGACACGATTGAGATAATTTCATGAACATACTACATTCACTATAATATGGAACCCAAATAAGACTATGAATTAGGAAGTTGCCAACATCTCTATAAGGGAAACTAAATTGTTCAAGCCCCTCCAATTTAAGCACTTGAGGAAATCAGATTTCTATTGTCCATAATCAATCATTTCTAAAGAAGGATATTACTGTTTACATAGCTTCTTTAAACCATTTCATTTCCTTGGCACATGTAAATAAGACTTCACTCTTATCAAAAGTACTATGGTTGAAGTTTCATGAGAAATTTTTTTCACTAATATTGACTTCAAGACATCAATATCCTCACACATATATTTATTTCATTTTTAGAGCAGGATATTTCATAGCTTCTTTAAACCATTTCATTTCCTTGGAACTTGTACATAAAATTGCACTAAGATTGACTTAAAGGCACCAACATCCTACTAAGAGTACATTTTTTCTTACATATCAGAGAAGAACTATCTGTGGGGAATCGGAGCATGCCATAATGCCTTAAATAGCCCAAAACCACTCAAATTTTTTACTTTTCTTTCCCATAATATTATAAAGTTGACCTGATTTCCTTCCCATAATATGATATTTTTCATATTGAGCACATTAGCCTCCAAATCAACAATATTATAAATGATAAATATTATCAAGTTTTTAAAAAAAAATTTGTAAAATTGATTAGCATAATTGGGGAACAAGGCATTTGAAAGTAAAAGAGCATTTTTCTTGTTATTTTAATATAATTGATTCCACGTGGAAGAGTCTCTAACCGCATGTCCCCATGCGGCTGCTTATGCACAATTTTTGCTTAAATTTAAGCAGCTGGAGTGTTCCCATGTAAATTTTAAATTAAACGGAAAGGATAAATTAGAATCTTTTCCTATTTTAGTGGAGCAACACCTTCTTAAAAACTTAAAATAAGCTTTGAAAAAAAGGAGGGGTTGAAAATAAGCAGCAGTTGCTTCTTGAAAAAATGGACACATGTCTTCATTGTATTTTTTTATCCCTTTTATTTACCTTAAATTTTGCTTCTGCAAGATTTTTATTAAATTATTCATTTAAAACTACCATTTAAGGATTGCTAAAAAAATAAGCAACAAAATTTTTTATCCATGGGGCTACCAGCTCCCCAAATTGCTCCTAAAACTATTGAGCAGTGATTGCTAGCTAAAATAAGCTTAGTAGCTGCATGGGGACCTGCCCTAAGATGGCTACAATTTCAAGATTATTTTAAGAGAATCTGTCTTATTCATTTGCATGCATTTATTTTGTCAAAATTAATTCAATTTTAAGTAAATATTAAATTATTAATTGATAATAAATATTATTTACATTCTATTTAATATGACATGATAATTTATAGATTTAATATAACATGAGAAAAACATGTAAACAAGAGACGTGAAAAAGAAGATATATTGGGCTAGTTGCAAGGGAGTCAAAACATGCAATATTTGATAACTTAATACATATTTATTGAAAAAGTGACATATCCTATGCAACATGCAAATGCCATCCTCCCTTGGCTCTCTCTCATATAGAAATTCAAGCATACCAATTAGTGTGTTATTCTCTTTACTTCCCTCTTCCCTCTTTGCATATCCCTCTGTTTCTCTTGTCTCTTTGTCTCACTCTATTTGGTTTGTGTCTGTGTTTCTATATATATACATCTCAAGTTTGATTTGTTAGCACAACATAATTTACAAAAGTCTCTCTCTCTCTCTCTAGACCTTAATATCTATATATCATTTTATCTCTATCTACATATATTTCTATCTACCCCACCTCTATACCTCTCCCTTTCCATCTCTCTGCATATATCACTTGCTATTTCTATCTTTATCTTTCTATTTTTTCCACTGTACTTCTCCCTCCCTCCCTCTCTCTCTCCCTTTGTCTACATAATTTATCTCTTCAATATCTATATATGCCTCTTCCATCTCTCTTTATCTCTCACTCATTATATCTCTATCACTAGATTCCCCCTATATCTCTTCCTCTTTCTACTCTTATCATTCTCTCTCTCGATCTCTTCCTATTACAAAAAGAATGTGATTGTATTGGTTATGATGTATGATTATCTTTCTATTGTAGAGATTTTTTTGTGTGTGCTTAGATAACTCTAAGTGGATGCTTATCTGATTTGAAGCTATCACTTCTCCATTGATACCTTTGCTAGAGAAATAATATCATTTTCTAAATATCCTTCCAATAAACCTCATTTACTTCATAAATGTATTAGAAAAATAGAAAAAAACTCTCTAATTGACCTTCCTCATCTCTTCCGTGTAGCCATTACACACCAAGGTGCTAGTTTTTATTAGTTAAATTATTGTAAGTTCTATGCATGGCACCATGGAAAGCTCAAATTCTTTGTAGATATTTTTTTATCTTGAGCGCACTAAGCTCCAATCAACAATCTTATTAATGGTAAATCCTATGAAGTTGTGTTTTTTAAAATAAGAATAAAATTATTAAGAAAGTCTCTCAATTGCAAAATTGATTTGCAAAATTAGAGAACAAGGTATTTGAAATTCAAAGCACATTTTATTGGTTGTTATTTAAATATAATTATATGATTCCTCGTGAAAGGTGTTAATACAATGTATTACATTATTGGTAAATGTATTACATTGATTAGGTAAATAGTTAGAGGGGCGGTTTCTGTATGGTTAAACTATTTAACTTCTTTATGTCGTATCCACAACTTTATAAATTGCATATCAAATGTAATATCAAATACATTGGAACAAAGAAATATTTTGTGTATTGTTTTATAGAAACTAGTATCAGAGAGGAAAGCTATCCAAGGCCTGCAATGGATATTTAAAAGTATCATAATTTTAAATATTTTTCTTCTAAAAATAACCCAATTTACTATTTTCATGAGAATGAAAAAAAAGAATAGTTCGTCATGGTTTTCCACAATTCTTATAATGAATCTATGAAATTATATTTTCCACAACATAAAGTCCTAAAGCACAAGAAAAGGAACATGGCAATCCTCTACGTTTTGCAAGTCATAAGATACTCTATAGATCCAACCTTTACTATCATTGATGCCTTAGCCAAGATGAAAGAGCCACTAGCTATAGCTCACCAAAGTTATCCTTAGACATAATTTCTCATTGTACCACAAAAATGTGACCAACATACTATAAAACCCGTAAGAAGAATATTTTGTAGTTTTATATTTCAAAGCCCTCCTTTTTAATTCTAAAATTAAATTCTAGCAATGCATGTCTCATGATCTAGGTATATCATCTACATCTCCTAGTCCTTCTAGAGAACAAAAGCGAAATAAAATTCTAAGAAGCTTGGAGAAATCCTAACTTTAGTTCATTGGTGAGGAGGAATTATAGGCCCTAAGAAATTTGGGTAAAGTACAACTCTTAAATAATTGAATACCATAATATTCTTAGGATAATGAGTTACACAAAAGATATTTATAGGTGAAGCAGTCACTAAAATGTGCCCCTATAAGCCATTACTCTACATAAATTTGAAAATTGGCAAAAAATAAAAATAAAAATGCAAGTGATCTAATGAAAAACAATGAATATAAAGCTAATGGGGTTTCCTATTTTCTTTACATTTTGATTGATTTTGTAGTTCAAAATCAGACACCAATAAACCATGAGAAAGTCCATCTATCTTTACTTTGTAGTTTTTCCTCTCTTATTTATGAATCTAATTTGAAGGAAAAAATCTTATAAAACACCAAAGAACATAAACATTAGATCTACTACATAACAAAGTTTTATGAGAAATTTCTAGATAGAAAAAGGATAACATATGCATATGTCAGAAAAGACACGATTGAGATAATTTCATGAACATACTATATTCAGTATAATATGCAACCGAAATAAGACTATGAATTAGGAAGTCACCAATATCTCTATAAGGGAAATTAAATTTCTCAAGCCCCTCCAATTTAAGCACTTGAGGAAATCAGATTTCTATTGTCCATAATCAATCATTTAATTTGTCTTTTGGATTCAATTGTGTGTGATTGTTTTCTATCAATATTTTAGATCACACTCTCTGATCCTTCATCAAGAAATAAGAGCTATAAGAGAGAAATGACTGATAATTTAAGGACAATTCATCTAATCAATAATAGTAAACATCGAATGAACCAATCTATCATAATGAGAAAGGAGTTATTACCCTAATGGTGATTGAAGTTAAAATCACCTAGGGTTTGCCTCCCAACATATAATACAAATAATAAAAGCCAAATGGATTCTTTAATTGCATGGTAATTCAAGAAAAAAATAATTGAAAATGTCAAAACCTAAATCATAATAGAGAACAGGTGGCATGTCCAAATTCAAAAAATGAAAATGAAAACCTTGAAACCTTAAGCGTAATAGAGAATGTGCCATGGGGAAAAATGGGTACGGTTCACAAGAAAAACATTACATAAGCCTAATAATGCAAAAGTATACCTAAGTCACTACATAGCTAACTAGAATAACCAAAAGGAAAGCCCCCACTTGAGAATGTTGTTAGTAAATGCAAAAGAAAAATGTAGAAGCATAATCCTAAACCAATAATTAATCCTCAAATAATGTGTTGCAAACGACATGTGAGCAAGATGGAGAAGTGCAAATAAGGCACATATCCCATTCTATGAATGCCACCTACACTCCAAGTAGAACATTATGAAAGGCCTTTGATTTTTCACTCACCTTCTTCTCATCGATGCAATTTTTTTTTTCGAGATATTTGCCCAAAAACCCAAGTAAAATAGCAAGGGCTAATTAGAATATGCCTAAAAATGAATGAAAGAAAATATTTTAATGTATAAATGAAAGGAAATCATATCTTAAAAATAGTGCACCATTTCTAATAGACAAATTAATTGTAATTGGCATTTTAACAAAACATTAGTCTCCACCTTATAGAAAGCAAGAACTAATTATTTAGGCAAGAAGTTTGTCATTATATAAATTGCATTATTTTTTAATAAAAAATAAAAGCAAAAAATATGCAATTTTTACCTGATTACAATATGTTATATTTAATTTACGCTTTAATTAGAAAAACAATAATTGTAATGCCCTCAACATTAAAAAAAAAATCTTGTGTTAGGAGCATGTAAATTAAAAATAAACTTATTAGCTTAGTGACTTGATTATTAATTTTTAAAATTATCACTTTTAATAGTAAACTAGTGTAGATTTTTCTGTCGCACCAAAAGCACATACTAGTGGCGGAGAGGGATCTCATCGTGGATATAGTCACTACACAAACACACCCTACATGATAGAGTCAGATACAACGATGTACCATGTGAGATTTGCACCAACTACGTACCACATTGATAAGCTGAACTTATGCGGACAAAGGGCACGTACCATGTGAGATTTGCATTTACGTACCATGTCGATAAGCCGAACTTATGCGGACAAAGGGTCTAGGGCTTGAGACACTTGAACCAATGATCTGCGCATTGATACCATGTAGATTTTGCCATCACACCAAAAACACACACTAGTGGTGGACAAGGATCTCATCATAGATATAGTCACTACACCAACAAAGAGCAAATGAATAAGGCAGATTCTCATAAAATAATCTTAAATTGTAGCTTGTTTGGCTATTCAGAGACACTTCCACGCAAAATTTCATGAAGTATACTTAAATAGAAAGCAAGAAAATGAGCTTTCATATTCAAATTTATCTTCCCCAATTCTGCAAATCAATTTTAGAGATGGAAGACTTTTCTTATCAATTCCCATTCTTATTTCAAATTTACAATATAATAAGATTTACAATTTATGAGATTGCTGAATTGGAGCCTAATGCACTCAAGCTAAGAAATATCTGCAAAGAATTTGAGCATGCCATAATGCCATGTATAGAATTTACCCTAATTTAACTAATCTAAAACGAGTTAAAATTATGAATTAGTGCATGTACATTTGGAGGAATTTGTGTTACATTGCTATCTGATCTTTTGCTGTGAGTTTCATTTCTTAATGCCTCTCTTAGCCGATGCATTTCAAGTATTTTTCATGATAGAAACTGAGAGGATTTTACCATCCTTTTTTACTCATATTTTCTTAGATATCCATTGAAATTTTGTAGGAGAAGTTTTGGAGTGCATGTGCAAGAGTAGTAGAGAATGGGTCAATAATCAGATTTACTGCTCTATTTCAAATATTGAGATCGTATTCAAAGACATACAAGTTTATTACTTTAAAAATTCAATTTTTTCTTGAATTAAACTATTCATCTCACAACAGCATAAAAGTGCAAATTTCCCAAATGAAAAGTGTGTACATAACATGATTAAAACATGAAAAAATCATTTCTAAAGAAGGATATTAGATAGCTTCTTTAAACAATTTCATTTCCTAGGCACTTGTAAATAAGACTTCACTGTTATCGAAAGTACTATGGTTGAAGTTTCATGAGAAACAAATTTCAGTAATATTGACTTCAAGACATCAATATCCTAATAAGAATACAACTTTTCTTTCATATCAGAGAAGAACTATCTGTGGGGAACTGAAGCATGCCATAATGCCTTAAATAGCTCGAAACCACTAAAAATTTTCACTTTTCCTTGCACATTTTGAGGAAACTAGAGTTATTTTCTCTCTCATAATCTTCTTGGAAGGTACTCTGTTTATCTATGTCTCATCCAAAGCTTTTCACAAATTTGCAATGGCCAAAACTCAAAGGACATTCATTTTAGCTGGACATGTGGGGAAATTCCCAAGAAGAAGTTCTGGAATGCAAATAATGAGTCATTAAGCGCATGCCTTGGGTATTGGTGTGAGTTTTCTTCTCTGTGATTGGTTATGCTTGTTGCAGTCAAATTTCATCCTTGTCGACGTTATCTGCTTCGACTGCACTGCTGAAATTGTCAATTCATTAAAATGATAAGAATCTGCTTTGTAAATTCAGCGTCCATCCATTTCTTGGTCTACCATATTTATCTCTTTAGAACCTCGATGCTTTTTTCTATTTCTGTGGCTGTTCTGCTTTGATTGCAAGGCAGCGGCTGCTTTTGCAACCATGGAAACCATCTCTCAAGGCAGTAATGAGAATTTCAATTTTATCAATGGAAGGAGGAAGTAGAGATGATCCACTTGCAATTCATGGTGCGCGGGAAGAGGGGACAAATACTGATTAAAAATCATGGAGTCAGAAAGGCAAATGATGAAGCCTTGGGTTAAAACATGAGCTACTTTCACTGGATGGTCATATTCTCAGAGTGTGTCATTGGCCAGTATTAACTTTGTAGTCGGATGACTTGTTGGAAGTGGTGACAGTTCTGAGAGGGGTGGTGAATCAGAATAGAATAAATTTAACAAAATTACTTCAAGTTCTAACTTCAAACTTCTTTAAATGACAGATTCATAAGTTGTAGAAAATAAACAACATGGAAAGTAATCACTCACAAAATAAGACAAGATTTTTTGCCGAGTGGGAAACCCTCAAAATCTTACGATTTTGTCACAGGGAGAAAAACCACTCCTATTGAACCTGTACTTTTATTGAACAATAACCCTCTTCATACAATAGCAGCTACAACTACCTTCTTGGGCTACAACCCTTTCACTTCTTTCTTCAAAATGTATTTCAGTCAATACAATTTATACATATAACTATTGGCAAAATGGTTAGCGCTCCCCTCGAGATTCGTGACATGGTTTAATAGCCTCATGTGTCTTCTATAAGTCTAGTGGTTGTATCGGGCATTAACAGGTCGATCTTTTGGTGCAACGACAACCATTACTTGTAACAAGTGGTATTAGATCTTGGTCACAGGTTCGAATCCCCTCGGGTAACGCTGAGGGGGAGATTGTTGGCAAAATGGTCAGCACTCCCCTCAGGATTCGTGACATGGTTTAACAGCCTCATGTGTCTTCTATAAGTCTAGTGGTTGTATCAGGTATTAACAGGTCGATCTTTTGGTGCAACGACAACCACTACTTGTAACAATAACTGTATGTTTTTCACAAGCATACACCTTATATGTATAAATTTTAAGATAGTTCTTTCAATGTTTTTAAAATCAGGATGAATCCTCTTCACTTTTTTTCACACTAATACAATCATTTTTCTCTCCTATACAGAAAAACTTCCAACACATATTTCAAGTTGAATGTTTAAGAACAGTTACAGCCAACGATCAAACTGTTTTACAATATCAGTTAATAAGAGGGTATGTGCAAGATCATGGTATACCAAAAAGTGGCGATGTGAAAAGGAAGTCCTGATTGATAAACTCTTTAAAATATAACTATAACTTTGAAACAATATAACATTTTCCAAATCTAAAATATACATCACATTCTCAACTTCACCTAATACAATAATAATAAATAATTCTTTCAATTTGATGAAGTTTAGACTAAGTTAAGGTGGTTAAACACGAGAGTTTTTATATTCAGGAAAATTTATAGCATAAAAATAATAATTAATTATTTACTTGAAAAAATTATAAAAAAATATACATCACATCCAGACATGAGTCTACTACTTTTATCTCGAATATTATAAAAAAATATTATGATTTGATTTTGTTTAATGTGGTCAGACATACACCTACTTGTTATCTTTCTAGTCTTGATTGATAGACTTATTGAAAAATAGCTATAGCTTTCAAACTATATAACATTTTTGAAATCTAAAGTATGTGTCACATCTTATGATTTTCCTACTACAAGAAAAATAATTTTTTTTTTAATTTGATAAATTTTAGACTAAGTTAATGTGGTCAAACATGAGAGTTTTTGTATTCTGAAAAATTTGTAGAAGAAAAATCATAATTAATTATTTACATGGAAAAAAATTACAAAAAAATGTGTCACATCCGGACATGAGTCTACTACTTATATCTAGAATCTTTTAAAAAAATTTGTCATTTGATTGTGTTTAAGGTGGTCAGACATACACCTACTTCTTATTTTTCCCTAAAATTTTCGTTCTACTACATTGAAATTTGAAAATTTCAATATATAGAATAATTACTTTTCAAAAAAGACCTAATATCTTAGAAACTAAATTTAATTTTTTACAGATTCTCTTCTTACATATTTTTGATATATTATTTATAACTTGTTCAAGTTTTTATGTCAAATTTCCTATACTTGATTTTCTGAATTTTCATTGCCACTTATGGGTCTAGTTTGGCATACCATGATCCTGCACATACCCACGAACTGATTTTTTTAATAAATATTTTAGACATGTCCTTCATAAACTCGTTTGGAAGAATAAATTTTTCTTCTCCAAATAGTTTACACATGAAAAGTGACAGTTTTTAAAAACTAAATCGTTATGTAATTGTCAGATCACCAACCAAAGAAACCCACTTTCTAAGCAAATATATTTCCAAAAACTACAGAGATGAAGAAAATATATTTCCTTCAACTTTCGAATGAAGCAATGGAAAGAATACCAAAGTAAGATCTTGTACAACAATAATGATCTTCTCAAACATTGTAGAAATCGAAAATTGTTTCCTCAATGACAATCAAATACCATAATATGCTAAATATTCGTGGCAAACCCAAAATACTCATACTTATGGCAGTGAATAGATATTTTTGCCAGAGAAGACCAGCTGAAGAAGCCAATGGATGCATACCTCTTGGTTGAGAACCACAACAAACGGGTACCCAGGTGAAACCAGCAGAGACCAATCTCAAAAAGAACTCACAACACATTAAAAAACCATGTATTAGCCATTAGTTCAGAACAAAATAAGAATCACATTAATAAAACCTTCTGTAATCGTTCAGCACAAATACCTTCGACAATGATGCACAGATATCATTAAAAATGATATCAACCTGATCCTTGTATGAAAATAAGAAACATACTAAAAACCCAGAACTTCAAAGTCAAGAACAGTGCTGCAAAGCGAACTAGAATGCTATCCATGGTGGCGCCCTTCATTAGGATTTGATAAAAATCAACTGAATCATGAGTATCGTTCGAGAGCAAATGACTTTTACAAATGAATCAAAAAAACATAATCATTTCAAATCCACCATAAAAGAGAATTACTTGGAGCAAAAAAAATTAAGTGGCAATAACCCGGAGTCAATGAAAGTTATGATAACTAACCACGATAAGTCATTCACAATCACGTGATGGCAATCAGTAAATGAATGCACAGCAATCCTTTGCATTAAGGACAAAAACAAAGACCAACACGACTTTTGGTGGAAGAGGAAGAAGATAGACAACGATTTTCACTGGATTCCCGAACTGTAGAGAAGGAGTGAACTTAGGTGTCCATTCAATCTCTCTTAGTGTGGTTTTTATAGGAATAAAATGACAACTGAAACAGAGTATGGAAACGTAGGCGAAATCGTCACAATGCTAGATGTGTAGAGAGTAGAGTAGGACCCACGTCAATATGGAACATTGGCGTGCTCGACAAGCAAACAAAGTCACATGACAAACACAAATTCCCAATTTTCTAAGCTTTCTTTAAAATTCTGCAGTTGAGTCACACATTATGCAACTTCCACGAAAGTGGGGATTACGAAGTTGTTCATAGAATTCTCTTCAACTATAATATGAAAACTTATAAAAAGTGTCGTGTCGATGGAGAATGGCATTTATCTATTTTATTTCAAAATGACTTGGTCAACCTTCATGTAACTCGTGGATGCTTTTTCGCGAAGTTTCTCTGATAGGATCCCTCCACTTTCCCTTCGTCTTCCATGTTTGACTTTCTTTGCTTCTCCGTCACGCCAATGTCTCGAGGATGTGGCTCCTACTCGAATCTCTATGACGATTTCGCTTACGTTAATGGGATGCCTTTGCCAGATTTGTGTTTCACCAGAAAGTAACCTGATTTCCTTCCTATAAATTCAAGTGTAGATAATGAATCGATAGCTTCTTTCAATCTCTACATTTCAGAAATCAAAAGGAAATGGGCACTTGTCTATCTTCACAAAAACAGGACCATATTGCGCTTCAACAATACGAAGATCCAGTGAAGGTAGCACAAATTTTAAACGAATCTGATTCGATGGATTTGAAGGAGCACGTTTCCCCTCTTGACAAAATTGCACAGAACGAATGGCAATTGGATGGCCTATATTTTATCTTTCCTTTGACAAAATTGCAGTATCCTCTACGCACTTCAAAGATGGCCACCTTGCAATCAAGACAGCACAAGCACGCCAAGAGCAGAAACCGAGGCAATAGAGTGATGCCTGTGGATGAACGCCAAATTCATAAACCGCAGTTCAACCATCTTAATAATTCGGGTTTGTTAAAATCTCGAATTTGGGCAGAGGAGTCGATGCACATAAGGTCGACACGGACGCAATTTGGGCGCGACAAGTATAAACGGTGGCAGAGCTCAACACTTTCGCCAATACCCGAGCATTTTGCTTATTGACTCAGTCATTCTCTGAAACTTCTCCTCGGGAATTTCCCCAGATTGCCCTGTTTTGAGTAAAAACGCACGCCGAAATTCTTCCGGGTTGCCGTCATGTCAGATATCTGAAATGCTTTGGTAAGATAGACATGAAGAAAGGAAGCTGACATAAAATGATTGGAAAGCAATCCGACACATTTTCCTCCAAATGTACAGTCAATTTCTTTTTCGTTTTGTATTGCATGCTCAAATTCTCTATAGATATTTTTCATATTGAGCGCATTAGCCTCCAAATCAACAATATTATAAATGATAAATCTTATCAAGTTTATTTTTGAAAACTGCAAAACTGATTAGCAGAATTGGGGAACAAGGCATTTGAAATTAAAAGAGCATTTTGCTTGTTATTTTAATATAATTGATTCCGTGTGGAAGAGTCTCTAAGCTGGCTACAATTTCAAGATTATTTTAAGAGAATCTGTCTTATATATTTGCATACATTTCTGTCAGACTTAATTCAATTTTAAATAAAGAATTTGGTCACTACGCCTAAATATTTCTGCATGCTGGGTAATGAGTTTAAAAAAACAAAAGCTACACCCTCCTAGCATTACAACTATTACTACGCCAAAAGCATTTCTTTATATAAAACGGGATGCTGAGTGAGAGCATCTACAATGCAAATTATTTAAGAAACAATGTTGGAATCATCCTGTAACGCTAAATGTTTTCCAAATATTTTGGAATGAATCTGTATCTTAGATCTCTGGGAACTTGAGCTCTTTTAGGGCCCGTTTGGTTGGGGAATTTGGAAAATTCTGGTTATGCATAAAACCCTGGTTATGCATAACCAAGGTGTGCAAACCCTGGTTTGCAACTTTCAAGATTGTTTGGTTGCACAATATGAAATTCCCATTTCATTTTTCAAAAAAATGAAAATTCTTCAAACTTTCGCAAATGATTTGTTAGATGAAAATTCTTATTTTCGTTTAGTGTAACAGATGGAACTTTCGCAAATAATTTGATTTACGAAAGGCTGCCATTTATGGTCTCAGGCTGACGAATCCCGTAGCTTTGAAACCCCGATGTGTAACAGATGGAAGCAGCCACTGTATGGAGAGAAGGGTTTTGGTTTTTGGCCTATGCAGTCCACAGATTCACGGCGGCACACGAAGTCTCCTTCCTATTCGAAAATCAACACCAGTCTCACAACAGTGGAGCTCACAACCGCCCTGTAGAACGAAGTCGATGGCAACAACGACTAGCGGCACACGGATAAACAGTGATTTATATGCCTGCTGCGATGGAGAATGGAGCGCAGAGTACCACCCGGACCCAACGGGAAAATGAAATTTGGTTTATTTAAGCACAAAACCATGGATTCGAAAGTCATTCCACCTCTTGAGGTGGAATGAGGAAATCCACGTTTTTGGGCAAAATGGGGGTTTCGAAATCCACATTCCCATTTTAAAAAATGCATCCAAACAGGGAATTGCACCCCATAACCGAGTTATGGGCAGCATAACCCGGTTATGGGGTGCAACCAAACGGGCCCTTAGTGAACGTCAAAAAAATAAATTGGAGCGATAGTACATGCATTCATCATGTATATGTAATCGGATCATAAATGTTAGATAGATGTTGTGAGATCCAATTTACTTTTGGAAAATACATATCATTTCTTCACTATCAAGTTGTAAATGTATGGACTTGTAACACTCAATGTACAAAATTATCATGTATTAGTAAACAATAAAATAATAGATCAAATTAAACAAATACAACAAATACCTAAAAATAGAAAAGGGCTTAGCATGGAAGACCTAATTAAAATATCACTTTGAAATGATGAATGGTTTGTCTTACCTTAAATTTTAGCTATTAAAGAAGGGGTGCTTCGAGGGCCCCTATCTATGTAGACCTACGCTCAACATGTCAAGGACAACTATAGATAGAAGGTTGGTGATTCCTTCAATCCAACAACTATGTTCATTTCTAGAGATTCTAAGATCTCATACAAGATGGTAGTGAACCATTGGATTGGAATGAATCGGCCCTTAGAATAGTAGAGCGTTGACGAGTACATGAATTGACTGTCATATATATATATATATACCCTTCCGCAAGCAAAAAATGGCTAGCTACTACCTGCTAACTATTAATGGATGGTAGATGGTCTAGGGGGTGTGTGGGAGGCTATAGTTGGGCCCGGGCCCACCTTGACGAAGGAGGGAAAGCACTACCCCACCCCTATGTTCTATCACCCCACCTTTAGCCACCCCCTAACGTCTATACTTCCTCTACTCACCTACATATTTTCAAAGAGATGTCAAATCTACTAGCTTCGTACTAGATTAGAATGTATAAGCGAAATGGTTAAATTTAGGCTACCAAGGGTGATGTCTCTAGAGCTCACGAACATTTTCATTATTTTTTGAGGGATATCTAGTTATGCATGTAAAGCACACAATTCTCATATGAGTTGCTTCAATATTAAATTCCAATTATGCATTAATAGATATATACATCATGCTTGCACATTTTGTCTCAAGTGCTTATCAATGATTCAACTTCACCATTTTCATTGGTAGTTATTATTGTGACTGTTATTTTCTTGCAATGAGATGTGAGTTTAGCATTATGCCAAGTTCCTTGCAATGATTTCTAAATGTATTTAGTTGGAATTTTGATATGAGTAATTGTGTTGTAATAAACGACCATAAGTGAATTGTTAGTACATAAAAAAAGAAGATTAAAATTAGATGAATGCCTTGGAATTTGTATTATTATGGTTTATTTTTATATTTGTAGGATGAATCATAACTTATAGGTCTAACCCACATGCACTAGGTCCAATCTTTGCAAATCCTTCACTATTTACAATTAACTTATCTTCAATGTCGTATGTCTATTTCTTACATGAAAAAATTGATTGTGTGGTCCAAAGTTTTCCATAGCATTCTAAAACATAAAATTATATAATTAGGAATTAGGTTTTAATGAACTATAGTAAGTCAATCATTATAGGAGTTCCTTAGATGAGAGCATCTTAGGCTATAGAGTGTTTTATCTACATCACTACACATCACCAATTACACTTTTGTTACTCGTGTTACTTTGTTTGTACATAGTTTAATTTTTAATAAGGAAGTTAATCTCTCTCTCTCTCTCTCTATTTTCGTTGAAGTACATACAAAATATGCAAAACTTTTTTAGAGGAAATAAAGGTCCAAGTCTACTTAAGTTGATATAACATCATTACATAGGAATTGCATGACATGGATGGGACCGGTCTAGCACAATTATATCTAAGGTGCTAAATCTCTTAGATTTCAATTCTCTTAGTTATCTTAGTTTAAATTAAGGCTCATATACCATACAACATTTCTCTATTACAAGAACATTTGAAACTCATATTATGTCAATTGTTGAGGTAGTCACCTTATTCCATGATATTTATATTTTTAACCTATATTTAACTATAACAATAGCAATAATTTATTTTAGTTAGTTTCTTCTTATAAGATCCTTTATTACATCAATACATGTTATCGTGGTGTGAAGCACTTAGAAGAATATCTATAATTTTGTTTGAACAAATATGATCACAATAGATATCATTACACCATTTTTGTGTGTAGATTAAATCATAAATTTATTCAAGAAAGCATCTAAAAGTACTATTGAAGAAAGCAGTAAAATGAACTTACAAAAGCTTTTACAGCGTAGGCATTTTCTATCCGGAAAGCACTAGTCTACTTTATGGAATCAAAGGTTGCAACTAGTAGAATAGACAAGGAATACCATCGGGACAATCTTACCCGTCCATAATTTCATACAGGAGATGATGATATTTTTTTCTCATTCTGCAATACTTTGTTATTTAAGGCGCAGTAAACTAGTTGAGGGTGTTCCAGAGTTCTAGGAGAAGCTAAAAAAAATGATAGATGAAACTGTCAAGTTTGGTGGAACATCAATTTCAAGCACTATTTGAGCTCTTCAGGTATATTTCCTTTCAAACTATTAGAATGAAGATCCAATTTCTACAAGGACGTCAAATCCCCAAAACTCTCTTGAATTCTGCCTTGCAACAGGTTCTGAAAGAGATCCAGCATTCACAACTTGTGTAGCTAATCTAACCCCATTGGAATTGGTTCCAAAATATTATTTACCCCCAGACGAAGCATCTGTAGCCTTGTAAGATTCCCCAGTTTTGCAAGTATGCCATCATTGAAATAATTCAATGTGAGATAGAGGACTTCCATTAACTTCATACCAGTTGAGATGATCTTGCACACGCCCCATAATGATCTAAAGGTTATTTTGTATTAATTTGTTAATAAACTTCTCCAGTATCTCAACGTTGTTGTTGATCAAGATTTTAGGAGAGGATTGTGACTTGTTTTGTTGCCTACTACCAGCTAATTCCCCTCTACAATATCGTCGGAAAATTCTCAAAACTTTTGTAGTGATGTATATATAAATGGCAAAAGAGGGAGAGAAAGAGGTAAGGAAACAATGATAGAGAGGAAGACAAAGACAAAGATGGATATGGATATGGAGGAGAAAGATAGGTAGAGAACTAAAGGGATAGATAAAGAGAGTGGAGAAAGAGCTAGTTAAAGATGGTAGAGATAAATATATATAGAGAGAGGAGAAATAAGAAAAGAATGAGAGAGGGAGAGATATAAAGATGATAATAGAGATAAGAAGATAGATATAGATATAGATATAGATATATATATATAGAGAGAGAGGGGGGTATAAAAAGGGGTGATGGAGATAGATAGATGGAAAGAGAAAGGGAGATGTGTATAGATATGGAGGGGGTAGAGGAAGATAGAGAGAGATGAATATAGAGTGAGAAGATGAGAGAAAAATAGATAGAGAAGAAGAAATAGAAAGAGATTTAAATGGTGAGATAGATTGATAGAGAGATAAGAAAATATATACAAAATGAAAGAGATAAAGAAATATATACACAAATACTTAATAATGGATTGATCCATTGCACACTAAGACATAAATGCCAGTTACAAATACGTGTTCCAAATGAAGGAAACACAAAAGCAAGAATACATTCTGCAAGGGACAACAAATCGTATGCACTGTTGACTGGTCATCCTCCGCGTGGTTCATTTAAGAGTGTCCGTCTTTATTCGCTTCCCCGTCATGCCAGTGTTTCATTGATGTGGGTCCTACTCCAATCTCTATGACCTTATTTCCTTCCTATAAATGCAAATGTAGATAATGAATCCACAGCATAATTTAATCTCCACACTTCAGATATCCAATTGAAATGGGCACTTGTCTATCTTCACAAAAACTTCATCCTGCTGCAAGTCAATACAAGGTGATATTGCGCTTCATCAATATGAAAATGCATTGAAGGTAGCACAAGTTTTAAACGAATCCGATTTGATGCATTTTAAGGAGCATTTGTCCCCTCTTGACAAAATAGCACAAGTCGAATGGCATTTGGATGGCTTCTATTTTGTCCTTCTCTAGGCTATAGATGGATGGAGTACGCCAACTTCATAAACCACATTTCAGTCGTCTTAATAATTCGGGTTTGTTAAAATCTAGAATTTTGTTTGAGTCGTCGATGCGCATAACGTCGACACGGACACTTTCGCCAATACGCGAGCACTTTGCTTATTGACTCACCCATTCATTCAGTCCAAAACTTCTCCTTGAGAATAGGAAAATGGAAGGTGAAATTCTATGGATTTCAGTCATGGAAAATACCTTAAATGGCTGATATAGACATGAACCACAGTAAATGATCAGAAAGCAACAGAAACAAATTTCTTCGAAATGTACAAGCATAAATTAAACATTTTATTCATTTTCGATTTAGTCAAACTATTGTAGCTTGTATGCATAGCACTATGGCAATGCTCAAATTATTTGTGGATATTTCTTATATTAAGCTCCAAACCAACATTCTTATAAATGGTGAATCTTATGAAGAAGTAATTTAGAAAATAAAAATGATAAAGAAAGTCTTTCAATTGTAAAATTTATTTGCAGGATTGGGAAAGGCATTTAAAATTCCTAGTGTTTGCATCATTTCATCAGTTCTAGTGTGTTTTCTTGTTTGTTATATAATAAGCATAATTATATGAAATTCGATGTGGAAGGGTCTCTCAATAGACAAATGCACTATAGTTTCAAGCATATTTTAGACGATAATTATATTGATCTAGCTTGCATTGCACTCAACTTGACAATGGTATCTACGATAAATAACCCCATAATACTATATTTATACTTGACGACCTTGAAAATCCTAGAAACTTCTAGTTTTATGGAGGATTCTATATTCTTAATTTTTACTATATAAATTTGGAATGTCCTTGTTTTGTGTAAGAAATTAGAGAAATTGTTGTATTCTTCTACATGATTTTATCTTTTCAAGAATTATTTTTTAAAGATTAGCTACAATAATTCAAATAATATTTAAATAAGAGAATAAATTTATATCAGTATTACTTCTTACTATTCACCTGTAACAAATCAAACATCCTTCACAATTTAAAATAATTATTTTTATACATATTTTAACTAAACATATCAATTATTTGTTTCTTGCTTGGACAAAATTATAAATTCATGATAATTGTGTAAACAAAATCTTGAATATAATTAACATCAATCATAATATGCTTTGTTCTAGACTGAAAAATTTAGACTGTTTGAAACTTGTATTGTACTTTTAATTGTGGCAATACAAAGTGGTAGTAGAATAGTGTGAAAATCCAAGTTCAAATTAAAAAAATGAATTCAAATACTTTGTGTTAATGCTTCTTTTTTGTTACATAAAGACACAATTATAGTAATTTTTTACCACTCTGTATAATAGAGCCTAACACAAACTTAAAACATAACCACTTGTAGATTTCTCACCATTTATATGATCACTCCAATAGCCATAGTTAATGCCATAGTGTACTACTTCATGAATATGCAACAAAATTACTATTATAGCTAACCAATTACTTTCTTTAGATGCATAAATTTGTATATGAATTAACTACAAAATAAATGTATAGTCTATAATGAGTAAAAGACAAACCAATTTATTTATAATTTGTTTGTATAGAGTAGAATCTAACCTCTTTAAAGTACATTATTTAATAATATCGATTCTAGATTTGAAGGGAGTGTAATTTTGGCTTGTATTCAAGTATATTAAAACTTTTCTAAAAGTTCCAAGGAAAATTTTAATTTTGAGAGGAGCAACTCATTATGTAGCTTACAAAATTGTAAGCCAAGAAAATATATTAGTTCTCTCAAATTAATCATATAAAAGTTTTGATTAAGTTGTGATTAACCCAATATTTAATTTAATTGTGAGCAAATCATCTATATAAATTTAAACAAGAACATCATGTAGAAATTCCTTCACAAAGATTTTGTAAACATTCATGAAGCTAAAAGTGCCTACAAATCTCCTCATTCCATGTATTTAGTACTTTCTTGAAACTGTAAAGTAACTTCTTTAATTTGAAATTAAGTTTAGATTGATTTTGATCTATAAATGATAGTGGAAAATGTTTTTTCATAATCAATACCTTCCTTTTGACTAAATACTATAGCAAGCAATTTAGATTTGCATTTTTATATAGCTCCATATGAGTTGAATTTTATTCTGTAAACCTTTCTATAACTATATCATTCTAACATTGGGGATAGGCATGTTGGAGAATATTACATAAATAGTTAGATTTAGTGTAGTCTGATTATGAAATAAATAAATTGAGTAGAGTAGTTTGGTTAGTTACATTTTTGTAAAATGTTATTCAAGAAATAATAGTACTTTATAAAGTGTAATGTACAATAATTTAATATGAATATGAGAAAAATCAAACATTTCATGTTATTTTTTCTATGCAATCATCGTGTAGTTTTTCATTTCAATTTTGTTTCTCTAAAATTTTCAACATGGTATCACAACATCTTCATGATTCTATGTTTTTGATTAGGTAAAACAGGTTTTGAATGGGCCCCGAAACCATATACAGTTAGTTTTTGGAGGGAACCATAATCCTATACAATGCTGAGAAAGATGGGAAATTTTATCACCAACCATAGAGAGATAGTTGGGGAACTAGTACATTTGAGACCTTTTTCCAACGTCAGGCCGTCTTAATTGGGACGGTGAACCGTTGATATAACGATACCACCTGATGTTGCAGTTTTGCAGTCAGAAAAATTGATGATTTCAATTGGCATCGTAATTACGATGACACTGGATGTCATAAAAAGGGCATGCCAACAAGGTGAACTTGGTGTCGGATCTATTTGTGGCCATCCCAATTGCAACGCCTATCCGTCACAAAAAAATAAAAATGACAACGACTCATCAGAATTGTCTGACGGGTTATCATCTTTTGTAATTTGTGTGCCGACAGAGATGCTGTTAGTGCAATGGATACCCATCAGAAGTGTGCAACGGATATACGTCATTTGTTTTTTTAACGACATTGATGCTGTGCATCCGATGGATACTCGTCAGAATTTTACGATGACTATCTGTCATTTATAGTTTTTCAACGACAACAATGTTGTACATGTGACGGCTAGATGTTGAATTGTTTTGATAGATATCTGTTGTTTTTTTGTGGTCATTGCTAGTGCGACGTTAATCAGTTTTTTTAAAAAATATATATATTTGTTGATCGAGTTGGTACCGATTCAGATGGTTGTTCTTATAGATCTGGTTCCTACTCGTGATTTGGTTATGGATCATTCTGAGATGACTTTGCAGTAGATTCGATAGTGGCTCATGGATTATTGAGTTAGATGTGATGTCGAGAGAGCAACATGCATAACTTACACATTAGAGATTTGTAGATCACTATGGTGTCCATGATGACTTGGGAGAAGTCTTCTTCTTGGTGAACCGAGCTTAGAGACTTAGATTATAGAAAGTGGGTCATTTGATGCGACTTATGAGACATTGGATGCCTCTTCATAGTGGGTTTGTGGTACAGTCTATGGTGTTTCTTTGCGACTGTGTTCTTGATAGAAATCTATTGATTTGGTAGCCATAGAGATAGATTGATATATTTGTCGTACGTGGATTGAGATCTTAAATTATTGAGCTTCTCTTTGTTTCATGAATAGTTTAACATTCTCTACTTAACAGGGCCAACCACGTGAAGGTGGAAGCTCATCTGACTCCTCCTAGGAGCCTCTTATGACCCTTTATGACATTTTAAGACCTCTAGGATGTATTCTTAGGGATCGTAAAGGGTCGTAAAGGGTCATAAGGGGTTTTGGGAAACAATAGTTGAGAAACATAAATGTAGGCATGTCATGGTCACAATTTTTTGGATATCTACATTTATGTTTCTCAACTATTGTGATATCTATATTTATGTTTCTCATTTGTCATGTTTATGTGCATGTTCTTTATGTGTGTCATTGTGTTGAGGCAAAAAAGAAATTAGATCACTCGGTTATCGATGGTGAAGAATTAGAATACCCTATAGGAGTAGTGGTTGTAACTGGTACATGGCTTAGATGATATGCTATGAAGAAACCTAGGTTGTGGTTGTTCGAGGATTAAGAGACACACATAAAGAAAAATTATGATTGTGCATCCCTATGCTCATCTCTTCAGTTTTTGTTTTTGTAGATTCCACCATCTGACCTTCCTTTTTGGTAAGAGATGGATGAAAATGTTCTTGACTCTCAGAAGAATGGCCTGCATACAAAAAAAACTTATGGTTATTCAAATGGTTAGTTCAGAGTTTCCCATAATTTGGGAGAAATGAGTTTGGAAAGACATCTTGATCTTTCATTGAGGGAAAGGATTTTACTTACGTTGAGAAGAAACCTTCAATTTTTTTAGTTCATTTTCAACGTCTTCTGTTGATTTTCTTTTCAACTCAACAGATAATTTTATGTTCATCAAGTGATTAGAACTCGTCAGAATAACACTTGTTGAAGGATCAGGGCATTTCCTTTGTGACTCAAAATCACTTTAGATCTTCTCAGAATGAAAAATAGAAATATCTTTTTTCACAGCCATCTCTTACCGAAAAGGAACATTAGATAGTGAAATCTATGAAAACAAAAACTGAAGAGATGAGCAGAGGGGTGTGCAGTCATAATGTTTCTAGTAGACATCCTGTTAACGCAACAGAAAACAAAATGACACTCGAGGCTGCTAAGTCTTTCAAATCAGAAAACCCCTTTGGCTTAGTAATTATGAGGCCATATAGTGATATATCGACATTTTAGGCTTGTAAGATTCTCTGGCCTCTCTCTATGCTCATTAGGAGCACTGGAAGAACAAAATGGTGAATGCATGTATTTGACAAAGATAAACATGACACATTTTATTGGGCTGATTGGGTTGCCCTAGTACCATTTACATGGCCTAATTTATTATTGATGTCCCTATTTACATCTTTTCATCAAATGACTCAAAAACATCAAGAATGGTCCTATATGATCACTAATAGCCAACTTTTAGAAGAATATGAATGAATGCAAACATACATAAGTGGATAAACATAAATAATAAAGGTACCAGACATTGCCTGAAGTAATGAAGTGTTGACCTGGGGTTAAATCCAGCATGCTCTTGTATGATCTAAAACCTGTAAGGAAGGAAAAGATGGGGTTAGATCCAAAGGATCTAAGCAATTCCTGGCACCATATTACTGATCATCATCTAAATATTACAAGCATGTGCATAGTCAAGCTATACATAGACTCAACAAAATGATAGCATTAATCCAATAAGAAAAAATACATTACAAATGCCAAGCTCGCGGTCTCAATGAAATAAACAGTGTATAAAATAATATATGGTGTACAACAATAGCAAGCATGCAATGACAATAATAACATTGCATCATGCCTGAGCTTGAATTCAAAATAGTAAGTGTATTAATGTATGTTTGCATGATGCTAGATATTAAACATTGAGCTCATGAACAATGTTAGTGTTAAACAGTGAGCTCATGAATAATGCCAGTATTAAATAGTGAGCTCATGAACAATGTATGATGCCCTAGCTTGCATCTTATGAGCCATCAAGATATTTCCTTATGAAATCATCATAAATGGGAAGTATCACATAGTGAATATCAACACCAAAACAAATAAAGAGAGATCAAACACTTCAATCAATGTCTTGAAGGTAA
The DNA here is from genome assembly GCA_027943335.1 of Chamaecyparis obtusa. Classification (NCBI taxonomy): domain Eukaryota; kingdom Viridiplantae; phylum Streptophyta; class Pinopsida; order Cupressales; family Cupressaceae; genus Chamaecyparis; species Chamaecyparis obtusa. The sequence goes on from BSBK01002856.1 coordinate 883,522, forward strand.
TAACAACGATGCCCTAGCTCTCAAAGCTCGCGGGTCATATAGCATTCCAAATGCTAAGATATAAACAATGCACACTATTAACATTCATATTGTGCCATTAAATCAACAAATGCCATCAAACTGAAATTGAGTTAATGACAAGACAAAGCTCAAATGCCTACCTCAAATATCTTGATGGCTTGCGGGCTACAAGCTAGGGCATCATGCATTATTTATGAGAGCACTGTTTGAGCACTGGTCAATCAAATAGGGACATGAGGTGCTCAAACAATGAGCTCATAAACAATGCATGATGCCCTATTTGTAGGTAGTTATCTCTTCAATAATGATGGAGGAGTGAAAGGTAATGATCAATGAGGTTGCTGCTATTAGATCATACATTAATACACTTACTATTTTGAATTTGAGCTTGGGCATCATGTAATGTTATTGCTACCATTGCATGCTTGCTGCTATTGTGCACCATATATTATTTTATACACATAGAAAAATAGGTTTGGGGACTTAGACTTATGTTCAACCCTTAGTAATGGTGTGGGGAACTAATTACTAGATGAGCGACTGCAGTACCCTACTTTGCATTATTAGATGATCTTGTTTATTTGTATTCATTTCATGCAAAGATACATGTAAAGGAAAATAAATGTTTGCATCTAAAGATTATATGTATATATATGAAAAATAACTTGTATATCTATACAAGGAAAAAAATTTTTAGAAGAAAATGCAAGAGTACAAGCATACATAAGAGGATGAACATAAATAATAAGGGTGCTCGACATTGCCTGAACTGATGAATTTTTGACCCGGGTATGAATCTAGTGTGCCCCTGTGTGATCTAGAACCTGCAAAGAAAAGAGAGATGGGGGTTAGATAAAAAAATATCTAAGTAATGAATGACATCCTATTACTGATCCTCATCTACAATTATGGATGTGCATAGTTAAGCCATACACTTCTGAAAGAAAAACCAAGCTCACAGTCTCAATGAAATAAATAGTGTATAAAATAATATATGGTGTACAATAGCAGCAAGCATGCAATGACAACAATTCCTATTTTATTACTTATGTCCCTATTTACATCTTTTCATCAAATGACCCAAAAACATCTAGAATGGTCCTATATGGTCTCTAATAGCCAACTTTCAGAAGAATATAAATGAATGCAAACATACATAAGTGGATGAACATAAATAATGAAGGTCCTATATGGATGGTTCTAATGCTTTGCCATTACACTAATTGAGCATTCATCATTTGGTATATGAACAGGTGAAAAATATGCAGACATCCAGACATGTGTACTGTGAGCTTTCCTGCAACAAATGGACTTGTGATGATTTTCACAATAGCACATGTGTTGGCAGGAAAGCTCAAAGTACTGCTTAAGAAAATATGAATGTTCATCACCTGTGCATATCAGAGTTGATTAGAGAAGGTATATGGACAACAAAAAAAAAAAAGAGGGATCAAACACTTCACACAATGCCTTGAAGGTAATAGAAATGATCAAACACTTCAAAATAGGGACATCAGTAATAAAATAGGGACATCAGTAATAAAATAATACACTTACTATTTTGAATTTGAGCTCATAAAGATTAAGATATCCCTATTTTATTATTGATGTCTCTATTTACATCTTTTCATCAAATGACCTAAAAATATCAACAATGGTCCTATATGGTCACTAATAGCCAACTTTCAGAAGAATATGAATGAATGCAAACATACATAAGTGGATGAACATGAATAATGAAGGTACCAAACATTGCCTAAAGTAATGAAGTGTTGACCTGAGGTTCAATTCAGTATGCTCTTGTATGATCTAAAACCTGTAAGGAAGGAAAAGATGGGGTTAGATCCAAAGGATCTAAGCAATGCTTGGCACCATATTACTGATCATCATCTATACATTACAAGCATGTGCATAGTGAAGCCATACACAGATTCAAAAACTTGATAGAATTAATCCAATAAAAAAAAATATATTACAAATGCCAAGCTCACGGTCTCAATGAAATAAACAGTGTATAAAAAAATATATGGTGCACAATAGAAACAAGCATGCAATGACAACAATAACATTGCATGATGTCTGAGGTCAAATTCAAAATAGTAAGTGTATTAATGTATGTTTGTATGATGCGAGATATTAAATAGTGAGCTCATGAACAATGTATAATGCCCTAGCTTGTAGCCCGTGAGCCATCAAGTCATTTCATCATGAAATGATCATAAACGGGGAGTACCACATAGTGAATATCAACAGAAAAATAAATAAAGAGAGATCAAACACTTCACACAATACCTTGAAGGTAATAGCAATGATGCCCTAGCTCTCAAAACTCACAGGTCATCAAACATTCCAAATGCTAATATGTAAACAATGCAGACTATTAACATTCATATTGTGTCATTAAATCAATAAATACCATCAAAATAAAATTGAGTTAATGAGAAGACAAAGCTCGAATGCCTACCTCAAGTGCTAGTGCCCTTTTCCCACATGGTGTCAGCCTCTTCGCGCACGCCAAACTTGAATTCCCTCTTCGCACCTTGCAAAAGTGCAGTGCTGTCTTCGTGGTAGCTCTTCGAATTCACAAAAATTACAAATGACACTTTCTTTTTTAAAATTACAAAATTACAAAAATTTCATTGGCTCAAAGCACAAAGAAATTCAAAATAGTAGTATATCTTAATCTTTATGAGCTCAAATTCAAAACAGTAAGTGTATTATTTTATTACTGATGTCTCTATTTGATTTAATAGCATCAATATAACAAATAGAGCACCGACCAATCAAATAGGGACATGAGGTGCTCAAACAGTGAGCTCATAAAATAATATATTTAGTCTTAATAAAATCTTATTAAACAACATATATTGTGTGAAGTGTTTGATCTCTCTTTATTTGTTTTGTTGTTGGTATTCACTATGTGGTACTCCCTGTTTATGATCATTTCATGAGGAAATGTCTTGATGGCTTGCAGACTGCAAGCTAGGGCATCATGCATTATTTATGAGCTCACTGTTTGAGCACCAGCCAATCAAATAGGGACATGGGGTGCTCAAACAGTGAGCTCATAAATAATAGATTTAGTCTTAATAACATCTTATAACATAACATATATTGTGTGAAGTGTTTGATCTCTCTTTATTTATTTTGTTATTGATATTCACTATGTGGTATTCCCCATTTATGATCATTTCATGAGGAAATGTTTTGATGGCTTGCAGGCTGCAAGCTAGGGCATCATGCATTATTTATGAGCTCGCTGTTTGAGCATCGACCAATCAAATAGGGACATGAGGTGTTCAAACAATGAGTTCATAAACAATGCATGATGCCCTAGTTGTAGGTAGTTATCTCTTCAATAATGATGGAGGAGTGAAAGATAATGATCAATGAAGTTGCTGCTATTAGATCATACATTAATACACTTACTATTTTGAATTTGAGTTTGGGCATCGCATAATGTTATTGCTGTCATTGCATGCTTGTTGCTGTTGTGCACCATATATTGTTTTATACACATAGAACAATAGGTTTGGGGACTTAGACTCATGTGCAACCCTTAGTAATGGTTTGGGAAACTAATTGCTAGATCAGTGACTACAGTACCCTAGTTTGCACTATTAGATGATCTTGTTTAATTTGTGTTCATTTCATGCAAAGATACATGTAAAGGAAAATAAATTTTTGCATCTAAAGATTACATGTATATATATGAAAAATAACTTGTATATACTATACAAGAAAAATAACTTTCAGAAGAAAATTCAAGAGTATAGGCATACATGAGAGGATGAACATAAATAATAAAGGTGTTAGACATTGCCTAATGTGATGAATTTTTGACTCGGGTATGAATCTAGTGTGCCCTTGTGTGATCCAGAACCTGCAAAGAAAATAGAGATGGGGGTTAGATAAAAAAATATCTAAGTAATGAATGACATCCTAATACTGATCCTCATCTACAATTATGCATGTGCATAGTCAATCCATACACTTCTGAAAGAAAAACCAAGCTCATAGTCTCAATGAAATAAATAGTGTATAAAATAATATATGGTGCACAACAGCAACAAACATGCAATGACAACAATCCCTATTTTATTACTGATGTCCCTATTTACATCTTTTCATCAAATGACCCAAAAACATCAAGAATGGTCCTATATGGTCGCTAATAGCCAACTTTCAGAAGAATATAAATGAATGCAAACATACATAAGTGGATGAACATAAATAATGAAGGTCCTATATGGACGGTTCTAATGCTTTGCCATTACAATAATTGAGCATTCATCATTTGGTATATGAATAGGTGAAAAACATGTAGACATCCAGACATGTGTACTGCTAGCTTTCCTACAAAAAATGGACTTGTGATGATTTTCACAATACTACATGTGTTGGCAGGAAAGCTCAAAGTACTGCTTAGGAAAATATGAATGTTCATCACCTGTGCATATCAGAGTTGATCAGAGAAGATATATGGACAACAAAACAAATAAAGAGAGATCAAACACTTCACACAATGCCTTGAAGGTAATAGAAGTGATTAAACACTTTAAAATAGGGACATCAGTAATAAAATAGGGACATCAGTAATAAAATAATACATTTATTGTTTTGAATTTGAGCTCATAAAGATTAAGATATCCCTATTTTATTATTGATGTCCCTATTTACATCTTTTCATCAAATGACCCAAAAACATCAACAATGGTCCTATATGGTCACTAATAGCCAACTTTCAAAAGAATATGAATGAATGCAAAAATACATAAGTGGATGAACATAAATAATAAAAGTACCAAACATTGCCTAAAGTAATGAAGTGTTGACCGGGGTTCAATTCAGTATGCTCTTGTATGATCCAAAACCTGCAAGGAAGGAAAAGATGGGGTTGGATCCAAAGGATCTAAGCAATGTCTAGCACCTTATTACTGATTGTCATCTACAATTATGCATGTGCATAGTCAAGCCATACACTTCTAAAATGAACTATGCTGTAGAACATGTGCACTCAGGAAACATATGCATGCAGTGAGTAAATCAAGACCAAAATTGAGCAAAAAGTATGATGTCAAATGTGTTATCAAGCAACACCTCATGGGTTGTGAGTCAACATGGTATATATGTTTTTTATACAAGATCAGTAAAAGGAGATCTACAACCTCAACAACATGGTAATATTAATCCAATAACAGGAAATACATTACAAATGCCAAGCTCACGGTCTCAATGAAATAAATAGTGTATAAAACAATATATGATGCTTGAGATCAAATTCAAAATAGTAAGTGTATTAATATATGTATGATCTAATAGTAGCAACCTCATTGATCATTACCTTTGAGTCGTCCATCATTATAGAAGAGATAACCACCTACAATTATATTTCATAATTTCTCCTTTGAAGTCATAAGTTAGTTTAAAATGGAGAAAGTATACAAACTCACCAATTTAATCCCAAAATTTCATAACATTGTATTCTTGTTGTTGTTATGGTGCACAACAATAGCAAGCGTGCAATGACAACAATAAAATTGCATGATGCATGAGCTCAAATTCAAAATAGGAAGTGTATTATTTTATTACTGATGTCCTTATTTGATGTCCATATTTTATTACTGATAAATTTTGGGGTAAAACCTTGCAAGTCTTACACAGACTCAACAACATGGTAGCATTGATCTCCAATAACAGAAAATATATTACAAATGCCAAGCTCATGGTCTCAATGAAATAAACAGTGTATAAAACAATATATGGTGCACAACAACAGTAAGCGTGTAATGACAGCAATAACATTGCATGATGCCCAAGTTCAAATTCAAAATAGTAGGTGTATTAATGTATGTTTACATGATGCTAGATATTAAATAGTGAGCTCATGAACAATGCCAGTATTAAACAGTGAGCTAATGAACAAAGTCAGTATTAAACAGTGAGCTCGTGAACAATGTATGATGCCCTAACTTCAAGCCTGCGAGCTATCAAAGCATTTTCTCATGAAATGATCATAAACGGGGAGTACCACATAGTGAATATCAACAACAAAAAAAATAAAAAGAGATCAAACACTTCACACAATGCCTTGAAGGTAATAGAAATGATGCCCTAGCTCTCAAAGCTCACAGATCATCGAACATTCCAAATGAAAAGATGTTTTAAATACTAGTATTAAACAATGAGCTCATGAATAATGTATGATGCCTTAGCTTGCAGTCCATGAGCCATCAAGATATTTCCTCATGAAATGATCAAAATAGGGACTACATAGTGAATATCAACAACAAAACAAATAAAGAGAGATCAAACACTTCACACAATGCCTTGTTGAAGGTAATAGAAATGATGTCCTAGCTCTCAAAGCTCGCAGGTCATCAAGCATTCCAAATGAAAAGATGTAAACAATGCCAGTATTAAATAGTGAGCTCATGAAAAATGTATGATGCCCTATCTTGCAGCCCGCGAGCCATCAAGACATTTCATCATGAAATGATCATAAACGTGGAGTACCACATAGTGAATATCAACAACAAAACAAATAAAGAGAGATCAAACACTTTACACAATGCTTTGATGGTAATAACAATAATGCCCTAGCTCTCAAAGCTCACGGATCATCAAACATTCTAAATGAAAAGATGTAAACAATGCCAGTATTAAACGGTGAGCTCATAAACAATGTATGATGCCCTAGCTTGCAGCCTGCGAGCCATCAAGACATTTCCTCAGGAAATAATCATAAATAAGGAGCTATACCATATAGTGAATATCAACAACAAAACAAATAAAGAGAGATCAAACACTTCACACAATGCCTTGAAGGTTATAGAAATGATGCCCTAGCTCTCAAAGCTCGTGGGTCATCGAGCATTCTAAATGAAAAGATGTAAACAATGCCAGTATTAAATAGTGAGCTCATGAACAATATATGATGCCCTAGCTTGCAGCCCATGAGCCATCAAGACATTTACTCATAAAATAATCATAAACGGGGAGTACCACATAGTGAATATCAATAGCAAAACAAATAAAGAAAGATCAAACACTTCACACAATGCCTTGATGAAGGTAATAGAAACGATGCCCTAGCTCTCAAAGCTTGCAGGTCATCAAGCATTCTAAATGAAAAGATGTAAATAATTCCAATATTAAACAGTGAGCTCATGAACAATGTATGATGCCCTAGCTTGTAGCCCACGATCCATCAAGACATTTCCTCATGAAATGATCATAAACAGGGAGTACCACATAGTGAATATCAACAACAAAACAAATAAAGAGAGATCAAACACTTCACACAATGCCTTGAAGGTAATAGCAACGATGTCCTAGCTCTCAAAGCTCGCAGGTCATCAATCATTCCAAATGAAAAGATGTAAACAATATCAGTATTAAACAATGAGATCATAAACAATGTATGATGTCCTAGCTTGCAGTCTGCGAGCCATCAAGACATTTCCTCATGAAATGATCATAAATAGGGAGTACCACATAGTGAATATCAACAACAAAATAAATAAAGATAGATCAAACACTGCACACAATGCCTTGAAGGTAATAGAAATGATGCCCTAGCTCTCAAATCTCACAGGTCATTGAGTATTTCAAATGAAAAGATGTAAACAATGCCAGTATTAAACAGTGAGCTCATGAACAATATATGATGCCCTAGCTTGCAGCCCGCGAGCCATCAAGATATTTTCTCATGAAATGATCATAAACGAGGAGTACTACATAGTGAATATCAACAACAAAATAAATAAAGAGAGATCAAACACTTCACACAATGCCTTGAAGGTAATAGCAACGATGCCCTAGCTCTCAAAGCTCATGGGTCATCGAGCATTCCAAATGCAAAGATGTAAACAATGCCAGTATTAACATTTATATTTTTCCATTAAATCAATAAATGCCATCAAAATTCAATTGAGTTAATGAGAAGACAAAGATCAGATACGTACCTCAAGTCATGATTGCCATATAAAGATCAAATGCTAAGGAACTATGTGATAAAATTTCATGCCATATTTTAAGGCATGAAATTTTATAACTGTACATATATTTTCTTCGACTCCCCGACACATTGTAAACTCAATGCTAAAGAGAAAAAATATGATGTCAAAAACTATGAAATTTCATGCTTTGAAATTTTATAACATAATTCCTTAGTAGCTGCCAAATGAAGAGCAGTGCAAGGTGGCAACTTTCCCATTTTATCACAGTTAGGTCCCTCTTTTACCATGCTTTATGAGCTTTATGTTTTTACCATGCTTTATGAGCTTTATATATTTTTTTTAAGTGAAGACAAATATTATCTTAATTTGTTATCTTTAAATTTTATTCATTTTATGATTTTAAAAATTGAAATAAAAAATATAAACTTCTAAGAAACTTTTACATCTTTTCATCAAATGACCCAAAAACATCAAGAATGATCATATATGGTCTCTAATAGCCAACTTTCAGAAGAATATGAATGAATGAAAATATACATAAGTGGATGAACATAAATAATGAAGGTACCAGACATTGTATGATGTAATGAAGTGTTGACTGGGGTTCAATATAGTATGCTAGATTGTATGATCCAAAACTTGGAAGGAAGGAAAAAATGAGGTTAGATCCAAAGGATCTAAGCAATGCCTGACACCCTATTACTGATCCTCATCTATAATTATGCATGTGCATAGTCAAGCCATACACTTCTAAAATGAACTATGCCACAAAACATGGGTGTGTGTTAATGTGATTCAAAAGTTATTATGCAAGATTGTTTTATTATTGAGATAAAGATATCTTAATTCTACAAGAATAAATGTTTTAATAAATATTTGAATTTAATTTTGACAATAACATGAGGAGTGATATATTTCAAGCTTCAGCAAGACTTCATACCATGCAGTGTTCATATATTATGTTCAATGCGTTATTTACGCTTGTATTGGTGGGAAAACTCTTGAAAATGTGCAAAAGAGATTGCATTCAACCATGTTGTTTACATGACACATGTAGTTTACCTCCGACCTAAATCAACATTGCATAAAAATTTGCCGACAATGCATGGTATGAAGCCTCACTGAAGCTTGAAAATGATAAGCATTATGATGTTGAGGTATGGTGTGGTAAGCATAAGTATAGTTTCTCATAAGTTGCTATTGGTATAATTTTTTTTTTCAATAGTTGCAGAATCCAGCTTCTCCTATACTTACACGTATGTATACATTTTGGGCTTGAATTTAATGTCATGTAAATTTGAGTGAAATGGTAATATTATTTAAGAGCAACAAGTATGACATTTTAAAAAAGTATGCATATACATTATATAACAAGAAGAGTGATATATTTTAATGGCAGTGGACATAGAAATTGTAGTGAAACTCTATAATTTATTATTGTAAGTGGACATATAAATTGTAGTGTAAGTAGTAGGATGATTGTAAGTGGACATAGAAATTGCAGTGAAACTCTGTAATTTATTATGGCTCAGTGTTGTATATCCACAGTCAATATCTATTTAAACTTTAGGATGATACTTATATGATGGCTTAAGTAAATTGTTCTTACCTTGAGACTAGTACACCATGGGATTAGAGGATGGTTGTTATAATAGCAACCTTGTGTCTATGGGATATTTTTATATTTTGTATTAAATGATGATACATATGTGTTTCTTCCTTTTACAATAGTTTATATTCTGATACTTATATCTTGAATTGTCAAATGACCAATGAGTGATAATTTCAAAAGTGTATCATAATTAAAAGCCTATGAATTCATATTGTACTTAATCTAAATGCCACTGTGTAATATTTTTACTTATGATATAAATCTTAATATATCCCTATTAAGATATCCCTATTTTATTATTGATGTCCCTATTAACATCTTTTCATCAAATGACCCAAAAATATCAAGAATGGTCCTATATGGTCACTAATAGCTAACTTTCAGAAGAATATGAATGAATGCAAACATACATAAGTGGATGAACATAAATAATAAAGGTACTAGACATTGCCTAAAGTAATGAAGTGTTGACCCGGGGTTCAATCTAGTATGCTCTTGTATGATCCAAAACCTGCAAGGAAGGAAAAGATGGGGTTAGATCCAAAGGATCTAAGCAATGCCTGGCACCATATTACTGATCATCATCTATACATGTTACAAGTATGTGCATAGTCAAGCCATACATAGACTCTACAATATGATAGCATTAATCCAATAACAAAAAATATATTACAAATGCCAAGCTTGCGGTCTCAATGAAATAAATAGTGTATAAAACAATATATGGTGCACAATAGCATTGCAAGCATGCAATGACAACAATAAAATTGCATGATACCCGAGCTCAAATTCAAAGTAGTAAGTGTATTAATGTATATTTGCATGATGCCATATATTAAACAGTGAGCTCATGAACAATGCCAGTATTAAACAGTGAACTCATGAACAATGTATGATGCCCTAGCTTGTAGCCTGCGAGCCATCAAGACATTTCCTCATGAAATGATCATAAATGGGGAGTACCACATAGTGAATATCAACAAAAAAATAAATAAAGAGAGATCAAATACTTCACACAATGCCTTGAAGGTAATAGAAATGATGCCCTAGCTCTCAAAGCTCGCAGGTCATCAAGCATTCCAAATGAAAAGATGTAAACAATGCCAGTATTAAACAATGAGCTCATAAACAATGTATGATACCCCAGCTTGCATCCCGTGATCCATCAAGACATTTCTTCATGAAATGATCATAAACAGGGAGTACCACATAGTGAATATCAACATCAAAACAAATAAAGAGAGATCAAACACTTCACACAATGCTTTGAAGGTAATAGCAACGATGCCCTAGCTCTCAAAGCTCGCGGGTCATCAAGCATTCCAAATGAAAATATGTAAACAATGCTAGTATTAAACAGTGAGCTCATAAACAATATATGATGTCCTAGCTTGTAGCCCGCGAGCCACTGAGACATTTCTTCATGAAATGATCATAAACAGGGAGTACCACATAGTGAATATCAACAACAAAACAAATAAAGAGAGATCAAACACTTCACACAATGCCTTGAAGGTAATAGCAACGATGCCCTAGCTCTCAAAGCTCACGGGTCATCGAGCATTCCAAATGATAAGATGTAAACAATGCCACTATTAACATTTATATCGTGCCATTAAATCAACAAATGCCATCAAAATGAAATTGAGTTAATGAGGATACAAAGCTTGAATGCCTATCTCAAGTGCCAGTGCCCTCTTCCCACACGGTGCCAGCCTCTTTGTGCACACCAAACTCGAATGCCCTCTTCGTGTCATGCAAAAGTGCAGTGCTGTCTTCGTGGTAGTTGTTCGAATTCAAAAAACTTACAAATGACACTTTGTTTTACTTTTTTTTTGTTTATAACCAAATAGTGTCGCAATTACGACATCATCGTCACTATTACGACACCGTCGAGAGCCCTTGCCAAAAAAAAACAAACAAACACAAATTGTAGTGGCATCACAAATTGGTGTTGAAATTTGACTGCAAATGTTGTAGTGGGGAATGAGGAAATTGGCTTTACAAAACCCCCCACCACAGATTGCTAGCAGAACTACTAGCAATCCCATACCAGCAAAACAATAGCAGCCACAAAAGGATAAGACAATTAAACTGTAGCTGCTCCAAACCTAAAGCATAAGCTTTACATCAAACTAGGGTTTTCTGGTTCCCTAAACCAATAGTATGGGTTTTATCTTGGCTTCCATAACTAGAGTAACCTACTAGATCCATGCCCATAGCCATAGGGTCATATTTGAATCCCATATCCATTAGGTCCTTGGAGAGAGAATGACCTTTACACAATCAAATCCTGCAAGTAGTCAAGTAGTTATAAGGGAAAGAAAGCATTTTGCTCCCACGAGAACACTTCATCTAGTTGACACAAACCACGTCCATAGGTTGTGTTGGTGTTCTTTTTCCCCAAAGGTCAGATTGACATAAGGATTGATAGGGCTAATGTCACATTCACTCAACACTCCAAATCTGACAAGGAAAAGGACCAACTGACAAGGATCAAAGAGAGATCCTTCTACACTTTGAGCTCCACATCACTTAGGTGGGTATACCTCATCTGAACACTCATACAACTTGTGTCACACTACAAGCCTGCAGGTAACTGAATGTAGAATGGTTCTCAAACTCTTATAGGTATCCTATACCTCAATGAAACCAAATTCTCATGCAATAGCCCTACTTGCATGGAGTGAGTATGAAAACCAGAGACCTAACTTATCAACAAGAAAGGGAAAGGGTGGAACTGAATGGAAATGATTTGATGATTTGGGTTGGATGGACCCTTGAAATACTCTAAGTCTCTCATAGACTAGTGCCTTATCCAATGGGCAACAGATTCAAATACCTTACTGCAACAAAGAGCTATGAAACAAGAAGACAATACATTCATCCCAAATCAGATCATACGTTACCAAACCACCCGTGTACCCAAATGTGTTATCACCTATCCAAAAGATTTTAACCCTCCCCTTAGAAGAGACCCATAAATAGATAATACATTCACCAACATCCATTGGAAGAAAAGCATGACATATCTTTGATATCTCAGCTCATACACACTTGGAAACCAGTCCTAGACCTAGTTGCTTTTGCAAAAACAAGTCTATTGCAGACACTCATTGGCAATGCAAGTAGAAAGACTATATCACCCTTGATGCTATAATCAATAGGTCTAAAACCCAAATGGAGACAATCTGATAACAAAACAACTATAGAAATCTCATTCATAGGACAAGCTATTACAACATGTATTCTATTCTCAAAAACTAGAAAGGACAGAGGGACACCCTGTATGCAGAGAAGAAGAAATATTTACAAGGCAAAAAATTGAACCATCCAACACTTCTTATAGAAAAACATCTACAATATATATACCATCAGTTATCTTGGGATCCCAAAATAGGGATGCAACAAGCTACAAATAACTGAGGTAGAGTTTCAACTACCCAACCAACCAGAAATTAAAGAGTGCAGAGAAGCCTAGAAACCTGAGAAGATCAAACCAAATCTAATGTACAATTGCATTGATTTCATCACTATAGACTAACTACGATCACAAGTTACAGCCTTCTTATTGTAGAAGAAACAAAATTCAATGCCAAGACCAACTTGGAAAACTTCGCATGTACAAAACATGGAGATCACTGACATACCAAACCCTAGCCACCTATAGAGAGAAACAAACCAGTGCATTTAAACTAGCGTGGCACCCCAGGAAAGAAAATTTGATCTACACAGCCACATAGATCCTCACCATCAACTTCACAACTGCCATTGAGCTACCACACTCATCGCATACTGCCAAACTGCCAGAAAACCCTGCAAAACAAAGGTTTTCGCATGATCGCATAGCCAAAAATTGGGCTATGTGAACATGTGACACACCACCAAGATTCATCAATAGGTATGAAATCATCATGCCACTGATCAGCAGGACCCTTGGGCCAGATCACAACACCAACCACCATCAAACCAGTCGAAATCCGCTGAAGAAACCATAATTTTTGGTACTTTCTATCGCAAAAACCCTTCTGCAAATTTGAAATCTGGTAGCAATGGTCACATGACAAATTTAAAATGTGGTCGTCGATCTCTTCCCCTTCCCAAAAAATCAGGCAGTCATATTTAACTCACAATAGTTGTGGGCCCCTTTGGAAAGTCAACAGTCCTGTCAGCAGTTAGCAACCAATCAAAACTGAACAACTCGACAACACTGGCACTGTGGACCCACCCTAACTCCACAACCGTGATGTCCAAATAGTTGTCACATGATCGCATAGCCAGGAAATGGGCTATGCGAACATGCGACAAGCCTCCACGTCAGCACCATGTCACTACTCCCCACCGATGTGGCACCCTTGTCGCATGATCGCATGGCCAAAAGATGGCCCTTGAGATCATGCAACAAGGCCAAAAGACTGCCACCATCGAAAACACAAGACAATGGGCCCACCTTTGCCACATGTCACAACACCATTCGCTGAAGCCACCAAGTCATACTGACACAGGACACACTCACTACAAGCTCAAGATCGAATGGCGGTCGCATGATCACATGGGCTGGAAAGATTCCATGAGATCACACGACAACCATAGGATCAAGAATCTTTTTGAACAAATCAGGCCCAGGAACAGGTGTCAACTGGTTGCATGATCGCATGTTAGAAAACTCTGACATGCGACCATGTGATAGCCAACCACAAGATGTCACATATCCCCCAGTGAGACCACTAGCCTGCTTGAAAGAAAACCAGCCCCACTAACACAATATAGTTAGCAACACTCGGACCAGTCAAAAAGTGCCAAATCAGTACACCTGGCATGTAAGTCCTCTCATCCAATCAGGGAATGCCACGTTACAAAATTTGGCAAGTAGACAAACAACCTTTCCTTCATTCTGACAGTGCCTCTAACAAGATACCAAATCAATGATCAGTGCATGATCACATAGGCATGGAATATTCCTTATGCTCATACGCCGACTGTCGATCTCCTCCCTTTGTCACTTGAAGAATCTGGCCCCACCAACTGATTGCACTTGCGCACTTAAGACCGATGAACAAGGAGTGCCGACAGAAGAGAAGAAATGCGAGGTCGAAAACACACAGGGTTTTCGGTGAAAGATCAAAAACATCTAAGGTTTTCGATAGACCAAAAGGTAGTAGGGAAGCCAAAAACATCGAGGGAAGCCAAAAACATTGTGGGTTTTCGACAGTTAGGCAGATTCTGAAATTGTTTCCTGCAGACCATAAAACTCGAATATCTCCCTAGGTTTTGCAAATTAGGAGATTCGATCTGGACTGAAGCAAGGTGACACATGGAAGAACATAGGGCTAAGAGCGCACAACATAAAACCTTGGGGATCTACTTCACACATCAAAACTATGATTTCAGGCATGGTAGGACAACATTACAAAACATTTGCAGGGAACATGCCATTTTCATAGGATTTTTGCATTGACAAGAAAATGGACTAATAGTGGCTCTAGTTGGGGACATGTATCTCCTGCAGATACAATGAGGACCTCAGATCTCTGGGAAGAAGCAGACCACCCACTGGAAAAAACACAGAGACCTCAAAAAACACAGGGAACTGATAGGAAAGGGAAACTATTCACAAAAATGTACATTTTTTACAAAAAACTTGCAGCAATAAACAAGAGTCAGTTCTTGCCTTTGTCAAAAACCTGAATCTCATTTCTTTCTTCATGAGGCACACCGGGAATTCTATTTTCATTTGTTTCAATAGGTGTGTCAATGTGTTCAACCAGCATATCAGGAAGAACAAAGTAGCTATCTTCATTGTGCATGTAAAATTTATTGGCACTCTCTTTATCTTGCTCACTATGAAGAAACAATTCAACATACCCATGAACAGTACCATCAGATAAGAACCTATTCTTCTCTACTGACTCATGTATGCTATTAATTGGAAACACAAAAGCCTCATATTCTGCTTGCAGAAAGGCCTCATTCATACCTTGACTTTGTGTTTCCACAAGTGTAACCAGCTGGACCTTGAATGAATAATCAGACTGATACCCATAGATGGAAAATGGGCATCTTGATTCAACTGAATCTGAGACCTCCACATGTTCTTCAAACAAAGGATTGATAACTCCATGCAATGCACCATGTTGAACATCATGACAAAAAATGGGCTGATAATCATCATAGTCTTCATCATATAAAGTGTTAGTGAACACTTTAAACTCACTACCCATTTTAGGATTATTTAATAACCCATCACTTAAATCTTCATGTTCAAACTCACTGACATCACAATCAATTATCACTTCCTTATATTCATACTCCTCATTGAAGGAGTGTTCACTTTCACCATTACTTTCTTCTTCCCACATTGCATCTGAATCATATGAGGATACATCAACATCACTGCCTTCATCATCCTCACCTGAATAACCACTAAAATCACATTTAGACATCGCTGAATGAATGGAGGATCCTGCACACCTTGGTTCTGATTCCTACTCATTGCCATAATTTGAATACTCCTCTGACAAAACTTCATCAGAAGAAGTACCCTTAGCATTAGATATGGGTTGCTCTGGAATACAACTTGTATTCCCTTTTTGCTGACGATCCTTTTGCAACTCATTCCATTCATCATCATCAACAAACTCCTCTAAGAACAATCACTTGAACTCAGTCAAAGAAGAGATGCATTTTGGGGGCAGATTTAGATACCAATTAGATGCAACCCCTTTGAGGGATCTCCCAAAAAAACATCATGCTAACATCCTCATCAAGAATCTGATATTCTATAATAAATCTATAGAATGCTAGGACATGCTTCACTATTGAATCAGACTGACAATCAAAAGCAGGAATCAAATCCAAAAGCTCACCAGGAAAAGAATGAGGAAACCTTGGAAGAACATAACTTAAAGGTCTATCCAACTTGACAAAACCCAGTCGCCTAGACTGGCCTTGCCCTTGATTATTCATTTGATTTAACGCAATACTTCCATAGAATTTTGCAGAGATGCAACTGAAAGCTTAAAGTATTCAACCTCTATTCACACCTTAACTCCTTTTCCTAGTGCTTGATCACTTAATAAGGAGACATTTCAGATCCTTGAGAAATACCTGGGAATCTTGTAGCAGAAGACCTTTGACTGGAAGTAGGGCAGATCTAGAGCTCACCTTGCAGCTCCATCAGGTTTTGCAATGTAGATTCACCACCTCCTTAAAGAGGAAAGTATGTCTTTTTTTCTTCTTCCAATCAACCAAAACTCACCAAGTAAACACACTATTTATCAGAAACTGCACTGATCAAATAGAGACGAATCAGAGCTGCCACTCACAACTATGTGAGAAGATATTACAAATGTGTTTTTATATCAGACTTTGTATTTATGATCTTCAACCAAGACTCTAGGATGATCCAGCCAAGCAGGAAAACTTGCTATCTTTTACTTCTTCCCCAGCAGAGTTACCATTTTGTTGGTGACTCAGATGGGCAGATCAATCTGGTCAATAAAATATTTTGAATATAACAACATAAGCCCAACCAGAGATCCTAACAGATATACTTCTTCATTGTTGTTCTCCCCAGCAGAGTCACCATTTTGTTGGTGTTCTTTTTCCCAGAGGTCAGATTGACATAAGGATTGACAAGGCTAATGTCACATTCACTCAACACTCCAAATCTGACAAGGAAAAAGGCCAACTAACAAGGATCAAAGTGATTAGGATTAAAGTGGGAAAATAATGAAATCTAATTTTTCCAAAATTTCATATGTTTTAGTAAATTGCAATTTTGAGGGTCTTCGGTGCATTTCTGGGCAAATATGATGCCCGAAAACATGATGGAACATCGATGTTTCTGAAATTTCGTTCAAGATTATTTGAATACCTTTCCAACGCATCAAACGGTTTGTAATTCGGAGCTAGGATGAGAAAGTTATGCCTTCTCCAAGTGGACCTAAATTTTATATTTAGTTTTTTGATAAATTTTGATAGTTTTAATAGTTTAATTGTAATAAACATTATGATGACTCTTCATTTCAATTCCAAGGGATTTGTGTGACCCTTGGGATCCATCCGACTTGTATAAACTCCAATTTTGAATAGAATGGAGACAGTTTTTGGTTTGCAATCTTGTTGTTCTCAATTTTTCGTGTTGAATTCTACAATAATGCAGGTATCACACCAGGTATTGTAATCTGGTTTTCATAAATCAGATCACAAAGAGAGATCCTTCTACACTTTGAGCTCCACATCACTCAAGCGGGTATACTCTTATAGGTATCCTGTACCTCAATAAAACCAAATTCTCATGCAATAGCCCTACTTGCATGGAGTGAGTATGAAAACCAGAGACCTAAATTATCAACAAAAAAGGGAAAGGGTGGAACTAAATGGAAATGATTTGATGATTTGGGTTGGATGGACCCCTGAAATACTCTAAGTCTCTCATAGACTAGTGCCTTATCCAATGGGCAGCAGAGTCAAATACCTTACTGCAACAAAGAGCTATGAAACAGGAAGACAATACATTCATCCCAAATCAGATCATATGTTACCAAACGACCTATGTACCCAAATGTGTTATCACCTATCCAAAAGATTTTAACCCACCCCTTAGAAGAGACCCATAAATAGATAATACATTGACCAACATCCATTGGAAGACAAGCATGACATATCTTTGATATCTCAGCTCATACACACTTGGAAACCAGTCCTAGACCTAGTTGCTTCTGTGAAAACAACTCTACTGTAGACACTCATTGGAAATGCAAGTAGAAAGACTATATCACCCTTGATGCTATAATCAATAGGTCTAAAACCCAAATGGAGACAATCTGATAACAGAACAAATATAGAAATCTCATTCATAGGACAAGTTGTTACAACATGTATTCTATTCTCAAAAACTAGAAAGGACAGAGGGACACCCTGTATGCAGAGAAGAAGAAATATTTACAAGGCAAAAAATTGAACCATCCAACCCTTCTTACAGAAAAACATTTGCAATATATATACCATCAGTTATCTTGAGATCCCAAAATAGGGATGCAACAAGCTACAGATAACTAAGGTAGAGTTTCAACTACCCAACCAACCAGAAATTAAAGAGTGCAGAGAAGCCTAGAAACCTGAGAAGATCAGACCAAATCTGATGTACAATTACATTGGTTTCATCACTATAGACTAATTGCGATCACAAGTTACAGCCTTCTTATTGTAGAAGAAACAAAATTCAATGCCAGGACCAACTTGGAAAACTTCGCATGTACAAAACATGGAGATCATTGACATACCAAACCCTAACCGCCACAGAGAGAAATGAACCAGTGCATTTAAACCAGCGCGACACCCCAGGCAAGAAAATCTGATCTGCGTAGCCACATAGATCCTCACCATCAACTTCACAACTGCCACCGAGCTACCACACTCATCGCATACGGCCAAATTGCTAGAAAACCCTACAAAACAAAGGTTGTCACATGATCGCATAGCCAAAAATTGGGGTATGCGAACATGCAACACACCACCAAAATTCACCAGTGGGTACGAAATCATCATGCCACTGATCAGCAGGACCCTCGGGCCAGATCGCAACACCTATCACCATCAAACCAGTCAAAATTTGTCGAAGAAACTATAAATTTTGGTACTTTCTATCGCAAAAACCCTTTTGCAAATTTGAAATTTGGTAGCAACGGTCACACAGAAAATTTAAAATGTGGCCGTCGATCTCTTCCCCTTCCTGGAAAATCAGGCGGTCATATTTAACTCACAACAGTTGCGGGCCCCTTTGGAAAGTCAACAGCCCTGTCAGCAATCAACAACCAATCAAAATCGAACAACTCGACAACATTGGCACCATGGACCCTCCCTAACTCGACAACTGCGACATCCAAACAGTTGTCGCATGATCACATAGCTAGGAAATGGGCTACTCAAACATGCGACAAGCCTCCATGTCAGCACCATGTCACCGCTCCCCACCGACGTGGCACCCTTGTCGCATGATCGCATGGCCGAAAGATGGCCCTTGCGATCATGTGACAAGGCCACAAGACTGCCACCACCGACAACACAAGACGATGGGCCCACCTTTGCCACATGTCACAACACCGTTCGCTGAAGCCACCAAGTCATACTGACATAGGACCCACTCACTACAAGCTCAATATCGAACGACGATCGAATGATCACATGGGTTGGAAAGATTTCATGCGATCACACGACAAGCATAGGATCAAGAATCTTTCCAAATGAACCGGGCCCAAGAATAGGTGTCAACCAGTCGCATGATCGCATGTCAAAAAACTCTGACATGTGGCCATGTGACAGCCAACCATAGGATGCCACATATCTTCCAGCGAGACCACCAGCCTACCTAAAAGAAAACCAGCCCCACTGACACAATACAGTCAGCAACACGTAGACTAGTCAGAAAGCACCGAATCTTCACACCTGGCATGTAAGTCCTCTCATCCAATCAAGGAATGCCACGTTGCAAAATTTGGCAAGCAGACGAACAACCTTTCCTTCATTCTGACAGTGCCTCTGACAAGATACCAAATCAACGATCGACGCATGATCACATAGGCATGGAATTTTCCTTACACTCATACGCTGACCGTCGATCGCCTCCCTCTATTGCTTGAAGAATCTGGCCCCACCACCGATCGCACTTGTGCACTTAAGATCGACGAATAAGGAGTGCCGGTAGAAGAGAAGAAATGCGAGGTCGAAAACACACAAGGGTTTTCAGGGAAAGATCAAAAACATCTAGGGTTTTCAACAAACCAAAAGGTAGCAGGGAAGCCGAAAACATTTAGGGAAGCCAAAAATATTGTGGGTTTTCGACACTTAGGCAGATTCTAAAATTATTTCCTGTAGACCATAAAACTTGAATATCTCCCTGGGTTTTGTGAATTAGGAGATGTGATCTAGACTGAAGCAAGGTGACATATGGAAGAACATAGGGCTAAGAGTGCACAACATAAAACCTTGGGGATCTACTTCACACGTCAAAACTATGATTGCAAGCATGGCAGGATAGCATTACAAAACATTTGCAGGGAACATGCCATTTTCATA
Organism: Chamaecyparis obtusa; assembly: GCA_027943335.1. Classification (NCBI taxonomy): domain Eukaryota; kingdom Viridiplantae; phylum Streptophyta; class Pinopsida; order Cupressales; family Cupressaceae; genus Chamaecyparis; species Chamaecyparis obtusa. The sequence continues at coordinate 904,195 of BSBK01002856.1, forward strand.
GGATTTTTGCATTGACAGGAAAATGGACTAACAGGTTGTGTGACATCCACCTCAAAAGGATTCAAGGGTGAAGGGAGCTAGAATAGACAGAGAATCCACCACCAAATAACCACCTGAAATTATCCCACCTCAATAGGGGTATACTCCACCTCAATAGGAGTATAACACAAAATAATCCAGCCCAAAAAATAATCCCCCATCAGAGGCAAGAACAGGCCTTTCTCCTAGAATGAAGGATCTTTCAGAACCAGGGGAGAAACATATAGAAGGGTCACATACCCAACAAGAGAGAAGTAGGTGCTACCAGGCCAAGCAGAAAGCAACCCAGCAACATCTGCCATAGATGAAGGTTCCTTACAACACAATTGTCCCTCAAGTAGCATAAAATATTTTGCAGGACTACCAGAAAACAAAAGCCCATCTCTCACAAAGCTGTGCCCTATCCTAGAAGATAGGCAGGGCAACAAATCTTTCTCCTAGAAAAAATCAGCTTCTAGATATAGGGGAGAAGACAAGACTTGGGTTACAGACTCATTAAAATAGAAAGGATCAAAGCCATCCTGAGCTGATTCGAACCCATCAGATATGTCCATAACACACCTTTGAACCTCAAGAAGCCATAGGTACTTAGCAGCTTTGCCAGATAGGGAGAGATTTACCTTCTCAAATCTGCATCCAGCCCTTGAGACCAGTTCGTACAAGAGAAGAACCTCAACAAAAGCTAAGGGAGCCTGACTACTAGCCCAACAAAAGGGAAGAGGAACTGTGGGAGCCCAAAGCAACTCCCTCGCAATCTCTGTAGAGGCATGCACAAAAGACTAGGGACTCCTAACACATCCCCTACTAAAAGAAAGGCAGGTCTGCACATCAACAATGCAGACGTCCTCCTCAGTAATGACATCTCCCAGTGAAACCCTAGCTCTAGTTCTCACTCCCGCACTGCCTTCCAAAGTTATGTGAACATGTAGATTCAGGAGAAGAACCCCATCAAAGGCTGAGGGAACCAGGTAGGAAGCCCAAAAAAAGGGAAGAGAAGCCTCAAAAACCCTGAGTAACTCCCCTGCAACTGCAGCAGAGGCGTGTGCCAAAGGCAAGGGCCTCCCAACACAACCCCAACAAATGAGGTTGGCCCATGCAACTGCATCATCATCATCCTCCTCTGTCCTGGCATCTGCATCGCCATCATCCTCCTCTGCCTCGCCTTCAATTTGTGAAGCCCTAGCTCTCGCACTCGCTCCCACTCTGCCCTCCATCTGTAACCTTTGATTTTTTTATTCATGATTCTATGTTGTGAAGATTCAGAATAAAGAATTTGATTACAATTGATATTCTTAACACATTGGGTAAACATGGATAGGTTTCCATATGAATTGGTTTTTTAATTTTTGGCAATGATAAGAGGTGATATATCTATACTAAAAAATAATCTTTGCAAATTTATGTGAAATCCATTGATTATAGTGAGAGTATTGTAGATTTTTTCTCTTATTTTGTTCTTATTTTTCCTATTTTTATTTTGTTTCTCTTCTTATTTTAAATTTACGATTGGTATCAGAGCTTGGTGAGGTTAAGAAGAGATGGAAGAAGATGAATTTGATTAGGTCATCAATGAATCTCTTGGAAACTTAGCAAGTGATGTTGTGGATGTGAAAGTTGAAAATAAATGTTGTGTACATTGGTAGGATGGTTAGAAAAAAGAGGAGGATTAAGCTAAAGATGAGGAGCATGTTGGGTTTATTTCTTTCCCTACTATTGATGTATCTATGACATATATTGACAAGAAGGGATGCCCTTGTGATAGCAATTTTAGACTTATTGTTCCTGTAAGGACTGCATATTTCTCAAGGATGCCACATAAGCATTTAGTGTCAAATGTGAAAAGTCAAATATGGAAGTCAAGATCAATCTATAACTTACTTAAGGATGCTATAAATTTATTTATTGAGACTTCAGCCATAGCTTACTCAAGTAGACATAGTGTGGCACTAATAAAGGACTAATGTAATATTCTTCACAAATGTAATTTGCTAGCAGGTGTAAATGTAGGGCTCGATTCACATATTCTTCATTGTGGAAACTTTTAGAAAGAATTTTTTTGCATTGGAAAAAAAACCACAATGAATAATATAGTCATTTTTCAATGGGATGACTTGCAGGTCAAACCATGATCCCTTTGATTGCAATTGGTGATGCATATTCCTAAACTAGTCTTAATTCAAAGTTATACATTTTCACCTTTGAGTTTCCGCCCAACTCTAGTACAATTTGAATTGGCCATAGATTCATGGAATATCCTAGTTTGAGGAGGTTTTGATTTCTATAATTGACATGTATGTGATTAATAATAGATATATAAAAGGCACATGAACTATTTGACAGACTTTGCAACATATTCAATGCAAATTATGGCATGGATAAGATGTCACAATGAAAAATAGTTATTTTTTTCAAGAGATGACTCTCATCAAATTTTGATCCCTTTGATTTCAATTGGGGATGCATATGCCTATGCATGGTTTAATTCAAATCTATATCTTTTTACCTTGGAGAGTTTTCACCTAGCTAAAACTATTTGAATTGGCTATGGATTCATAGAGAACTAATCAAAATATCCAATATTATTGAATGACGTCTTCATTTTTATAAATACGACACGGAGAAGATATTTAGAGGAGCTCATTGCTTGTATTAGAAGAAAACTAGTTAAAATTTTATATCCAAAACTAGTTAAAAATTTTTATTGTTTCTTTTGTTCTATAGATCATTTAAGTTTGTTATGGAAAGTAATTTTTGCAACTACATATGTCAAATATGGACTAAATAATTTTTGGTGCCTAAAACAATTTAGATGGACATTGAGACCTAAATACATGAATGTGATACGATGAAATTTAGAGGATACTGGTCTCTTTAGTTAGTGAAACTTATATTGGGGGAAAAAATAGAAAGGGATTCCCTAATGCATTAATAAATTGGCCCAAGATGGCATCAAGATTTGGGTTTTGATTCAAACATATAATTTCCTCTATTTTCCTAGTGTGTAATCAACTAAGCTCACCAAACCTACCTAATAACTTGTAGTTAACATATCATTATGGATGTGGCCCATTCAACTACTCAATTATTTTTGTGTTCAATGTCTAAATACATTCATAACTTTAACTATTTTTTGTAATAACAACCCAATTTACTATTTTCATTGGAATGAAGAAAAGAATAGTTCATCATGGTTTCCCACAATTATTATAATGAATCTATGAAATTATATTTTCCATAGCATAAAGTCCTAAAGCACAAGAAAAGAAACATGGCAATACTCTATATTTTGCACGTCATAAGAGACTCTATAGATCCAACCTTTACTATCATTGATGCCTTAGCCAAGATGAAAGAGCCACCAACTACAACTCACCAAAGTTAGCCTTAGACACAATATCTCTTTTGTGCCATAAAAATGTGACCAACATACTATATAACCCACAAGAAGAATATTTTGCAGTTGTATATTTCAAAGCCCAAGTTATTTTTAATACTACCATTAAATTCTAGAAATTAATGTCCCATAATCTAGGTATACCGTTTGCATCTCCTAGTCCTTCTATAGTACAAAGTGAAATAAAATTCTAATAATCTTGGAGGAATCCTAAGTTTAGTTCATTGGTGAGGACGAATTATAGGCCCCAAGAAATTTGGATAAAGTAAAACCCTTAAATAATTGACTATCATAATATTCGTAGGATAGCGAGTCACATAAAAGATATTTAAAGGTGATGCAGTCACTAAAATGTGCCCCTATAAGCCATTACTCTACAAAAATTGGAAATTGGCAAAAATAAGAAAAAAAACAAGTGATCTAATGATGAACACTGAATATAAAGCTAATGGCGTTTCCTATTTTCTTTACATTATAGCTGATTTCATAGTTCAAAATTAGACATAGATAAACCATGAGAAAGTCCATCTATCTTTACTTTGTAGTTTATTCTCTCTTATTTATGAATCTACTTTGAAGGAAAAAAATCTTATTAAACACTAAAGAACATAAACATGAGACCTACTACATAACATAGTTTTATGAGAAATTTCAAGATAGAAAAATGAAAACCTATGCATATGTTAGAAAAGACATGATTTCAAGATAAATTCATGAACATAATATGTTCACTGTAATATGCAACCCAAATAAGACTACGAATTAGAAAGTCACCAACATCTCTACAAGGGAAACTAAATTGCTCAAGCCCCTCCAATTTAAGTACTTGAGGAAATCAAATTTCTATAGTCCATAATCAATCATTTACTTTTGATTTTGGATTTAACTGCGTGTAATTTTTTACCATCAATATTTTAGATCACACTATCTAATCCTTCATCAAGAAATAAGAGCTATAAGAGAGAAATTGTTGATAATTTAAGCACTATTCATCTAATCAATAATAGTAAACTTCGAATGAACCTATCTAGCATGATGAGAAAGAAGTTATTTCCCTAATGGTGATTGAAGTTAAAATCACCTACGGTTTACCTCCCAACTTACAATGTAACTAATAAAAGCCAAAGGGATGCTTCAAATGCATGGTAATTCAAGACAAAAAATGAAAACATCAAAACCTAAATCCTAATAGAGAATGGGTGATAGATCCAAATTCAGAAAATGAAAATGAAAATGAATACCTTGAAACCTTAAGTGTAATAGAGAATGTTCCATGGGGAAAGATGGGCATAGTTCACAAGAAAGCCATTACATAACCCTAATAATTAAAAAGAATATCCAAGTCACTACATAGCTGACCAGAATAACCAAAAGGAAAGATCTCACTTGAGAATGTTGTTAGTAAGTGCAAAATAAAAATGTAGAAGCATAGTCCTAAACCAACAATTAAGCCTCAAATAACATGTTGCAAAGGACATGTGAGCAAGATGGAGAAGCACAAACAAGGCACATATCCCATTCTATGAATGCCATCTACACTCCAAGTAAAACATTATGAAAGGCCTTTGATTTTTCCTTCACCTTCTTCTCATTGATGTAATATATTTTTTTCTGAGGTATTTGCCCAAAAACCGACTAAAATAGCAAGGGCTAGCCAGAATATGCCTAAAAAAGAAAGAAACAAAATATTTTAATTTATAAATGAAAGGAAATTATGGCAGCATTTCCTATATTCAAATTAATTGTAATTGGTGTTTCAACAAAATATTAGTCTCCACCTTACACAAAGCAAGAACTAATTATTTAGGCAAGAGGTTCATTATTATATAAATTGCATTAGTTTTAAATAAAAAATAAAAGTAAAGAGTATGCAATTTTTACATGATTACAATATGTTATATTTAATTTATGCATTAGTTAGGAAAACAATAATTGTAATGCCCTCAACATTAAAAAAATAATTGTAGTGGTAGCATCATGTAAATTAAAAATAAACTTATTATGCAGCGTGCATAAATATTCAAGCTTAGTAACATAATTATTAATTTTTAAAATTATCAGTTTTAATAGTAAAGCATTGTAGATTTTGTTGTCACACCAAAAGCACACACTAGTGGTGGAGAGGGATCTCATCGTGAATATAGTCGCTATGCCAACACCCCCTACACGATAGACCCTGATACAACCTCGTAACATGTGAGATTTGCACCCACGAACTTACACGGCCGAAGGGTCTCAGGCTTGAGGGACTCCAACCGATGACCAATGCTTTGATACCATGTAGATTTTGTCATCACATCAAAAGCACGTACTGAAAATGGAGAAGGATCTTGTCGTAGATGCTACGCCAACTTGTTTGGCCGTTAGAGACACTTCCACGCAAAATTTCATATAAAGTATACTTAAAAGAAAGCAAGAAAACGAGCTTTCATATTCACAATAATAGATGTATAGAGAGTAGAGTAGGACCCACGTCAATATGGAACATTGGCGTGCTGGACAAGCAAACAAAGTCACAATCATTGACGTAAGTGAAGTCGTAATGGAGAGTGAGGAGGGAAGATAGGCGGAATCAGATTTAGTTTTGACGAGAAAATCTCATAAACTTCACCAAGAAACTGGAACGGAACAAATGAATGTTTTGGAAGTCAAAAAGTAAATAAGGATACCAGTCAAGAGCACATTTTCTCTCTCGCTCGGGCCCCTCACAGTGGGTATGTCTACTTTTATGCTGCATTTCCTGAAAAGTAGTGAAGTAGTTGTCTGTCAATCTCCCTACTTTTGTTACAGGACAAACACAAATTTCCTATTTTCTAAGCTTTCTTTAAAATTCTGCATTTGAGTCACACATTATGCAACTTCCTCGAAAGTGGTGATTAGGAAGTTCTTCATAGAATACTCTTAAACTATAATATGAAATCTTATAAAAAGTGTCGTGTCGATGGAGAATGGCATTTATCTATTTTATTTCAAAATGACTTGGTCATCCTTCATGTAACTCGTGGATGCTTTTTTGCAAAGTTTCTGATAAGATCCCTCCATTTTCCCTATAACGTCTTCCATGTCTGACTTTCTTTGCTTCTCCGTCACGCCAATGTTTCGAGGATGTGGGTCCTACTCCAATGTCTATGACGATTTCGCTTTTGTTAATGGGGTGCCTTTGCCAGATTTGTGTTTCACCAGAAAGTTGACCTGATTTCCTTCCTATAAATTCAAGTGTAGATAAAGAATCGATAGCTTCTTTCAATTTCTACTTTTCAGAAATCCAAAGGAAATGGGCACTTGTCTATCTTCACAAAAACAGGACCATATTGCGCTTCAACAATACGAAGATCCAGTGAAGGTAGCACAAAGTTTAAACGAATCTGATTCGATGGATTTGAAGGAGCACGTTTCCCCTCTTGACAAAATTGCACAGAAAAAATGGCAATTGGATGGCCTATATTTTGTCCTTCCCTTGACAAAATTGCAGTATCCTCTACGCACTTCAAAGATGGCCACCTTGCCTGTAAATGGCGCATTCGCCTTGCAATCAAGACAGCACAAGCACGCCAAGACCAGAAAAAAGAACCAAAGCAATAGAGTGATGCCTGTGGATGAAAGCCAAATTCATAAACCGCAGTTCAGCCATCTCAATAATTCTGGTTTGTTAAAATCTCGAATTTGGGCAGAGGATTCGATGCACATAACGCCGACACGGACGCAATTTGGGCGCGACAAGTATAAACGGTGGCAGAGCTCAACACTTTCGCCAATACCCGAGCATTTTGCTTATTGACTCAGTCATTCTCTGAAACTTCTCCTCGGGAATTTCCCCAGGTTGCCCACTTTTGAGTAAAAATGGACGCCGAAATTCTTCCGGGTTGCTGTCATGTCAGATATCTGAAATGCTTTGGTAAGATAGACATGAACAAAGGAAGCTCACATAAAATGATCGGAAAGCAATCGGACACAATTTCCTCCAAATGTACAATCAAATGCTTTTTCGTTTTGATTTGGATGCTCAAATTCTCTACAGATATTTTTCATATTGAGCGCATTAGCCTCCAAATCAACAATATTATAAATGATAAATCTTATCAAGTTTATTTTTGAAAACTGTAAAATTGATTAGCAGAATTGGGGAACAAGGCATTTGAAAGTAAAAGAGCATTTTGCTTGTTATTTTAATATAATTGATTCCGCGTGGAAGAGTCTCTAAGCTGGCTACAATTTCAAGATTATTTTAAGAGAATCTGTCTTATTTATTTGCATGCATTTTTTTTTGTCAAAATTAATTCAATTTTAAGTAAAGAATTTGGTCACTACGCCTAAATATTTCTGTATGCTGGGTAATGAGTTTTTTTTTCTTTTTAATTTACACGTTCCTACCATTACAACTATTACTACGCCAAAAAGCATTTCTTTATATAAAACGGAATGCTGAGTGACAGCATCTACAATACAAATTATTTAAGACACAATGTTGGAATCATCCTGTAACACTAAATGTGTTCCAAACATTTTGGAATGAATCTGTATCTTAGATCTTGGGAACTTGAGCTCTTTTATTGAACGCTAAAAAAATAAATTTGAATGATAATACATGTATTCATCATGTATATGTAATCGAATCATAAATGGTAGATAGATATTGTGAGATCCAATTTACTTCTGCAAAATACATATCATTTCTTCGTTATCAAGTAGCAAATGTATGGAGTTGTAGCACTCAATGCACAAAATTATTATGTATTAGCGAACAATAAAATAATAGATCAAATTAAACAAATACAAAAAATACCTAAAAATAGAAAAGGGCTTAGCATGGAAGATCTAATTAAAATATCACTTTGAAATGATGAATGGTTTGTCTTACCTTAACTTTTAGCTATATATAAGCAAGGGTGCATCGAGGGCACCTATCTATGGTAGACCAACACTCAATGGGTCGAGGACAACTATTGATAGATGATTGGCGATTCCTTCATTCCAACAACTATGTTTGATTCTAGAGATGCCAAGAGCCCATATGTCATGCCCCGCAAGGGAACCGGGGAAGAGAACAAAGATTCTCTTTGTTAAAGAAAACCTAAGTAATAATTTATGAAAAATTTTGAACTTTAAAAAGAATTATGTGAACCAAACTTAAACTTAGATTCCTCCCAAGGTTCCCTTTTCATTTAAATGCATGATTCATTCAAATCCATTAAGTAAACTAACAACAAGATTTATTTCTCAAAGCAAACTGCACATATCTTTAAGAAATACAAAATATTTTCATTTCAACTTTCCATTTAAAAATCATCTATATTCCTAAGTATCCTTTATGAACAATATAACTTTTAAAATTTATCCAACTCATTTGATACATTACAAATATACTACATTTGATTTTTCAATAGCTTCACTTAAACAACAATAATGAAAGCATGTTACAAAATTTGGAATGTTACAAAATCATTTTATTTTCCAACATACATCTTAAACATAAAGTTCACATCTCCCTTTCCCTTTTTCCTAAATCTACCCATTCCAGATACATCATTTTAAATTACATCAATGATTACATTACATTCATCTCCGCTCAGGAGGTAACAATAACTTTACATCATGAAAGATAATTACAAAGCCTTTATTCTTCAAAAACTAGTACATAAGCAAGCATGAATCTTCAAACATTGCACCCGCAAAAGATACCTCGATAAAATATTTACCACCCAACCATGTGGATACCCAAAGGCCCACTCCCCCGTGCTAGGAGATAAACACCAAGGTCCACAAAGAAGGAATAGCTAGGCCAAACCTAGGGTCGAGTTACCTTTCCCAAATAACAAATGAAAAGAAGGTCAAAGTATAAATCTTTCCCCAAATAGGTTCTAAGGCTTGGTAGAAACTCTAAGCAACAACCTAAGTGAGTGTCATCGCATAGCACTCACTCCTTGGGTTGTCCTGGTACTAGCCACTTCAGCCCCGGCCCCCAAGTAGGCACATGCGGGATCGAATGCCTTTCATACTGACAAGCGTCATTCGATCGTACCTATGCATAGGTACCTTCTCCCACTCCCATCCATAGCCTTTACTAGCGCTAATGGCATGGGCGAGGCACATTTAATCTTTTTAATGTTTGAACCCATTCCCATAAGTTTATTTAAGTTTTCACTTGTTAAATAACTCTTCAATCGGTTATCCTGGTTCTAGTCACTTAGGGCCCCGGCCCCGCACTAAGAGCCACTCACTAGGTGTCGTTAGGTTTTCTACCCTTAACCGACATATCACAATCACATCATACATGTAGTAAACACACATTATAAACACATTGGGAACTGCTACAAGATATAGAAAATAATAAGGTAGATTATGAACATTTAGGGAAATTAGGAATGTTTAAGGATGTTTAGAATGTCCTGATCCTTTTAGACAACTCTAAACCCTACATTGTTTCCTACACACATCCTGACCCTATCAAGGCATCTAAATGCACTAGATATAACCTCCACTAAACATGTTTAAGGTTTACATAAAAATTCCATATGCTAAAGATAATGTCCCATCAATTTCAACCTAAGTCTGAAATTTGACTAAGTCTGATTTCTATTAAAATCTAAAATTTTAGAAGTTACAACTTAACTCCTAGGAAATTGAAACCTATTCCAATCAATCCGAAGGGTACCTAATCCCTTTATACAAGTATAACTTAAAGTATAAGGAATTAAAGTATCGTAAACTTATACCTTATACTTAAATGTTATACTTGTATAAAGTGATTATTATTAAAATCCATGTTTAACATTTATTACAAACTTAATAAACAAACATAATTCTCATTTACACATCACAAATTTATAAACTAAATTATACTATCAGATTCCTATTAAATAATAACTAAATTTAATAGAAATTTCAATACTCTAAATTTAATATTCACTAAAATCTAAAAGCATTTAAAAACAAACTACCACAAAATAAAAATAAATTTAAAGTCATTTTTGGGGGGGACCCCTGTGGGCCCCGCACCCCACTGACTCGCACCCTGCGCATTTCCCCAGCCCGTGGGCCGTAGCGGGGTACTGCTACCGCAGCACCTGTTGCCGTAGCAGTCAGGTACTGCCGTAGCAGTGCCTGCCACTGCTACGGTTGGGAACCATGAGGGGAGTGGGGAAGGTGGTGGCCCCCACTTCCCAAACCCTTTCATTGTTTTTTTTTGGTTTTATATTAATTTATTTTTTTCACATATCATTTATTTTTTTAAAACATAACTTTATTTAAGCATCTATAGTTATTTATGCATAACTTTATAACTATATAGTTTTTTTTTTTAATTTTAATCTTTATATTTTTTTTAAAAGAAGAGAACTCAAATAACCTTATTGAAGCGCACATAATTTTGACAGATAATATATATATATATATATATATATATATATATATATATATATATATATATAATTTATTTTGACAGCAAATTAAATATAAAATACTACCCGTATTCCTTACTGATAAATAAACTAAATACAAATAATCTAATCCCGGATTCATCCTATGCTTAAATGAGTGGTTGCCATTGATTGTTATTATAGCAATTTATATGTTTGTGTAAATAGCTACTAGGATATAGAAATTAATGATAGAGTACAATAATGTATTTACACCTAATAGATTACAATAACATATAAACGGCTCACAGAATATAATAATGTATAAACATTTTGCACATATGGATACAAATAAACACACAGAAGCATTCAAACAGAAAAAAACATTCATAATATAAAAGAGAATAATCTCTTAGTATGGATTCCAACCTGGAGTCCTGCGGAGACCAGTTGATGAAGGAAGATCAAATCATCTCCAACGTTTCCAGCACTCCTTTGGATCCCTTTTCTTGCAATCTTCCAGCCTCTACCTGTAACAATCCAAATGCCAAACTCACAGAATAAGGGACTTCTCTCCTTCATATATATATATATATATATATATATATATATATATATATATATATATATATATATATATATATATATATATATATTTTCTACAATAATAATACTAATCCTCTTCTCGAAATCAACTCTTCTCCCAACTCCCATACATAGGAAAGCCTTTCCTGTAAATAGAATGGAAGAGGTGGTTGCATAGGTAATCCAACCGATGCAACCATCTCAACTATCCATTCGTTAAAAGTTAATGGGATGGTTTGCAAAATCATTCCCGTAAAGGTGAATAAATTTTAAATAAGACTATAATCTATGTTCCCTAAATTTAAGGGAGTTAAAATAAATAATATAATCTCAAAATTAATTTACTAACTTGTTTAACTATGGTAATAGAATTTACCAATCCTATTTACCACTTATAAAAATAACATAAGAATAGTTTCCTTCACACAAATAATTAATTTATTATATAATAATATATATTAATATATGTATACATAGGCATATGTGTGCACCCATATGCTTATGGTACATATACCATAAATAAGACACATTATTATTAATATTAAATATTAAAATAACATTATTATAAAATATATTATTTATCCATACACTAATACACATTCTAAAATATATATCAGGTAGCTACTAACATAAGTTAGATTTTTCCACTATTTATTTAAAATATTTTATTATTACTATTGTCATAGTCACTTTGTTATTATGAGCATTATAAAATAATACCATAAAATTATTCATTATTATAGGTATTAAAATCACATGATTTAAATCACATACCGACTCGTTCCTAACGAGATATGCTAGTATAATAGTAGCTACTACTAAAGATAAATTGCTAAATCCTACCTTCAATGAACAATAATTAACGTCCATAATCTACTAATAAAATTGAACGTACTATAAAGACAACTAGAACTACTATACTCAAAACTTCATTCTCAATGAATACAAAAGACAAGAAACTAACTACAAGATCCACAAAACCAATAAACTAAGAGATCACCTAATACATTCACACAAGGGACTGACTCGACACTTCCCACCTAAGGATAAAAGGATCAAAGGTGAAGTTCCTTCTTGTGGAACCTGGTGATATCTCCGTACAACAACAACGCTCGAGGATTTTGAGGGATCGCTCAGACCTGTGAAGCCAGGTGGAGACGATACCCAGTACCTGCAATCCTACATCACCAAGAAGAGATACATATACATACATATGGATATACAAATCAGATATATGCAAGCAGATGACCAGGATCGATACATCGTGTGGACCTCAACTAAGTGAGTAACTACGACTTCATCCCGAGTCATGAAAACACATTAGACACATGTCCATAAAACATAAAACATCATGATAATGGTTAGATTCAAATCCTTGGGTTAGATCTATAAAACATATAAAAATAGATGGTTTTCTAATCTCATAAGCATATATATATAATAACCATAAATGAGCACATCCATCATATCATCATCCATTGAACATAAATGTAAATGTATAGTTCCGACCATCATAATGAAAATGTCCAAATCAACAAAGTCTAAGTATCACCATAGGAGAGGTATCACACCATACTAGATCGTAGTGAACCATTGGATTGGATTGAACCAGCCCTTTGAATAGTAGAGCGTTGACAAGTACATGAATTGACTGCCATATGTCTATATCCTTCCGTAGCAAGAAATGGCTAGCTACTAATTGCTAACTATTAATGGATGGTAGATGGTCTAGCGGGTGGGTGGGAGGGTATAGTTAGGCCCGGGCCCACCCCGACGAAGGAGGAAAAGCACTACCCCGCCCCTATATTCTATCACCCCACCTTTGGCCACCCCTCGACACCTATACTCCCTCTACTCGCCTACATATTTTTGAAGAGATGTCAAATCTACTAACATCCTACTAGATGTGAACATGCAAGCAAAATGGTTAAATTTGGGCCGGCAAGTGTGGTGTCTCTAGAGTTCACACATATTTTCATTGTTTTTTGAGGTATATCTAGTTATGTATGTAAAACACATATTTCTCATATGAGTTGCTTCAATATTAATTTCCAACTATGTATGAACATATATATACATCATGCTTGTGCATGTTGTCTCAAGTGCTTATTAATGATTCAACTTCAACATTTTCATTGGTAGTTATTATTGTGACTGTTATTTTCCTGCAATGAGATGTGAGTTTAGCATTGTGCCAAGTTCCCTGCAATGATTTCTAAATGTATTTAGTTGGAATTTTGATATGAGTAATTGTGTTGTAATAGATGTCCATAAGTGAATTATTAGTACATAAAAAAAGAAGATTAAAATTAGATGAATGCCTTAGAATTTGTATTATTACATGGTTCATTTTACATTTGTAGGATCAATCATAGCTTATAGGTCTAACCCACAAAAGTGCATGTTTGATTATGAATGCACCAGGTTTAATCTTTGTAAATCCTTCACTATTTACAATTAACTTATCTTCAATGTTGTGTGTCTATTTCTTGCATGACAAAATAGATTTTGTGGTCTAGAGTTTTCCATAGCATTCTAAAACATAAAATTATATAAGTAGGAATTATGTTTTAATAAACAATAGTAAGTCAATCATTATAGGAGTTCCTTAGATGAGAGCATCTTAGGCTATAGATTGTTTTATCTACATCACTACACATCACCAATTACACTTTTGTTACTAGTGCTACTTTGTTCGCATAGCTCTCTCTCTCTCTCTCTCTCTCTCTCTCTCATTTTTTAACACCACTTAATTTTCTTTGCAGTATATACAAAATAGATCAATCTTTTTTAGAGGAAATGAAGGTCAAAGTCTACCTAAGATGATATAATGTGAACCCACTGGAATTGCATGACATGGATAGGGCCATTCTAGCACAATTATATCTAGGGTTCTAAATCTCTTAGATTTCAATTTCTTAGTTATCTTAGCTTAAATTGAGGCTCATATACTATACAATGTTTCTTTATTACAAAAACATTTGAAGCTCATATTATGTCAATTGTTGAGTTAATCACCTTATTCCATGATATTTATATTTTTAGCCTATATTTAACTATAACATTAGCAATAATTTATTTTAGTTAATTTGTTTCTATAAGATCCTTTATCACATCAATACATGCTCCCTTGAAGCACTTACGAGAATATCTATAATTTTGTTTCAAAAAACTGTTCTCAAAATGGATATCATTACATCATTTTTGTATGTAGATTAAATCATAAATTTATTGAAGAAAGCATCTAAAAGTACTATGGAAGAGACCTCCTTACATCTATTGGTCCAAAAATCTCTTTCTCGATTGGTGTTAAAAATGACTAATACAACTTAAGAATGATTATTAAAATATGCTAAAATTTCTCGTTTCTCTAGGAATCGTCTTCATTAATTACCTTCATGTAGTACTTAGAACAATTACATATATTTAAAGAGTAAAATTAACTCACAAATACTTTTACACCACAGGCATTTTGTATTCGCAAAGCACCAGTCTACTTTATGGAATCAACGGTTGCAACTAGTAGAATAGACAAAGACTACCATCGGGACAATCTTACCGTCCATAATTTGATACAGGAGATGATGATTTTTTTTCTCATTCTACCGTCCTTTGTTACTTATGGCGCAGTAAAGTAGTTGCGAGTGTTCCAGAGTTCTAGGAGAAGCTAAAAAAAATGACAGATGAAACTGTCAAGTTTAGTGGAACATCAATTTCAAGCACTATTTGAGCTCTTAAGGTATATTTGCTTTCAAACTATTAGAATGAAGATCCAATTTCTACAAGGATGTCAAATCCCCAGAACTCTCTTGAATTCTACCTTGCAACAGGTTCTGAAAGAGCTCTAGCATTCGTAGCTGATCTAACCCCTTTGGAATTGGTTTCTGAAAAATTATTTACCCCCAGACGAAGCACCCGTAGCTGTGTAAGATTCCCCAGTTATGCAAGTATGCCATCATTGAAATAATTCAATGTGAGATAGAGAAGTTCCATTTTCTTCATACCAGTTGAGATGATCTTGCACAAACGCCATAATGATCTAAAGGTATTTTTGTATTAATTTGTTAATAAACTTCTCAAACATCTTAACATTGTTGCTGATCTAGTTTATTAGGAGAGAATTGCGACTTGTTTTGTTGTCTGCTATCAGCTAATTCATCTCCACTACATTGTCGCAAAATTCTCAGAACTTTTGTAGTGATGTAGATATAAAAGGCGAAAGAGTGAGAGAGGAAGAGACAAGGAGTAGCGATAGAGAGGAGACAAAGAATGTAGAGATGGATATGGATATGGAGGAGAGAGATAGGTAGAGAGCTAAAGGGATAGATAAATAGAGTGGAGAAAGGAGTAATTAGAGATGGCAGAGATAAATATATAGAATGAGAGGGAGAGATATAAAGATGAAGATAGTGAGATGATAAGAAGATATATATATATATAGAGAGAGAGAGAGAGAGAGAGAGAGAGAGAGAGAGAGAGGGGAAAGAAATATGGAGATGTAAAGATTTAAAGGTTTAGGAAGGGGGTGATGGAGATAGATAGATGGAAAGAGAAAAGGAGATGTTTGTAGATATGGACGGGCTAGATGAAGATAGAGATAGAGATGAATATAGAGTGAGAGGATGAGAGAAAAATAGATACAGAGAAAGAGGTAGAAATAGATTTAGATGGTGAAATAGATTGATAGAAGTAAAGAAATATATAGAAGATGAAAGGAGAGACATACAGAAGGACCAATACTTAGTTGACGTAAATGCTAGTTCGTTATTTCAAATAAAGGAAACAGGAAACCAATAACTCGCTGTGCAAGGGACGACAGATCGTATGCATTGTTGACTTGGTCATCCTTCGCGTGGTTCATTTAAGAGCGTCCGTCTTTATTTGCTTTCCCGTCACGCCAGTGTTTCGTTGAAGCGGGTCCTACTCCAATCTCTATGACGATTTAGCTTACATTAATGGGATGCCTTCGCCAGATTTGTGTTTCCGCAGAAAGTTGACCTGATTTCATTCCTATAAATGCAAATGTAGAGAATGAATCGACAGCCTAATTCAATCTCCACACTTCAGATATCAAAATGAAATGGGCACATGTCTATCTTCACAAAAGCCTCATCCTACTGCCAAGTCAATACAAGGTGATATTGCGCTTCATCAATATGAAAATCCATTGAAGGTAGCACAAGTTTTAAACGAATCCGATTTGATGGATTTTAAGGAGCATTTGTCCCCTCTTGACAAAATTGCAAAAGTCGAATGGCATTTGGATGGCTTCTATTTTGTCCTTCCCTTGGCTATAAATGGATGGAGTACGCCAACTTCATGACTGCGGATGGAGTACGCCAACTTCATAAACCACATTTCAATCATCTTAATAATTCGGGTTTGTTAAAATCAAGAATTTTGTTTGAGTCGTCGATGCGCATAACGTCGACATGGACACTTTCGCCAATTCGCGAGCACTTTTCTTATTGACTCACCCATTCGTTCAGTCCAAAACTTCTTGGGAATAGGAAAATGGACGGTGAAATTCTATGGATTTCAGTCATGGAAAATACCTGAAATGCTTTTGCTGAGATAGACATGAACAAACGAAGCTCGCATCAAATGATCGGAAAGCAATTTCTTCGAAATGTACAAGCATAAATTAAAATTTTTATCCATTTTCGATTTAGTCAAATTATTGAAGCTTGTATGCATAGCACTATGGCAATGTTCAAATTCTTTGTAGATATTTCTTATATTAAGCTCCCAACCAACATTCTTATAAATGGTGAGTCTTATGAAGTAATTTTGAAAATAAAATTGATAAATGATAAAGAAAGTCTTCCAATTGTAAATTTATTTGCAGGATTGGGGAACAAGGCATTTGAAAGTCCCAGTGTTTGCATCATTCCATCAGTCCTAGTGTTTTTTCTTGTTTGTTATATAATAAGCATAGTTATACGAAATTCGGTGTGGAAGGGTTTCTCAATAGGAAAATGCACTACAATTTCAAGCATATTTTAGAAGATAATTATATTGATCTAGCTTGTTTCGCATTCAACCTGACGATGGTATTTGCAATAAATATCCCTATAATACTATATTTATACTTGAGGGACTTTAAAATCTTAAAAACTTCTAGTTTTATGGAGGGTTCTATATTCTTAATTTTTACTATACAAATTTGGAATGTCCTTGTTTTGCATAAGAAATTAGAGAAATTGTTGTATGCTTCTGTACATGATTTTATCTTTTCAAGAATTCATTTATAAGATTACCTGCGATAATTAAAATAATATTTAAATAAGGGAATAAATTTATATCATTATTACTTCTTAATATTCACTGCTAACAAATCAAACATCCATCACAATTGATCTCAAGGGGATTTATTTTTCTTTTGAGTGAGCTCTGCAACTAGGGCATGAACTTTGAGGAGGCCTTCCCACTAACAGAAGGCCCCTCGTAGTATTTATTATGATCCATCCTTAACAAGCTGTCTCGGTCTCATTTTATGGGATCCTCTATTAGACCCATTGGCATTAACAAGGCGACTGCAGGTGAGAAAAATCCCAAGGCAAAAAGTTTTCATGACGCAGTCGAAGGCAAAATACTAGTCTTGGATAGCACATGCTTCTACCAGAAATCCCAACCGAATTCATGTCGACCTCAGCTTCAAAAGAGGGAGGTAAGATTTCAAACACCAGGTCATTTGTTATCAAACTGAATGCTCCAATGGTCATAGAAATCGATTATGAGAAAAATAAACTTAGGAAATCTGCTATTTTTTTGGTTGCTCAAGATTTAAATGATATACCTTCTGGAAAATACATGAATGCCTGGACTCATAATGTTTGGGACAACAAATTTGGCTTCCAAATCTCATACTTTCAGATTGATTCAAAAAGGATTTTTTTAGTTTTCTTTAGTAACCCTAATCACCAAAAGGAAGTGGGCGCCAACCAATACTGGAAATTTGACCCGAGTGTATTTAGTGTCCTACACTGGACACTAGATGTAGTTTTTGATGATATTGTTTCCCTATCTTTCCTTAGATGGTTAATAGTGGGTAAGATTCCTCCTTTTTTATGGAATTTCATCCCACGCGCCTTGGCACCTATTGGCAATGTAATCAAAATTGACCACACTGACAATCTCTTACCGCATATGGAAGTCCATGTTTTAATAGCTGTTAACCCAGGAATTGAAATCCCTCAAGAACTCTCTTTTGATATCAATGGACAATATTTTTCCTTCCTTGGAGGCTTAAATGTATGTTTCTTGTGGAGGAGAGAATGACGCATAAGAAAGGATTTCCCTCTTATTAAATCCAAGAATAAACTAGAGTCTTCTAAATGTGCTCTTAAACCTATTCAACCCAATAAACCTAATTGACTTTCTCTTACTTCTAACTAGCAATTACCAAAGGAACTTGATGCTCTTCAAGCTAATTTTTTAGAGAATAGAAAAGATTACAATTTTATGCATAATCCCCAACCCCCAATTACCTGTGGCTTGCCGGATATTGAATCCGTAAACTCCAACGTTGATCATCCCTCTTCCAAGCCAAAACACATGACTTTGAATGCCCCATCAACTTGCATTTCACAAAATTAGAAGGTTGTCTTCATCCAAGAGTGGGTTGAAGTGTGTCATCTGTGGTAGTCTTAATTTAGATGGAGATATCCCATGAACAATGGGTGTGGAGAGTAAAGGAGAAGGCAGTGACTCCCTATTGACGGAAGCACCCTTGGAGGAAGGAGAAATTATTATCATTCTAGAAGATAATAGTCCATGTAAAGATACTATTAATAATTTGGTGGAACTTCAAGATACATATAAAGGGCTTGCTAGATTATCTGACTTTGAACTGGTAGTTATTCCTGCCAATTTTGATTTTAATCATCTGGAGGTGCTCCCACCGATGGATAATAATGTCTCCCCCTTTAGGCCTTCCCCACCCATTGTGGAGGAAATAGAAAATCCATTCTCAGACACTAAAAGGGATGATGGAAGAATGAGTATAGATGAAATTCCCCTTAGAGAGGGAGAGGAATTTTTTCAAAGCCCAAAAGAAGAAGAGAAGAGCTAGGAAGGAGATCCTCTCAAAAAAGGGTGATGATAAGTAGGAAGAATGTGAAAACCAAGATAAAATTTCTAGGAAAAGAGGGAGACCCCTAGGCTCCATGAACATACCTAAGAAAAACAAGAAGCAAAAAAAGTAGTTGCCTAGTTGTTTAAGGAATTTTAAATCCCCAAAAGATCACAGCAATGATCCTGTATAATAATTGAACTAAATTTAGCCTCTTGGAATGTAAGGGAAGTAGAATCCCCAGATAGGAAATATGTTACCAAAATATTTCTTCTTTCAAACAAAAAAAATAATATCCTATTGTGACAAGAAGTAAAGGTTGTTGGTTTCGGGCTAGACATTTCTCTCACATGCATTTGGAGAGATGCAAAAGCATTCACAACCTCTCATGATAAAGGAAAGGGAGGTGAAACCATTCTAGTCAGCCCAAACTAGAGTAGAAATATACTGGATTAGGGAACTCTGCCCTATAACAGGGTTGTATGGGTTAAATGCCAAGATAATGGAACTGAATTTGGTATCTACAATATTTATGCCCCCAATGAATATGAAGATTGAATTGAACTTTGGAATTGGCTTAGTGAACTACCTATCTTACCTTGGATCATGGGAGGATATTTTAATATGGTGGTAGCAATATGTGATAAATGGGAGGCAACAAGTTTGAATGGAAAGGAAATCAAAAATTTTATTGGCATGGGATGGTTAACAAATTAAGAATTAGTGATCCTCTAGAGGAAGCCAAAGAAAACCATAAGAGAATTTGGTTCATCTAGTCCTACCAACAACATGGGGGGAAAGATATTTTTTGTAGACTTGACCGATTCTATGCCAACAAAGACTTCTTTAGGTTTTTTATGGGGCCTCATGATGGCCCAATCATAGTGATCCCATACTCGATGTCAGATTACCACCATATTCAAACTTTTGTTTCACCTGTAGGGAAGATGGTCAATGGCCATGATAAAAGTGATAGCTTCTGCCTTAATACCTCCTTGTTGGAAGATGAGGATGTAGAAGTTATAGTGAACATTATTAGAATTTCTAATAATAACACAGGAGCTAGAGGATCTATAATTGAGTCATGGAATAAAAAAATTAAATCTTGGAGAGCTTTGTTTCAGATTGTTGGTAGGAAAATAGCCATGTATGGGAGAAAGGAAAAACTGGATCTTCAAAATGAGTTGCTTCAATTAGAAAGTGTTGTCCAAAAGAATCTAGAATGTGAAAATATAGATGAAATAGATCTGTCACTGCAAGAGATACTTTAAGAAGAACTCAACACTGTAAGCTACAAGGAGCTAGGACCATAGAAAGACTCAATTGGGTTAGTATGGAAGAGATGGGATCAAAATATTTCTTCAACATGCTCAAAGAAAAAGAAGCTAGAGTCAGAATTGACTCTATCAAGGAAGACAATAAAGACTATCATAACTAGGAGGACATCATCCATGCCTTTGCAAGATCCTACAAAAACCTCTTCAATTTAGAATATGTTGGGGATAATATGGAAAGTGCTAGAGGTAAAATAGCTAGACTTATTCCAAACAAACTAAAATAATCAAATATCCTAGATTTGGATAAGGCAATCTCAAAAGAAAAAAAATTGAGGTTTATACAAAGCATTAGCAATGATAAGGCTCCCAGTCCTAATGGCCTCCCTATTGAATTTTATAAACAAAGAAACAAATGGATTGGTATAGAATTACTAAGGGTATATAATGAAGGATTTTCAAGAGGGTCTTTAGGATAAAACATTAATGCTAGAGTTATTAAATTAATTCCTAAAGATGGGGATAGGAGACTTATAAAAAATTGGAGACTACTAACTTTCCTAAATGTATCATATAAAATCCAGGCTAAAATATTAGCATCCAGATTGGAAGGAATACTACCAAAAACTATTAGCAAGACTCAGACTAGATCTATCAAAGGAAGGCATATCTTGGAAAACTTGATAACTTGCTGGGAAGCACTAGACTGGGCAAAGGAGTCTAATCAACAAGCTAGTATGTTGCTTCTAGATTACGAGAAAGCCTATGAAAAAATATAGTGGAGATTCATAAATATGATGATGAAACAACTGGGATTCCTAGAGTTCTATTATAGCCTGGTACAAACCTTGTTTAAGGAGGCAAATGCTTGTGTTGAAATTAATGGGCACGGGTCTAATCCATTTGCTTTAACTAGATCTATAAGGAAAAGGTGCCAACTAGTGCCTACAATTTTTGTAATAGAAACTAATGTTCTTGGATATATTCTTAGAGATAATATAATTTCGCCAAGTGTGAGAGGTATCACCCTCCCAAATGGAGAATAAATATCTGATATCCAATTTGTAGATGATACAGCTATTAACATAATCATGGAGGAAAACAATATTCACAACCTAATGGTGAAATTGGAACTATAATGTAAAGCCTTTGGAAGTAAGATTTTACTATCAAAATATATTATTCTACAGTGGAAAGAGGCTCCCCCATCATGGTATGCTCAATATGGTTTTTCTTGGGGAGGACCTAACCATATTGTAAGGTACCTAGGGATTCCCTTTTCAGTATGTCTGAACCTTAGAGAAATGTGGAGCTGGATAAAAAAAAAAACTTGATAAGAAGTTCGATAAATAGAGTGTTAGGTATCATTCCTTGGCTTGGACGATTCAAGTATGCCAAAATATTCTGTCCTCATACACCATTTACTATGGTTTTGTCTGAATGTTTAAACAAAGTCAGATCAATGGCTTTGAAAATATGATAAGTCATTGTCTATGGTCAGATGGATGGGGCAATAATAAACCCCATGTAGTTAAATGGTAATGGTGCACCATGAATAAATCACTCGGGGGCTTGGGTTTAAAGGACCTTAGAACACAAGGCATATCCCTACCAGTAAAATGGATTGCCAGAGCCACAGAGGGAAATGAACCATGGAAGGTTCCAATAAGGGAAAAAATCTCAATGGGAAATCCAACCACGGATTCCTTCTGGAAAAAGGATAAACATTTGTGATCTCCTATCAGGAAAATTTGGAGTGAGAGTAAAAGGATCTAATGTTTTTAAAGCAATATGGAAATGTTGGGAGATGGTAAGATCACATATCTTTAACAATGGAGTTCATTCAACAATGATAATACATTATTCGTGGAAAAATCTATTTGGTGGAACCTACAACATGGGGAAAAACCACTGGAACTTGTACAAGGTTTCTTAATAAAGAAGTGGGATATTGTGGGTATTAGTTCTTTAAAGGATATCTTAGAAGAGGGGAAACTAGTTAGTTGGGATAGCCTATGCTCCAGCTATTATCTGCCTACTACTCATACGAGAACTTATGTAATGATTGAAAATTTTTGTAGACACTTGTCACTCCCTACATACATCTCTATTGGAGAGGACATATGTTCGACCTTATCTTGGAGGGATGACACTCCTCTTCCCTATTCTAAAGCCAAGCTTATTTATAATCTGTTATCTTCCAACTCTATTATCCTTGACCATCTTAATTTGGCATGGAACTTCTCCCTTGAACCTAAAGAGTGGGAATCTATTCTTTTGGACCTTTGGCGTAGACCCATAGATCCCAAAAAGATTTGCTTCTTCTGGCGCCTTCTCTTGCACAAGCTACCTATAATTAAACCTAATAGGGATAGAACATTTGCTCCTCTTACAGAAAGCCTGAAATCATCTGTCACATTTTCTTTGATTGTATCTTTGCTAAAGAAGTTTGGGCCTTATTTGGTTTTCACTTTGAGAAAATTTTTAATATACACAATGTTATAATGGGTAAAAGTACAAACTTGTGTCACACTTTTATAAAGGAAAAGGATGACAACATTCAAATTTTTCAACTTTAACGACATAAAAGTGGCATTTGTGTTTATAATTTAAAGATGATGTAAACTAATGAAATGTGTTAAATTTGATGAAGTTTATGCTTATAATTTTTTTTAAAAAATTTGAACAAAAATTGACATAGTTTTTTAATTTTTGAAGTCCATTTTTTTATTGCTGAAATTCTAGGGTCTAGTTCGTGTAAAAAAACTATATGCAAATAATATTTTTTTCCTCTGATTCCATAATATGTTTTAGATGACATGTATAGATAATGCATAAAAAAACAAAGATTGGATTTTATTATATATTTTGTCTGTTATAACTATCCAAAGTCGGTGTTACCCGAAATCAACAGTTTTTAGTTCGCATCCAATTTTCCCTATCAAATTTACACCATTAAAAAAAAAAGTTACATATTCTTGAAGAGGACTCTCTCCTCTAGTGTTAAATAATTTTTTAAAATTTTTCTGACATGATTTGTTATTTTTAATATTTTTCGAATGAGCATGTTCTTAAATGTTAAAATACCTACTTGAAGTATTTTCAACTTATAATATATTATATGAAATCAAAACATGATAAAAATTACATAACCATAATCTTGACTACGAGCTCTAAAAAAGGGTATTTTTAGATTTTACAGAAAGGTAAATTTTGACAGAGAATTCAGGTCCAGAAGGGAGAACTTCAGAGAGCCACCCTATTTTGCTGACTTGGCTACCAAATAGGATTCCACATGGGTCCGGCCAGAAGGGGTTTGGTCAGACCCCATCCTGCTAGACCCCTTCCGACCGGACCCTAGTCCGGCCAGACCTGGTACGGCCAGACCCACTAGGCGACCAAACATGGTCCCATACATGGCCAGCCCCTAAAATCTGAATTTTCACAATTCGCCCAAATTTTTAAATAAAATCAATTTTTTTTAATAGATTTTTAATAGTTTTATAAAATTTATAAATTATTTTAATTTCATTTGTAAGAGTTAAGTGGTTTTAATCTTGAATTAAGTGATTTTTAATAGTTTTTTGAATTTATTAATTATTTTAATTTTATTTTTTGGTATTGCATGTCAAGTTTTGATTTAGTGTTTTCAAGTTGACTGATTCTTTTCTATTTTTCACAAGGTAGTTTACCTATTTATGGTGTTGCATGCATTGTGTTGGTACTCTCAAATTTGGCACAAATTTGGAGTGACCAATTGAAAATTTTCTATAGGGCAAGGTGAGTACTCCAAAAAAGTTTTGTGAAAAGGCCTAACTGGTGTGCTTGAAAAAGATACTCTGTTGATTTTCATGAGGTACAGCTTGGGAAATAGGTTCAACACCTTTCATCTGACATATATAGTGGGTTCCCACTCCTATGTTTCAAATTTGACATGTTTAGGGAGTAGCCATTTTGAGGTGTTCACTAAAACTGCATTTTTGCCTAAGTGTCAAATTACTGTACCAGGCCTAGTTTGCATTTGAATATCTTGTGTCCTGTTGAGTTTCATAGCCTGCCACTTTGGTAATGTTTAACATGTATATCAGAGGGCCTATGTTTCAGAACGTAAGCCATTTTGGATCCATTTGATAAGTTTTTGGATCCCCCAAAGTTGGTCTTCCAGAATTGTCTTATCTCTCTGTTCTACCCAATTTTCTGAGTAGCCTACTTTGAGGCTTTGTACTTTGTACCCGGTCAAATGCCTTGCATAATTAAGTTTTCCCATGTATTGCAATCATGAAAATGCACCTACCTGAGGAGTTTCAGACTCCCACCAATCCGGTTATTCACTTTGCCAGAGCATTTCCATTTCCAATTTATTAAAAATTTCACTTAAAGTGCACAATCCAGAATTAAGTGACCCACTTTGAGCTTTCACTTTTTGTACCTGATTTGAGTTTTTGAAGAACTGAAAGTTGTTCTGCATTAACAACATGGAAATGTGCTACCATGACGATTTTCAGGCCATGATGAATCCATTTACCCAGTTTGCCAATCTAATTCCGTTTGCAGGTTCTAATAATTTAATGCAGATCAGTTGCTTAAGTTTAATTGGAGGCCCTATTTG
The DNA here is from genome assembly GCA_027943335.1 of Chamaecyparis obtusa. Lineage (NCBI taxonomy): Eukaryota > Viridiplantae > Streptophyta > Pinopsida > Cupressales > Cupressaceae > Chamaecyparis > Chamaecyparis obtusa. Next base: position 929,525 of record BSBK01002856.1, read on the forward strand.
TGATGTCATATCTTGAGTAGCATGATTGATTATGTCAAGAAAATGATGCTTCTGTATTGTAGACCAAATTTGCTTCAGGTTTGCAAAGTCTCAGATCATAAGGGCTTCATATGCACACTTTCTCGGATACTTTTCATTGGTAGAAATTGGTTTTTTCTCATATCTTCTTGTTTTGTATTTCCAAGTGGCTATTTTTGGGGGTCTTCCATATGAGTCTGGTTGATCATCAAGAGACATTTTTCTGGATTTATATTCACCATATGACATATTTTCAATATCCAGAAGCTCAGATCTTCATGAGTTGATTTGATGTCTTTTCAAGGGCAAATCTAGAGGCAATTTATGATGTTTTCACATCTGCATCTGCACATGTTTTTAGAATTGTCATATTTGATCAGGGATATCTCGCATATGGATTTAAATTAGATGAAGTCCTTTCGCATGCATGATCATTATAGATGAATGAATCATTTTGCCAAGTGTTAAGGTCAGGTTGCTTGTTTTCGTTAGTTTTCAAGGCCGCTTCTAGGGGCCAGTTAGTGTTATTGGTCAACTTTTGGAAGTGAGAAAGGGTTAGTTGTGAGGTTGCCATTTTGATTTGGTTTTGTCTTGATTTCATTTAAAGGGTTGCCTTTTGGATTTTAAAAGAGGGTGCAATATTAAGGGGGGGACCAGTTGTATAAATGTCCTACAATCTAGCAGGTGGCCATATTGTAATTGTAGTGCTTGAGGATGGGACAAATCAGATCATGTGATTTCGACACAAAACACACTTTTGTGTTATACTTTCCAGGAAAGAAAGCAGGAACTATGGAAGGTGGAAGGCCCCCCTACAAAGATAAAGATGGATCTAAAGAAACTAGTAGCTAATTTTGCTTGTCACCTGCGTAGCCCACTCTTGTATGATGCATATTTAGGTGGTTTGGTTAGAGCTTACAACATTCAGTCATTTACCGTTCACTATACCCTCCAGATTGATAATTCTATAAAGCTGCTTGGTGCTGGAGATTTTGCATTTCATTCAACTTTGGAGTGGGTTTTTGTTGGGGATAAATCTGGAGCTCTTCTAGTGTGGGATGTATCTGTGCCAGCTAGACCGAACACGATTGGAATCACACAAGTTGGCTCAGCTCCAGTTGTTGTAGTTGGGTGGCATCCTATGCTACAATTTATTATTACACTCTCTAAGGATGACTCTTTACATATGTGGAGGACTCATGTTATAATCAATTCAAACAAGCCACCCATGCGTGTTAATTTCTTTAAAGCTGCTAGAATTGAATCAATAGATGTTGCTAAGATACTTTCTCAGCAAGGTGGAGAGACAATGTATCCACTTCCACGAATCAAGATTTTCTTCTTCATTCTAAATTGAGTTATAATAATATGGCCTGCCAGGTCAATGGATGAATGACCAGTATAAAAGAAGGTGCTGCAGCAAATATATGGAGGTCTTGCGTGAAATTGAGGAACCCCACATATTTAATTTGGGAAGCCAACGCACACATAATTTCCAAACATTAAGTGGAGGATGTCTTGCATGAGGCACATTTGAAATTGGAGGAAGATTTAATAACAAAGAAACCAATATAAGTTTGTAGAGGCTTTGCGCAAGGAATAATGGAGGGAGCTCATGCATTGCCCGCGTGAAAGCCCAAGTACATGCCATAATATAACAAACAAATAAAGGAAATCCTAGTGCATGAATCTCTGTTAAAACAAAATAATTGCCAAATGCCAATAGCTTATGCATGAGACAATTTGGGGAAACCAATAAAGAGATACATGGTTGTCAGCTAGATTAAGAGGTATGACAATAGTATAGTAGATAAATGAAACTGGGAAAGGCCCCACGTAAAGGAAGTAGTAGTACACAAACAGGATGCTAGCGCATATAGGAATTAGTAGTTCACACATAAACCAAAGGAGAGAAAAAATCTATTGAGCTTTGCATGTTGAAGCAGACACCACACATCAAAGTGACTTGATGCCCTGTGTAATTTTATTGGAGGTGCGCATTGGTTTAAAAGAGGGAGTGTGTACCAGTTATTAAGGATGTGTGCACAACTTTAAAAGAGGGTGTGTGAGCACTAGAAGGGCCTTAGTGCGTGACATATGTCTCAAGGACCAGCAAAGGGAGGGTGCCAGCAAATATGGAAGGCCCCACGCAATGGCAGGCTTGCCTCACGCATTTATTTGAGGACTGGCCTTTCCCAGTGTATACGCTGCCAATCAACATGAATTAGAGCTGCTCACAAATTAATATAAATAAAACCCATGCAAAGCCATGTAGGGTTTGTTTGTGTTCTTGCTAGTTTGTTTCATTTGTATTGCCTTGCATGGAAAAAGATAGAGCAGCTCACACATTAAAGAGGAAATAGCCTGCACAAGATGTGAAGGAGATGGTCTACACACCACTGTCTGATGCACAACACTCATGCGATGTGTCTTGTGCAAATGTCTAATGGAAATCCGCAGTTAGCTAATCTTTTGACAAGGACTTCAAAGAGCATTGCGCGGTGAATTTCAATTATACTGCCTTGTTACTCCACCTTGAATGAACTCGTATATGATATACGTGTTGCTGCTACAACATTCCCATTTTCTCTTCCCCATTGGTTGCTCTTATGAACTGTTTATTGTAACTCTCAACTAGGAACAAACACTTGAAGCAGTGTGCCAGTTTTGAAAGATGGTACATTCCGGTAAGAGGCCAAACACACATATTTCAAGATGAATGTGCTTTGCTTTGGTAGGATGATGCATGTTAGCTTATTGGCCACCTAAGATGACAAAGGAAGTAGAGAAAATGTAGACCAGGGGAAATGAGGATGATCTGCGCACGCATAGGCTAGGAAAAGAAAACTAATGCATTGGGGATATTATCCCACATTCTGCTCGGTGTGTTTTTCTTAGTCGTTTATAACCAAATAGTGCCTAGGAGTGTAGTAAAGACAAGTGAAAAGGCTACGTGCTAGCCTTTACTCATGTGGGTCCGTGCCTCTATGCGTGCCAGCTGGCCACTAGAGACAAAAATTTAATACAAGGTATTTAAAAATACTCAAAACTAATATCCCACATTGACGCCACAAACAAAGATTGAGATGTTTATAAGAAACTTAACACACTAATGAAGTAAGTCAAGGCAATGGAGGCTCTGCTCATGCCAGCTTGTGTAGCCGCCTCAATTTTTGTGCCGGCGGGTCCAAGACAATAAATTTTGTAGAAAGCTGATGATGGATGAAGTGGACACGTGGCATCTAGTCACCCAGTCATGAGACCAATTTGGCAATTAGAGAAAAATCTGGCGACCTGGAGGTGGCGGTTAGTCACCAAGTCGCGATAGTTAGAAATGGCATTCAGAGACCTTGAGATAGCATGTCGCCATATCTCATGAAGTCAAACAGTTAGCATAAAACATTTAGAGATTTAGAGACTAACCACCGGTCGTGAGATCTCATGATGTTAGCGGTTAGTTGCCCGATCTCATAATGCAAGCAGTTAAGTAATAAAATCTAGAGATTGAGAGATAGCATTTGTTGCCAGGTTGTTGGAAGAGTTATTTAGAGATCTGGAGACTAGAGACATTCTCCAAGTCTCAGAAAGGAACTACAGTTAAGAAATAATTCTAGAGATTTGGAGACTAATGTAGTCTCCAAATCTCCAGATCAACTGGGGTTAAGGGTGAGTTTACAAGTCAAGTCTGGGCATCCAATTATAGCGTAACACATGGTGAATTTTGGTGGCATGTGCAGAATTGCAGATTTATAAAAGATTTAAAATCTGATAAAGTTCAACTATAGATAAATAATTTGAAATATTTCAAAGACAGAGCTGTTCAAAGTTTTTAATGCAGCATATTCATTTTTTAACGAAACATATCAGTATTATATGTTTCTGGAAACACCAGAAGATGACGGAGATGATGGTGGTAGAAAAAATCAGATTTGAATGAGTTGCTGAGAGCAGTAAGTGTTTTTAAATCCAAGATCATATTTCTTCTAGACAGGACAAATTTGCAAGCGGGAATATTATTAAAGCTATTGAATCAGATTTCTAGTAGATGATCAGATATTTTTGCAGTCGCAAATGTTATCAAATTTTGGAGGTGCCCAAGAAGATCAGATATTCAGAGGAGAGAGAGGACAAATTAGATCAGATTTGCAGAAGATAGGTGTTGATTTTAGGGTTTTTCTTTGAGTTTATTTATTCTCTTCTTTTCTCTATTTTTCTGGTTCCTGGTTCCTGGTTCCTGTTTTGGTCCTAGTTCCTGTGGTTGCTCTGTTGTGAGTAGACCCCTAAATGATGAAATTTGAAATTCTTTGTATAACAGATTCCAGTTTTATGTCTAAGTTCCTGAACTTCAAGCTTTTGTATGTATTGAGACAGGTTCATTTTCAATAAGATACAGTGCAATTTCTATCTTACCTTGTTATTGTCTCTTTGCTCCGTGTTCTACTCTTGTATGTTTTAATTTGTGAGGCATTTGAAAATATACCAACTATTAGGTAGTCTATCTAATTATTTGTGAGTTTCTCTCAAGGAGAGGATTAAATTTCATAAATAGTTTCAGAGAGTAGACATATGTGTTAGGATTTGATGATAACAACATAAGATTGACAGGATAGTTTGTAAGGTATCCTATTCAGATTGCATGTAGTTTTCCAGGCATCCTACTGTATTTCCTTGAAATCTTCCTATGCATTTATATTCAAACTCTTTTGCCCAATGGAATAGGCACTAGCTGGATGTTTGTTATACATCCATCTTTCTATCATCAAACACAAAATAATCATTGCCAATACATTTCAGTTTGTAAGTTCGTGCATATTGTGAAAGGACTATATCTAAGTGATATAGTTTCAGTTTCCTGATTCCTTGAAGAGAGAATCGAATTGAAAGGTTAGCCTTCCTTGAGTTGTACTCATAAAAAGAAGGATGAATATCCTTATCCCATTGTCTATGCTGTTACATTTATAGTTTCTATTGTTATACTCTGTATCAGGAGATTCTCAGTTGTCCACAGAGTGATCTTTTGTTTAAGTAATCTGAAGCTTAGATAGCATAATAGTGAAGACCTAATCCACCATTTGAATGTTTACTTGAAACATAGTAAATCTTTATAGGCAATACCCGCCTGAGTCCTGTGGAGCTTGAAGCAGAAGGAGGATCTTATCCAATCCTCATCAATTAGGCTTTTCTTGCAAACTTGGAATCTTTTTTAACTAAGAATCAAGCCCATACCTTTGCCAAGTTTGATCCTATAAGAAAAATCCCTAACACATTGAAAACTTTATTCGGTTTTCTTTATTAAGAGGATTTTGGCTAGTATTCGATATACAAGTTTATAGATTTTGGCTTCGAGATTGAATTGGAGGATTGTGAAAGCTTTGGGAAATTTTAGGGTTATTGGATTGTTCTTTGCATGGTTTTTGTCGAGTGGTGGTTTAAGGTAGGGTTTGAAATTTTTTTTTGCAATTATTCTTTGGAAAATATTGTCTTCATTGTGTTTCCAAGATAGGTTGATGATTTTGGAGTAATTATATTTTTTTCATTGTCTTTGAGAAATTTTGCAAGATTAGATTGTTGTGATTTTGTGAATGATAAATATATATATATTTTGTTTGCTTATGAGCGTAAGCTTTTATAGAAATGTGTGAGTTTTTCCGGTTAAGTTATTTTTTTATATTTTTTAATCTGAACAATTTTTGCAATGGGGAATAAAAGGAATAGATTAAGAAAATATGATCAAACAAAGGATGACAAAAAATATTAGGCAAAACATAATCAATATCAACCTATTGAAGTTCAGGAAGAACCTATTGATATTCAAGAAGCTGCAATTCAAGTAGGGGAACAAATTGGTAGTTCTAGAGCTGAAAATAGATCTTTTGGCATGGGCAATTTGATGGAGATGAATGAGGATTCATTTTTCAGTCAAATTCCATCTGAAGAAATGTTATCTGAAAGTACAATTAAAACTCATTGCAAAAATCTTTGGGATGAATATTTTGAAAATAAAAGTGTGGTTGCAAGAGCTCAATTATTTGTTAGGTTATTCAGGAAAAAAGAAATGACTCCTGTTTTGGAGTTGTTGGGTGTTGACAACAAGAAAAACTCAGGAGAAAATGTAAATCAAACAATAGTTCAAAATTTGCAAGATGCATTGAACAACATTAATAACTCAAGTTGAGGAGCTGATTTAAGTGCTGCACGTAGAGCAATTATGACTACTTTATCTAGTAGGAAGTTGACACAGAGAAAACAAGTGCATGCAATTTCTGATTTACTGAATGTATCTAGAAGAACTATTCAAAGATATATCAGGAAGAGAAATATGTTAGATGAAAACATTGAAAAAAATTGGGTAAATATTTGTAGGCTTCCTCAAAAAGATAGAATTTCTTAACATGCAAAAAAACTGGTCATTGAATATTGGACCGCTCACTCTCGTGTTTCTTCTAATAGAAGGAATACAATATAGATGAAAGATGAAGAGACTGGTATGAAAACTACACATCCAAAGCATTTTATAGATACAACACAAAGTGAATTATTTGAAGCATTCAAGAAAGAATTTTCAAATGTGAAAATATGTCAAACAATGTTTGAGAGGTTGCGCCCTTGCTTTGTATGCATAAATAAGGTTCGTGAAACTTGTTGTTGTCAAAATCATGTCGAGTTTCATCTTTACTTGCAATCATATAAAAAAGTTATGGCAGTTCTTGATTCAAATATGGTAATCCCTGGAAGTACGACATAATTTGTGAAGTCTATTTTATGTGATAAATTAGAAGATTTAGATGAGTTCAAAGTACAGTGTATAAAGAATGAATGTAGTGATTGTGGAGATTTGCATAAATTTCCATTGCAAATTGAGAATATTAATGTTTCAACACTAGTTTTATGGAAAAGATTTGAATATGAGACATATCGAACAAAGAATGGAGATGAATCCAAAAAAATATACCAAAGTGGTCTATAATGCTCTCCCAAAATCGCTCAAACTTGATGACTCTACTGATATAGCCACAGGATCAATTCAGTCATCTGTAAGCAATTTAGTAAAAAGTTGACAACCTAGACATGATGAAGTGGCCTGTGTGGTCTGATGATGAGCTGTATGTGGTGTCGTCTACGGAGGAGCTATCGATGGTGGTGCAGTCTGCTATGGAGGAGCTGTCGGTGGTGCAGTATGCTGCGGAGGAGCTGTCGGTGGTGCAGTCTACTATGGAGGAGCTGTCGATGGTGTAGTCTACTGCAGAGGAGCTGTCAATGGTGGTGTAGTCATCTGAGGACCTACCGGTGGTGCAATCTACTGTGAACCTGTCGGTGGTGCAGTCTACTGAGAAATGATATAGCTCTTGACAAATGATGGAACCTCCCTGAGTGAAATCCCATCGAGCATCTATATGGTCTGATATGCAGAAAGAAGATCACTAGATAATAATGCACTTGTACATCGTAAACCATCCATATCTGATATAGCTGCAACCTCCAAGGGAGATGGTATGTCGACTATATCATATAGATTAGGTGCACTAGAAGATGCATCCTATGCAGGTGGAGGATTGCTGGAATGAGACCGTAACATGTATCTCACCACATGATCAGAGGACATCTCCTGAACCTATGTGGCAATACTCACTATACTAGAAAAAACATCCATCCTCAGCGTTTCATCTGGAACACTCGCTCCTGCCACTTCCAAACCTTTTGGTATGACCAAAAGGTTTGGACCCACCCTTGCCCACTTATTAGCGGGCACAGGGGCATCAGGCACTCTGAACCTATCAGATAATCTCCCTTTCCCCTGCCCAACATAAGATGGAAAATTTTTATAATCAACATCAAGGTGCAAATGAAATTCTGCAAATAATTATTTGCAAAAATATAGTGGCAACTCATCCTTCTGGGGCCACATGTGGTGTGTAGCCAACCATCAAGGATATATAAATGGTCCCAATAGGTCATGCTCACATCTCGTAGGCATGTACCCTCTCACCTTCTTCAGGTCTCGATAATGAGGAAACATTTCCTTCACCATAGGTGTGGAAACAACTGTATCAATCTCATTGTACTTCATAGTGCTAGTAACACTGCGAGACAAAGAAGTATAGAATCTATCAATGCTCATACTATCATACAGGTTGTATGATTGAACTGTGTCAATCATACACACCAACTCATCTCTAATAATGTTCACCCTTTCCCTATTGGGAATGCTATGGATGAACCTAATGTCTGATCCAGAACATGTAATGCTCATCTCAATCTATCAATAGTGTCTGTAAATAGCTTCTCTCTAGCCTGTGTTGTATCAGCTGATCTATGAGAGGAGCGACCACTAGTACCACTACCACTACGAGGTCCCCCCCCATGAACAGTAGGCTCTCCTGAATCAATTGACCCTCTAGCCGATGCCATGTGTAATAGATAAACAAGAAAATATATATAGATCTCTGCACATGTACATACAAATTTAAGAAACATACATGTTACAAATTTAATCATCTAGTTTAAAATTGATATATATATATATATATATATATATATATATATATATATATATATATATATATATATATATATACACACACATACAAATTTAAGAAACATACATGTTACAAATTTAAACATGCATACATAAACTACAAATTTAAACATACATGTTACAAATTTAAGATCATCAGTTTAAAAATGAAATCTATATATACATGTACATATAAATTTAATAAACATATTAATCTTATTAAGTCTTACGGGGTCATATTAATTGTCACATGTTACTTGTATTAATTAGCCTTAATTGGTCAATTAATAGGTCCTAATTGGTCAAGTATTAGTCACATGTTAGGTCTTAATTGGTACCTGACTATTAGGTCTTAGTAGGTCATATTGGTAGGACTATCAGTTTAGGTGTTATTAGTCATATTAGTCACATGTTAAAAGTCTTGATTGCTCAATTAATAGGTCATAATTGGTCAAATATTAGTCACTTGTTAGGTCTTAATCATCACATGTTACTTGTATTAATTAGTCTTAATTGGTAAATTAATAGGTCCTAATTGGTCTTGAGTATTAGTCACATGTTAGGTCTTAATTGGTAGGACTATTAGGTCTTAGTAGGTCATATTGGTAGGACTATTAGTTTAGGTGTTATTAGTCATATTAGTCACATGTTAAAAGTCTTAATTGCTCAATTAATAGGTCCTAATTGGTCAAGTATTAGTCACATGTCAGGTCTTAATTGGTAGGACTATTAGGTCTTAATAGGTCATATTCGACCTAATTGGTCAAGTATAGGTCCTATTAGTTCTTAAGGGTGGACTATTAGGTTTTATTAGGTAATTTTAATCAATTTAGGTATTATTAGTCATATTAGTCACATGTTAAGTCTTAATTGGTCAATTAATAGATCTTAATTGGTTAAATATAGTCACTATAATTGGTTAGGTATTAGGTCTTAATTGGTTTAGATAGAATTTTTGTTTATGTTAGTTTCTAGTGTTAGAGTTTAATAGGTCTTAATTGGTTTCTAGAATTTTTGTTTATGTTGTTTATGTCGTATTAATCCTATTAAGTCTTAAGGGGTCGTATTAATCGTGTTAGGTCTATCTTAATTGGTCATATTAGTCACATGTTAGAAATTTAAGAAACATACATGTTACGTGCATAGATGAACTAGAAATTTAAGAAACATACATGTTACAAATTTAAACGTGCATACATGAACTACAAATTTAAACCTACATTTTACAAATTTAAGATCATCTAATTTAAATTGGTTAGGTATTAGGTCTTAATTGGTTTAGATAGAATTTTTGTTTATGTTAGTTTCTAGTGTTAGATTTTAATAGGACTTAATTAGTTTCTAGAATTTTTGTTTATGTTGTTTATGTCGTATTAATCCTATTAAGTCTTAAGGGGTCGTATTAGAAGTGTTACCTATCTTAATTGGTCATATTAGTCACATGTTAAGTCTTAATTAGTCTTAATTGGTCAATTAATAGGTCCTAATTGGTCTTAATTAGTCACATGTTAAAAGTCTTAATTAGTCTTAATTGGTCAATTATTAGGTCTTATTAGGTTGTATTAATCAGTTTAGGTGTTATTAGTCATATTAGTCACATGTTAAGTCTTAATTGGTCAATTAATAGGTCTTATTTGGTTAAATATTAGTCACTTGTTAGGTATTAATTGGTTAGGTATTAGGTCTTAATTGGTTTAGATGAAATTTTTGTTTATGTTAGTTTATAACTTGTTAGAGTTTAATAGGTCTTAATTGGTTTCTAGAATTTTTGTTTATGTTGTTTATGTGGTATTAATCCTATTAAGTCTTAAGGGGTCGTATTAATCACCTTAGGTTTGTCTTAATTGGTCATATTAGTCACATGTTAAGTCTTAATTAGTCTTAATTGGTATGAATATTAGGTCTTAGGTCTTAATTGCTCAAATAATAGGTCCTAATTGGTCAAATATTAGTCACTTGTTAGGTCTTAATTGGTTTCTAGAATTTTAGTTTGTTAGTTTCTAGTGTTAGAGTTTAATAGGAAATATTAATCATGTTAAGAGTCATATTAGATGTTAACGGTCTTATTAGGTTTTATTAGATCTTAAAAGGTCCTATTACGTCTTGTTAATTTCATATTAGGTCTTAATTGGTCAGAGAGAGAAACTTTATGTTAGTTTCTATTGTTCTAGTGTCTAAGTTGCTTCATCTTCTAGTTTCATGTTTAAAAACATATCTAACATATCTAACAAAATTAAATTAATTTTAAATAACTAACACATTAAATTAATTAAATTAAAAACTAACTAATTAAATTACTAACACATTAAATTAATTAAATTACAATCTAAATAATTAAATTAACATATCTAACTAATTAAATTAATTAATTAAATTACAATTATTTAATATTAAATTAAAAAAACAACTAAAAAAAACATTAAAAAACATTGAAATAAAAAAATTAAGAAAGTACCTACCCCTTCCAGCCGGAACACCTTTTTAGCTCTCCTTAAAGCCTTAAGCTGCTAAATCCAAATGACCTGCGCGGGCCAATTTTTTTTCTTATATAGACTTTTGGGGGTCCGGTCAGACCCCCCTGCCACATAGATGCCACATGGCGCCTAGATGACACCATGTAGTTCTGGCCGGACCCCCTTAGTTTGTCTTGTAGTGTGACATAGTTGTACACACTAAATAGTGCACTTCTCTAAGTCATTACTTCCAAGGGGATCCATGAATGGGAAACCTTGAGAAAGCGACCTAGAGCTCCCTAGGCATGGAGTCACAAGGATGTTGATGGTGCTCTCAGCTAGAGCTATTGAAGTATGCAACCTTGCTAGTAAACCACACAATAAGAGATTCAAAGAGACAAGGGCAAGAATGCCAATATCTTCAAGAATCAACAATGGAAATGCAATGCAACTTTGCTAACAATGAAGATGCAAACTAAGCTATGAAAGGAAAGTATTACAAATCCTTGCTAATTAAGCTATGTGAGCTAATCTAGAGCATAAAAGAAACTAAGCTAGATGCCATAAAAGCTATGATGCAAGAATGAAACTAGAATGCAAGAATGATCTCCAAAGCTCCAAAGTCTCCAAGAAATCCTGCAGCATAAGATTAGTATTCAAAGTTGGGGGTCCTAGAATGAGAAAAGAGCTCTCCTTTTAAAAGAATTGAAAAGGAATGGACCATGGAGATTAAGAGGCAAAAGATTTAATCAAGGGTGGAGCTTGAAAGAGAAGCAATCCATGTGCACAAATATCCTCCAATGAGAAAATAAGAGTTGACTTTTGTGTCCATATGAGACAAAAAGGTCTTTTCTCCTTTTTATAAAATAGGAAAAATGCTTTATTTGTGCAACTTAGGATAAGAAGAAAAGTGGGGGCTTTTTATTTAATAAAAGGGGAGGAAATTCCTTTTAAATAAATAAAGACTTAGGATAAAATGGTTAGCCCATAGAAAATAATCAAATAAATGATAAAATAGGATTTGATCAAGGAAATTGATTTTATTGAAAAATAATGATTTTTGAAAATATTGATTCAGAGATTTGATAAATTGTTGAATGGGGGCCCAAAGTCTAGGCGACCATTTTAGGGTGCATACATTTGCCCCTCTTTGACCAATGTGAGATCGATTTGGGATCACATGCAGTCAAAGAATGAAATTGAAGTGTGAGATCGATTTGGGATCACAAAACAACCCAGATGTGTGTTCAATGAATAAGAACACATCAGGACAAAGATAAACATAAGCTGACAAAGATAAATTGAAAGACAAGACCAACATACTTGTAAATAGGAAATTGCCAAGTCTTAAATAAGAGATAAGAATCTCAAGCAAGGTTTAATTGGTAAGCTAAATCAAGGATTGAAGCTAATAGGTACTGCCCCCTCGGAATTGAAATCAAAATCAGGTAGAGGAGAAATAGTAAATTGATAAACTTGATCAAGTCACTAGAAATCACAATCAAAGGTGAAAGATGATAAGATAACCATCAAGTAGTGAAGATTTGCCCTAGTTTGACTGAGAAAGATATAGGATAAAAATGAAGTCAAACCTCAGAGAGATGAATTGAATGGAAGATGAATGAAAGACTAGAAGGTTGAAAGAGATGGGGGTGAAAAAATGAAGATGCCCCAGTGAAGATCGAAGGATTAGGCCTCAAATGGTCAGCCAACTGTGCAGAAGAGGGGGAAAGTTTGGAAATGCGATTTTGACTATCAAGATGAACTCAAATTTTGATTTTGATCCCAAAAATGGATCTAGGACGTCAAAATTAGCCAAGGGTATAATTTTTGCACAATTTTGAAGTGTTTTGAAAATTGGTCAAAAAGTCAAAATGCTATAAAAGGGGGTAAAAAGGTCATTTTCAAAATCATTTGTCTTATAGCGATTTGAGAATTTTGAGAGCTCAGAGAGAGAAAATGGCCTAGCAAGTAGCGATTCTAGTTCACAGGCATCAATTTGAGTGCCCCCAATTGCATAATCGGCCTTCGTAGTATGGTGCCCCAGTATGTTTTCAGAAAAACTCACCCTTTAAGTCATTTATGATCATTTATTTCATTTTAAAACATGTTTTTAATGATTTTAAAATATTTAAAATTTTTCTTATGTGAAATATCGTACGATAATTGTTAAGTATCTAACTCTTTGATAGTATTTGTCATGCGATAATTCGTGGGTCGAAATAGTATCGCACCAATGTTTTATCCAGTATCACATGATATCAGATGAAACATCATGTGATACTATGCGAAATATCACAGTCAAAGATACTATAACACTAGTACTAAAGAAAATATCGCATGATAGTTTATCAGAAAATAGTATCGCACTAATTAAATAGGAAATATCACATGTTTAAAATTTTGAGCAAAATGACATGGGTCCAGACAATGTTTTCTTTTAAGATGTTTTGTATTGATTTTATACATCCATCATGATATGTTCTGACATCTGGTTTGGGGTTATGGCTTGCAGAAGAACTTTCCTGGGCTCCTCATTAGAGCGCTGAGAGTGACCGGGTTACGGTGCGTCTGAGATCTTGATGATTTGGGATGAGAAGACTTGGGCAAGATGGGTTTCTGGTACTTGCTGCAGATGCCCCACATTCAGGCAGATCATGGATTATTGATAGCATTGGATGAGAGGTGTCACAGTGAGCATAACACCTTTCACTTGCTAATCGGAGAGGCTACTATTATCTTGGAGGATGTCTATTGGATCCTTCGAGTGCCTAGCCATGGAGATCTAGTGAGTATAATCATGTTTATAGATATTCATAGATGTAAAGTTTCCACATGATAGAAAATGACATGATTTGTTTGTTGGCATAGGTATACTATGATCAGGATCTGACCGAGGGATGATAGATCATGCAAGAAATGTTCCAGAATGTCACCTTTGTTGACAAGAACCTCAGCTCGGATTAGCTAATGGAGGAGTTTGGCAGGGATTTCCTAGTTTCGTGTATAGTGTGCTCTATAGTAGCATAGGCACTGATAGGAGCTAGAGAGGGCTCCCATTGGGCTGGGGTAGGTTGGTGGAAGATCTTATAGCACACCCATGACACATGGCATGGGGCCCAACCATCCTAATTGATATGTATCATGAGCTCCATGAGATTGTATACAGGGAGGGTAGGACTTGGGCATGCGGTGCTATCTTAGAACAAGTATGGGCGTGGGAGCACATCACCGTTGTGCTCCCACATGTGTAGTTGAGGGAGTGGAGACACCCCTATATATATAGATATATAGGTTTTATCTACCAGCCACATAGCGGGGATGTGACTTATTACCGCAGGTTATTGGACGAGCTCACATCATTTCAGTGGAGACCATATAGGGCTTGTGAGTAGTGGGGTGATTACGAGCGAGAGCTTGATTACATGCTATGTAGCTGGCTACTAGTAGGTTGGCACTCTGAGATAGTAGAGTACTTTGTGATCACCCAAGTTTGGAGACAGTTTGGGCGACAACAGAGGGTACCCACAGAGACCACCACCTATGCTCGGGTGAGAGATGAGGAGGGACAGGGATGGATGTCGATGCTAGACTACCAGCAGGTAGTACAAGATACTGCAGCTATATGTAGGGAGCCATGGGACTATCTCCCAAATATGGCGGATGCAGGTGTAGATGCGGCTTATAGGGCAGAGCAGCGGAGGTTTCTATTCCCTTGATTTACTGTACTTGATGCACAACCAGTAGTACAGGGTGATGATGGAGATGACAGAGATGGAGGGAATGGAGGAGGTAGAGGGAGAGTTAGGAAGATAGGATAGGGATCCAGATCAGGTGGCTGAAAATGGTTAGAGAGATAGGGTTCTGAGGATGAGGGGGATGATGCGGTGAGACCATCTCACTGACAGGTGGATGTTGGGTAGGATTAGCCTGCAGGGGGAGGAGGAGAGGATCTCAGGGAAAGGATCTAGGTTTTGGAGATAGAGATGCAGTAGGTGCGGATTACTATAGCCATGAGAGACTAGTAGCTGACTAATCTACAAGCTGAGATAGATCAGTGGGAGAGGGAGGCATAGGCTGATGCAACAGAGATCCAATGAGAGGCAGCACGAGCTACATATTATGATGGACTCTAAATATAGGCTATACTTGAGGGATAGAGAGTACCACTCTACTCTCAGAGGGAAGGCATGCCAGACATGGTACCTGATAGGGCAGTGACACCACCTCCACCACCACCTCCACCTCATGATGGGGAGAGCTAGACTTAGGTTTAGGATGATAGATGTATAGAAACATATTCTGGGACATTATCCAGATTTTGGATCCCACATTGTATTTGTATCATGACATTTATATATATGAGATTTACTAGATTTGTGACAGATCTTGTGTACTTGTCCCACTTGTGATGGATGTTCTAGTTTTTATATTGTCTTGTCATATTGCTCAAAATATATGTGATATATGCTCACGTATAATCTCTCTCATAGATGTATGTTTAGTTCTCATGTTTATGATATAGACTCATGTTTTTGAAAATGATCTTTTTGGGATAGATATGATGATAAGATTAACCCCTTGTGATGACAGGAAAAGGATGTGATGTGAAAGACAAGGAGCGAAAGACATGATCGAGAAAAGGAAAGGTGAGCACAGTTGACTGATAAGTCCATGAAAGATGAAAGGAGAGCTCTCTCCATATGCAAGATGCAAGACTAAACTAACATGAACCTAAAAATGCAAGATACTATGAAAAGTGGTTTACTTGCAAGGTCACAAAGCGTTTAGACTCTAATATTCATCATCGAGCATTATTGGTAGCATCGCAAGATCATACAATGCACACTAGTATGACTATGTGAATCTGAATATGATCTACATCAGATAGATATGTGGGAATCCCACCTAAGCACCAAAGACATAAAAGTCAAGATGACTAGTGCAGTGAGATTTCCTAAGTTTAATATGGCAAGATTATACTTGCATCGAGACACAAGAAAGTCAAGATGACTATAAGCATGCACTTGCAAAAATAGTCAAGGATAATACCTTGTAGACCCTAATGCCAAGTGGAACAAGCATAAATGCTAATGACAGTTAGGATCAACAAAATATACCCATAAGTAGAAAAATGAATTAAACATGTCCTCATGCCCCTAGTCTTCTAGCTCTGCATCATCAAAAACTATTAGGGAGAGAACACTCATCAAAGAAATCATCATAGACAACACACAAAGAAAGAAAGTCAAACAAGTCTCAGCGAGTCGAGTGTTTAAGTGCATGCGTGTAGGTCATAGAGTCAAACTTTGAGTATCACATTTGCCAATGGAAAATATCATATCATGCTAGACTACGGGTAAGATATCTGATAAGTGTTAAGAAACACTTGACGCTATGGTAGTGTTGAAAAACATAGTTGGGGTTATGTGTTAAAAAACACCATTTGCAAGATGTCCCAAAGACCAACGCATCCTAGAGACCAAAGCTAACACAGTTATGCCCCCTAGACAAAGACAAAGACCAATTCCAAACCAAGGCAACAAGGTCAAGGCATGATGGAGAAAGGCTAAGTGTCGAGGATGCATGCTAAGAAACAAGGGTGCAAAGGCCTCAAGTAGCGCCTGTTTTCAGGTTTTCACCACTTGGATATATTTTTTTGATTTTTCCAATTTTTTTGTATTTTTACCACCAAGGCGCCTATTTTGAGATTTTCACCAAGGCACTTTTTTTATTTTTTTGAATTTTTTGCATTTTTTGAATTTTTAATATTTTTTTAGCATCATATATGAATTTTTTTGGAATTTTTTCAGGATCAAATAAGATATGTACAAAGGATGCCCCCAAATAGAATAGGCATCATGGATAGAACTTCTTGAGGTGCAAGACATTGATAGGATCAGGGAGTTGTTCTCCCTCTGGATCAGATAGTAAATAAGCACCTATCCCAAAAGTAGTAGTAATGATGTATGGTTGAAGCCAATTAGGTTCAAATTTCCCCTTTTTCTCTCTATGTTGTTGGTTCTTAGGGTTTTCTCATAGGACAAGATCTCCCACTTGAAATTCTCTAGGGTGAACCTTCTTGTTGAATACTTTGGACATATGCTTTTGGTAAACCCTCATGTGATCAAATGATGCTTTATGCTTTTCATCTAAAAGTTCTAATTCTTGTAGCCTCATGGCACGGTAGTCTTCATTTGTCACTAGACCTTTTAGGGAAACTCTAAGTGAAGGAATCTCCACCTCTAAAGGTAACACTACTTCAGCACCATAAGTGAGGGAAAAAGGAGTAGCCCCTATTGGAGTATGAATACTCGTTCTATAGGCCCACAAGGCCAGATTTATCTATAGATGCCAATCTCTACCATTCTTGTGAACTGTTCTATGGAGAATTTTGAGAATGGTCTTATTCGAAGCCTTTGCTTGTCCATTTCCTTGTGGGAAGTAAATGGAGGACCAATGTTATTTTATCTTGAATTTCTTGCAGAGATGTTTAAGGTCCTTATTTTTAAACTAACCTCCATTGTCAGTGATTATTTTAAAAGACATTCCATACCGACAGATGATATGGTTCCAAATAAATAGAGAAACTATCTTGCCTGATGCAATAGAAAGTGGGACAGCTTCTACCCATTTGGTAAAGTAATCAGTAGCAGTGATAATGAATTTGTATCCACTTGATGAGTTGGGATGAATCTTCCCAACAAGGTCAAAGGCCCAATGCTGAAATGGCCAATGAGAAATAGATGGAGTAAGCTCCCTGCCTGGAGCATGTATCAGGTTACCATGTTTCTAACACTTTTCGCATGATTTAGAAAAAATTACTACATCTGTCTGCATGGTAGGCCAATAGTACCCTGCCCTAAGCAACCTTCGGGTCATGGAAAGACCATTAGAATGTCCTCCACAAATGCCCTCATGAATGTCAGCTAACGCTTGGTTGGACTCATCCTTTTCCAAGTACCTAAGAAGTGTCCCATCTAAACCCCTCCTATATAGATCACCAGAGATAAGGGTGTGGCGAGAGGCATTTCAAGTCAAGTTTCTTCATTCAAAATGGTTAAAGGATTCAGGAATAATGCCATCATGGAGGTATGAGTAAATGGCACCATAGTGGGATGATTCATGGCCAACAATGGTACAAACAACTTGGCTTTCTTGGGAGTCATAGATAGGGTAGCATAGCTCTTCCACCAAGAATTTGAATCTAGACTCATGTTTTTCTAGCTGAAGAAGTGAAGCCAATGTAGCCATAGCATCAGCTGCTTTATTCTCTACTCTAGGGATCTGTTGAAATGTAACAAAGGTGAAATATCATTTCAATGAATCAACCATTTTCTTGTAGGGTATTAGTTTTTCATCCTTTGTTTGGTATTCTTCATTAACTTGGTTGATAATCAATTGTGCATCCCCATAAATGTGTAGCTTTGTGATTCTCCATTCTATTGACATTTTTAGTCCATTTGTCAAGGCCTCATATTCAACAATGTTATTTGTACATGGGAATAATAGTTTGTAGGACTTAGGGATTGTGTACCCACGAGGAGAAACAAATAACACTCCAACTCCTGAACCATTTTACATGAAAGAGCCATCAAAGAACATCTTCCATGTTCTTGTAGTCATGTACATTATGTGCTCATCTAGAAATTCAACTTGGATTGGTGCTTTATCTCAAATTGGAAACTCAGCCAATTGGTCTACAATGGCTTGTCCTTTTATAGCTTTCGCTCAAAATACTCTATGTCAAATTTTGATAAGACCATCATCCACTTAGGAAGTCTACCTATGAGAGTAGCCTTACCAAGCAAATATTTGAGAGGATCAATCTTTGCAATGAGGTGTATTGTATGTGCAAGCATGTAATGTCACAACTTTTGGGAAGCAAACACCACTGCAAGGCAAGATTTTTCAATACTAGTGTAATTAACCTCATATGACACAAGAGTACGACTGATGTAATATACAGCTCTTTCTTTTCTAGTATCATCAAGTTGAGCTAATAATGCCCCCAGAGAAGATTATGTTGCTGAAACATACAATATGAGTGGTTTTCCTGGGATAGGAGGCATTAAGATTGGAGGATTGGCCAAGTACTGCTTGATTTGGTCCATGCTTTGCTAACAATCTTCGTTCTAGACACATTTAACCCCTTTGTGCAATTTCTTATTGAAGGGTTGAGATCTATCAGCTAGTTGTGAAATGAACCTCCTTATAGATTGAAGGCGTCCCTAAAGACTCCTCATTTGGCTAATGTTTTTGGGAGGCAACATATCCAAGATTGCTTGAACTTTTTCTAGGTCACCTCTATTCCTTTGGCTGAAATAATAAATCCTAGAAGTTTTCCAGAGGTGACTCCAAATGCACACATTTTTGGATTTAATCTTATTTGAAACTGTTCCATATGATCTAAAATGACTTCTAGATCTCCTAGGTGTGTATCCCTTTTTTTAGATTTTGCCAAGGTGTCATCCACATAATCTTCCATATTCTTATGCATCATGTCATGGAAGATAGTAGTCATAGCTTTTTGATAAGTAGCTCCTGCATTTTTTAATCCAAATGGCATGACATTGCAGCAATAGGTTCCCCATGTGCAATTGAATGTAGTCTTTTCCTGGTCTTCAGGAGCTATCTTGATTTGATTATACCCAGAAAAATCATCCATCAATGAATAGATCTCATAACCCGCGGTCATGTCCACTATCATGTCTATGTTCGAAAGTGGAAAATCATCCTTTGGGCATGCTTTATTAAGATCTCTAAAATCTATGCAGACGCGAATGAATTTGTCATGTTTTGAAATTGGTACAATATTGGATATCCATTCGGCATAATCAATGACTCTTATAAATCCTGCACTAAGGAGTTTTTCTAGTTCATCTTTGATAAGAAGAGCTATGTGAGGATGCATTTTCCTCAATTTCTATTTTACTGGTTTGATACCTAGAGCTATGGATAAGTAATGCATAATGAGACTAGTGTCCAACCTTGGCATGTCTGAGTAAGTCCAAGAAAAATTAATTTTCTTGCTCTGTAGGAACTTGGTATATGCTTCTTTTTTTGGTGTTGATAGAGATTGAGCCAAGTGCACTACTTGTGGAGCCTCTTCTGTATTCAAATTAACTGGCTATGTAGGCTCGACAAGAACTAAAGATCTATCCTGAAAGTAACTTGAGAGATGATCAAGTACCTCATCCTTAGGTGCCTCAGAGAGGTTTTAACCTTCAGATACATCCTTTATTTTTACTTTTTTAGGTTCTGACATTGCCACATAGTGGTTTTCACCATTAGAACTCTTATTCTTTTTTTTCTTTCTTTTCATTTTGTGACTAAGGTACTTGATATTTGGTTTTGTTATGCTTGTAGTTGGTTCACTAGTGGAAGAGACTATGGGCTCAAGGGCATTTAGGTAACATGCTATCTCATAGTCATTTTGGAAATTTAAGAGCTGAGGCTCTTGATAGCGTTGGGACTAATCAATTAGATGAGGATTGGCAAGGGGTAGGTCAATGACTGGTTCAATATTGTGGATGTGAATGGTATCATCTCTGGTGATTGCAGAGTTAGGGTCTGTCAAGTATCCCTCTAAGGTACCCAAATCAGGACTTGTAAGAATTTTCCTAAGACAAAGAATAAATGCCAAGATCTAGAAGCTCAAGAGATAGCACAAGAGAGATAGGCAAAATGATCAAATAATTGATTATAGCCAATTGAATTGATTACAAAGTAGGAGTGCCTAAATATATAGGCAATGCAATAAGACTACATAATAATGAAATGATAAGATATCACCCACACAAGGTGGAATCACATGATCCACCAAAGGTGGATCATCCTCCATTGTACATCAAAGTATGTGCAACATGTGCAATAATGAGAGGATGATAATGTGATAAGAGCACTAAAGGTGGATCTCCCACACAGAGGTATGTGATGACAACTATCACACCTAAAGTGGAAATTCTCCTAACCATGTGCTAAAATAAAATGCAAACTCCTAAGTGTCACAATGAAAACTAATATGCAAATGCATTATCCTAAGTAAACTTAAGTAAGTGTAATTAGTAAATATTTAATTACACCAACACCCCCCCTTAAGTGCAACTTAGGGAAATGCACTTAAGCTCACAATGCAAGATGGGTCCTAGCTACTAGGCCATGTTAGGTACCCATGTAAAAAATGCAAGAACAATGCAATCTCTCATAAAGTGGAGAAAGAGAGAAAACCTCATGGGAAAAACCCTCCCCCCAAAAGAGAGATGAATACAAGATGCATGCATGGATGGAGTAATCAAGACCCCCCATTATGATATACATCATGCATATACAATAAAAAATCCCCCCAAAGGAAGGAAACAAGGAGACATGATATCCCCCCCATAATGAGTAATCTCCTCCAAGGATGGTTAGTTCTTGAAGACAAAACATAGTCCAATGCCTACAAATAACATTTCTCCTCTTAGGAAGAAGATACACCAAGTATAGATGTAAGAAGGCTTCCCATTGTGGATAAGAAGTAGGAAGGGGAATCCAAATGAAGTATGATGTCTCTGAAGTATGCTCATGTGTTTCTGTGTCCTTGGTTGATGAAGATGCCACGAACCAATCAGGAGAAAGCCTAGTAGAAGAAGGTGACAAACAAGGAACCAATGATAATTGATCCATGTAAGAATTTGGATCAAACTCCAAAGACAAAGATTCCTCCTCAAATGAAGTAGGAAGAGAAGCAAGAAAGCCCCCCCTCAATGTAGAATGTACACCCATGATAGGTGTGCCTGGATCAATATAGAAACTGTACCAAGAAAATTGAATGATTTTCCTCCCCTTAGGAAGAAACAAGTCCATAGGTGTATCAATGAATCCTCCCCAATCTCTAGGAAGAATCCTCAAAATGTATAATGTCTCAGGAAACTGAATAGGAATCTCCAACACATGAGTATGGTCAACCCGAACCATGCAATGTGACATCTCAAGTGAAGTTTGAGACTCATGAAAACCAATCTCCAAAGAGTCAAATGTCTTCTTTGAAGTTAAAGAGACCTCCTCCAAATGTTGTATCAAAGGATCCACAATCATGCCAATCTTGAAAGAAGGATCAAGTGGAGATTAACAAACCTGCAATGTCTGTCAAGTAGTCATCCCATGGAACTATAACTGGAAGACAAGGAATATCTTGTTGCACTGGATCACAAGAGTGAGTGGCTATAGGAAGACACACATCATCAAGAGATGTGATCTCAGTAGGAGGAGAAGAAGCTACAACTGGAGGTTCTGGATGTTTTGGAAATGGAGGAATGTGTGGATCTCCATACATTTCCCAAAGAACAGTCCAAACATCAGGAATATTTTATGTCTCATCATCATAGTCATCAAGGGAATCCATAACATCCATATCCATATTCCAATAGATAACCTTAATAACTTCTGAGTAAGAGTCCCAATCGAAAGAAGGATTTTTAGGTCTTAACTCATACAAATAGGGCAATAGGTTATGCTCACTAAGATGAGCAAGAACCAATTCACTCTATTGCTTTTAATTTCCTCTTGTCAACTTAATTAAACCATCCATGATGTCCTTCTCACATGAAACAATGAGACCAAAAAAAACAATGCACCCCCCAAAATGCAATGAGCCAAAGAACCCCCCCAAAATAAATGCTTTTGGCACTTTATATATAGTGCGTGTATAATTGCCACTTGCCAAAATGAACCAAAGTGGACTTTTGATGTTAATGATTACAACAGAAAATGTGAAGCTATAGTAGACTCAAACAAATAAGACATAAGATCTCTCAAGGATCTAACAAATTACAAGTGCCAAAAATAGGCCAAAATAGACCAATTCTGAAAGTATTATGTCTACTCAGAATTTTTCCAAACTGATACCAGATTTGGAAAGTAGACAAAAAATCATGAACTTTCAAAAAAAATAGCACCTAAAAATGTGTCCATATGAGCCCAAACAAAGCCTCTAAAGTTATAAAAATTGAGATTTTTAATTTTTAAAAAATATCAGAAATAGAGATCAGAAATCACCTATACCATTATGTAGATCGTGAAATTCTACCCCAAAACAAAAAAAAATTGCTTTAAAAAAGGAGTCCAAATGACTGAGATATCGCTGATTGAAAATCGCCTTTGAAATTATTTTTTCTAAATCACTGCCACCGAACCTTGAAAATTCAAATGGCTCTAGATTTGGCTTCAGATGTCCGATTTGGATGAATTTTTTTTTGATTTAGTGGTATTTGGACCTCCTCAATGTGATGCCAACCTTTGATTTGCACCATCAAGCTCTAATTTTGACCTGCAATAAAATTCTCTCAAAATAGGCTATACAATGAAACTCCTATGGCTCTGATACCATGTAAGAATTTTCCTAAGGAAAATAATAAATGCCAAGATCTAGAAGCTCAAGAGATAGCACAAGAGATATAGGAAAAATGATCAAATAATTGATCATAGCCAATTGAATTGATTACAAAGTAGGAGTGCCTGAATAGATAGGCAATGCAATAAGACTACATGATAAGGAAATGATAAGATATCATCCACACAAGGTGGAATCACATGTCCACCAAAGGTGGATCATCCTCCATTGTACATCAAAGTATGTGCAACATGTGCAACAATGAGAGGATGATAATGTGATAAGAGCACTAAAGGTGGATCTCACACACAAAGAGGTATGTGATGACAACTATCACACCTAAAGTGGAAATTCTCCTAACCATGTGCTAAAATGAAATGCAAACTCTTAAGTGTCACAATGAAAACTAATATGAAAATGCATTATCCTAAGTAAACTTAAGTAAGTGTAATTAGTAAATATTTAATTACACCAATAGGACTTATCCTACCAAGCGAAGCATCATCCACTAAAGTGACTTGTGGATTCCAATCCCCTAATCCTACACTAGACTCGTTAGCTACCTTAGGTTGGGAACCATATGTATGGATGACATCAATGTCCAAGTCAACTGTAGAAGAATCAGAGAGAGATTCCCACTCATACTCATGTGAGTTTGTATCTGAATCCCAGCTGGGATGTTTACACCAAGCATATTTTTGAGGCCTTCAAGTAGAGGCTTTGATGTCACCAAGGGTAACACCTTCTTGAATGCCATTTGTGTATTGATGTTCTTGAATAGGATCCTCAACATGATCTTCAACAACAGATTCTTCTTGTTCTAGGTCTGAAACTGTTGGATTGGCAACTAAAGTATCTGAATCTCCCCAAAGGAGATTGGTGAAAGGGACCCAATCTTCACACCTATCTTGTTGATTTTGCAAATTGGGTATGTAGTTTGATTCATCATCACTATCCATCACAGCAAGGATAGGAGCAGTTTTCTTGTTCTAACTTTCAAAACCTAGGCCAACCATTTTTTTAGACCTGCATCCAAAAAGAGCATGATCGAGTGGTTCAGCCTTAGCATCTAATCTGTGACTGAGAGGACCATGACCTGGGTAACCCATATTTTTTACCAAAGTGTATCCTCTCCCATAAGCCTTGGGAGATGGGGAGAAATTTTCATTATGCTTGTATTTTTCCTCGTAAATCCAATCTCTAATAGCCACCTCTTCTTTTTCATCCTAGATGGGCACTGAGGACTCTACAAATGTACCAAATAGAGTCATGGCTGAAGATGAAGGACACATCTCTTGTGAAGGTTTACCATAGGACCTAGATGAGACTGGTAGTTTTGTAAAGGAGTCAATTTGATATCCCCCCATACCAAGGTCTATGGATTTTAACTTATCCTTGCATTATGTTAGAGTTGCATCAAAATATTCTACTTCTCTATTGAGAGGGACATGAGTCCCTTCTGAAATTGCATTTACAGATAATGTGCTATCCCTAGGTATACAGACTTCTACTCCATTATAGGGAAACTTAACACATTGGTGGTAGGTGGATGGTACTACTTGCATGTCATGGATCCACAGTCTACCAAGTAGGATATTATATGCTAGAGGACCAACATCAACAATTTGGAACAAAATGTCCTTTTCAATAGGACCAATTTTGACAGGAAGGATGGCTAACCCTTTAGAACTTCTCTCTACCTCGTCATAGGCTTTAATGGTAATTTTCTTTCGGGTATCAATAACTTGCTCAAAATAACCTAGTATCTTTAATAGACTCAAGGAACAAATGTTGAGCCCATCACCCCAATCAATCAACACACACCTGACACAGGTCTTGTGAATCATGAATTCAATATGAAGGGAAAGATTATGTGGATGGCTCAAAGCTTTGTCATCTTCTTCTGAGAATGTTAGGTAATGAGGGCTGGAAAGGTGGTTAACCATGTTCTGGAATTGGTCAACATCTATGTTGTTAGGAACATTGGCTGTATGCAAAGCATCCTCAAGCATACGCTTATGTCTTGGAGACAATTCTAAGAATTCAAAGATTGAGATTTGAGCTGGCGTTCTTTGTAACTGGTCAACAAGATTATAGCTCATTTCAGGGTTGACTGCTGATTTGGTGGTGACATTCTTAGATGTCACTTGCTTGGGTTTGCTGGACTGGTTGGAACTAGGACCTCTAATAACCACAAGACCTTGACTTTGGCTTATGGTGATAGCGTTAAGAGCTTGGGATGACCATTGAGAGTGAGGACCCCTAAGGACCACCATAGGTTCTTCATAAAATATAGGAGGAGAGCCCACATCATAACCATGAGGGTCTTTGTCTCTCATCATGTTGACACTTTCTTCGCCAATCTCAAGCATATTGATCACGTTTTCTGCACCTATGTAGGTATAGTCGATTGTGGCTTTTCCATTCTTGGGTTGAGAGGTTTCCCCATTTTCATATTTGGGCAAAGGCTCCTTGAATGCCTTATGGTCTACATTGGTATTCAACCCATCAATTTGAAGTTTTCCACTCTCAATAAGATCCTGAATGAGGTGCTTAAGTTTCCAGCAATGTTCGATGTCATGTCCAATTCCATTGTGGAATTTGTAGAAAGCTTTTTCATTCCACCAATGTGGCTTAATGTTAGGTATGTGGAAATTTGCTGGATCTTGTGGTTGTGCAAGGTTATTGGCAATAAGCATCTTGAAAACATCCTCATAGGAGTCACCCAGTTTAGAAAATTGTCACCTCTCCTTCTTAGGCTTTTCTTGATATTTTGGTTTATGCTCTTGTTGGTTGGAGGATGTGTTGAGCTTCATATCTTGGAATGCACTAGAAAAATGGAGGACTCCTTGATCCTTAGGTTGGGAAGAGTCCACAACTTCATCATTGACTACTTGCTTATTCTTGTTCCAGTGCGAGTGTTTGCCTTTGCCCTTATTAGCATTGTTAGTATTCTGACCATTATTGTTATTGCTATGTTTGGTCAAAATGCCTTGCTCTTTCAAGACATCCTCAATTCGACATGCGGTTTTGACCATAGTGTCGAAGGAATCGAAGACCATCTTCCAAACCTCATACCGCATTTCAGGCACCAAATTGCTAACAATGATATCAATCCTTTCATGCTCAAGAATAGTCCTAGAATAGCGAGAGCATAATCGTCTCCACCTTTGTAAAAAGGTAACAAAGGATTCCCCTTGGTTCTATTTCAAATTGCACAAGTCTAACATAGTGACTGATCTTGACAAGTTGTATGCAAAATGTTGAACAAATCTGTGGACAAGTTCCTTGAAAGTTTTGGCAGGAGGGGTTATGTTGGTAAACCACTCCATGGCTTGACCCTTGAGACTCCTTGGAAATAATCTCATAAGATATGAGTCATCTTGGTGAAATTCAAAACTCATGATGTAGAACTGATGCACATGATCATGTGGGTCACCATTGCTGTCATACTTGTCATACTGGGGGATTTCAACTTTTCTAGGAAAATCCTTCATACTGACAATCTTGTCGAAAGGATTGGGACAAATCGAATCAAGTGAAAAGGAACTTTTAGGTGCCAACACCTTTTCCATCATACGCTTGAGTTTCTTGATCTCCTCTTCTTGAGAGGGTCCTTGTTTCTTGATTCTTCTATCCACATCAAAATTGTAAGGGACTCTGGCACCCTTATTAATCAAGCTCTCAAGGAATCTATCCTTGTTTTGATTAAGATACTTCTCCACATATTGTTGGAATAGTGGCTCTTGTTGCATTCTCATAAAATTTTGATCATCAAAACTTGTACTACTTCCTCCATGTTGAGAGCCATGATGAGCTTGTTGGGAGGGTTGTCTTGAGTTCCTAGGAGGTGTTTTTCTCCTATGTTGTGAATTCCTCCTTCCTCTAGGACTAGGAGATCTTGAAGGAGTCCTTGACCGCCTTCTACTTCTTGGGGTTCTTGAGGGAGTAGATGGTGGAGAGTTGTTTCCACTGTTGGGGTACACACAAAAGTAGTGCACTTCTATGAGTCCTTACAATCAAGAACACTAAAAAATGAGGCCTCAAAAATTGATCCATAGCTCTTTATGTATGGAGTTGCAAGATGTAGAGTTGCTCTCAGCTAGAGCTATGAACTCATGACCTTGCTAGTCAACCACACAATGAGAGATTCAAGGTTGAAGGCAAGGGAAAGAATGCCAATATCTCCAATGAATCAAATGGAAATGTAATGCAAGTAAACTAAGAATGAAGATGCAAGCTAAGCTAAATGATAACAATGCAATGATTGAAAGGAAATCTAATCTATGAAAGGAAAATGCAAACTATACTATGTAAAGGAAATTGAAAGTGTTACAATCTCTCCTAATTAAGCTATGTGAGATTAATCTATTGCATAAAGGAAATCTATACTAAGAATGACATGATTATGCAACTATGAAAGCAAACTAAATGAGATGCAAAAACAATATCTTCGAAGTTTGAATGCAAGAATGTCTTCAAAGAGCTCCAAATGACCTAGAAAACCTACAACATAACATTAGCATAAAACATGAATGGATGCCAAATGAGGAGGAGAGCTCTTCTTTTATAGGGAATAAAAAGGAATGGACCATGGAGATTAAGAGGCAAAAGATTTAATCAACGATGGAGAAAAATAGAGGCTTGATCCTTGTGCACAAATATCCTCTAATGAGAAAATAAGAGTTGACTTTTGTGTCCATATGAGATAAAAAGTACTTTTTCTCTTTTTTTAAAATAAGAATAATGCTTTATTTGTGCAACTTAGGATAAGAGGAAAAGTGAGGGCTTTTTATTTATTAAAAGGGGAGGAAATATTCTTTTTAAATAAATAAAAACTTAGGATAAAATGGTTAGCCCAAGGAAAATAATAAAAAATGATAAAATATGATTTGATTAAGGAAATTGATATAATTGATAAGATGTTAATTTTTGAAAATATTGATTCAGGGATTTGATAAATTGAGAAATGGGGCCCAAAGTCTATGCGACCATTTTAGGGTGCATACATTCTCCCCTCTTTGACTAATGTGTGATTGATCTAGGAACACATGTAGTCAAAGAATGAAGTGGCAATGTGAGATCGATTTGGGATCATAAACAACTCAGATGTGAGATTGATTTGGGATCACATCCGAACAAAACATAAACAAAGGCCTTTGAATATGAGGTTGATTAGGGATCACATCCAAAGTAAGAGATAAAAATCTCAAATTTGAGCAAAAGCTCACAGAAAAGATGTTTGAATCAAGAGAATCAAGGATAAAATCCAATAGATACTACCCCCTCAGAATCAAAATTGAAATTATGTAGAGGAGAACAGAAAATCGATAAAGATTTGATCAAATCACAATGAAATCATGATCGAAGATAAAAGATGATAGGATAACCATCGAGTAGTGAATATATGCCCCAGTCTGACTGAGAAAGATATAGGATAAAGATGTAGTCAAACATGAGAAAGGAGTGAATTGAATGAAGATGAATGAAAGACTAGAAGTTTGAGAGACATGGGGGAAGAAATGAAGATGCCCCAACAAAGATCGAAGGATCAGGCCTCAAAAGATTTAGCCAATTGCATAGAAGATGGTAAAAATTTGAAACATGATTTTGACTATCAAGATTAACTCAGATTTCAATTTCAAGTCCGAAAATGGATCTAGGATGTCGAAATTAGGTATGGGTGCAATTTTTGCACAATTCCTAGGTATTTGAAAAATTAGGTCAAAAAGTCAAAATGCTATAAAAGGGGTAAAAAATGTCATTTTCAAAATCATTTGACTTTTATTGATTTGAGAATTTTGAAAGCTTAGAGAGAGAAAATGGCCCAGCCAGCAGCAGTGCCCGTCCACAGACACTGATTCGAGTGCACCTGGTTGCATAACTGGCCTCCACACTATGGTGCCTCGGTATGTTTTCGAGAAAACTCGCTTATTGGGTCATTTATGATGATTTAATGCATTTAAACATGTTTTTAAATATTTTTTTCAAATTTTCTATTTTTACTTAGGGCAAAAAGTCGCGCGACACTTTAGAAGTGTCGCGGCCTTTGAAAAGTATTGTCATGCGACACTTCATGGGACAAAATAGTGTTGCACGCACATTGAGTCCAGTGTCGCATGACATAGGAGGAAATGACAAATGCCACTATGCGAAGTGTCACCCGAACAAATACTGTTGCATTGGTATATGACAAAGTGTCACCCAATATAAAAATTTTACATGTTTAAGTTTTTGAGCAAAAATAACATGAGTCCTGACAATGTTTGATTTTAAAATGCTTTGTACCAATATTTTACATCCTTCATGATATGCTTTGACATTTGGCTTGGTTTAAATGGCTTGTAGGAGCACTTCCCATCGCTGCACATTAGAGCACCATAGGTGACTGGGTTGAGATTCGTCCAAGATCTAGATGATCTGAGCGAAGCTGACTTGAGGGTGATGGGCTTCCAATATCTATTACAGATGCCCCACATACGAGCCGATCATGGGTTATTGACTACTCTGGTTGAGAGATGGCATAGTGAGCACAACACCTTCCATTTGCCTACTAGAGAGGCATCCATCACTTTGGAGGATGTCTACCGAATCCTACGGGTTCTGTGCTACGAAGATCTTGTAAGTATAATCATGGTTATAGATATTCATAGTTGTAAAGTTTCCATATGATAGAAACTGACATGATTTATCTGTTGGCACAGGTTTAATATGATCAGGATCCCACAGAGGGTAGACATGCGATATAGGGGATGTTTCAGGATGTTACCATCTTGGATCGACACGTCAGCTGGGATCGACTGATGGATGAGTATGGTAGAGACTACCCTGTACCATGCATTGTTGCATCTTTGATCGGACAGGCTCTGATTCCAAATAGGAGTCAAAAGGGCTTCTCACTGGGCTAGGGGAGACTATTGGTAGACTTGGTGGCATAGCCACGCAAGATGGCCTGGGGTCCGGCTATCTTAGCGAACATGTATTATGAGCTACATGAAATTGTATACAGGGATGGGAGGACTTGGGCGTGCGGCGCTATACTCACAGAGATATGGGCATGGGAGCACATAGCTATAGTGCACCCACTAGTGCAGCCTAGGGAGCGTAGATATCCCTACATTTACAGATATAGCAGTTTCATCTCCCAAGCACATAGCGGAGATGTTGCATACTACCGTAGGGTATTGGACGAGCTGACCTCCTTCACATGGAGGCCTTATAGGATAGTCGAGGGATGGTTTGATAGGAGAGAGCTAGACTACATGCTCTGTAGTTGGCCATTGGTAGGTCAACATTTAGATATTGTCGAGCGATTTTCTATTACTTGAGTGTGGAGGCAGTTTGGGCGGTAGCAGAGGGTATCTGTGGAGACCACCACACATGCCAGATTCTAGGATGAGGAGGGATAGGGATGGCTATTGATGCTAGACTACCAATAGGTAGTACAAGATATAGCTGCCATTAGGAGGGAGCCATGGGAGTACTTGCCAGACATAGCAGATCTAGCATATCGTACTGAGAGGCAGAGGGCCCCATTTTTGAGATTTACTATACCAGATGTACAGGCTACTTCATAGGGGGGAGACGGAGAGGATGGTGGAGATAGAGGAGGCAGAGGAGAGAGAGCACTAGAGAGGGGAGAGGGGTCAGGAGTAGGTGGCTGAAAATGGCCACAAAGATGGAGGTCAGCTACTCTGGAGGATGAGGCGAGACCAGCTCGCCGATAGGTAGGGGATCAGCAGGATCAGCCTGCAGGAGGAGAGGATCTCAGGGATAGGATACAGGCCCTTGAGACAGAGATACAGTAGCTAAGGATCACCATAGCCATGAGAGAGTAGTAGCTCACAGATTAATGAGCTGAGACCGAGCGACGGGAGAGGCAGCTAGAGGTTTCTTAGCAAAGAGGCAGAGAGAGGTAGCACGAGCAGCATACTACCATGGATTGTATATACAGGTAGTCACCATAGATTAGAGAGTGCCCTCCTATTGAGTAGTAGTAGGTAGATCAGATGTAGTACATGTCGCTGCACCACCTCCTCCACCACCAGGTCCCAAAGATGGTGGCAATGAGTCCTAGGTTTAGGTTTAGATGTTTTGTTCATATCACGAGACATTGATCCAAATTTTGGGATCTCATATTGTACATTGTACTGTATCATTCATATATATATGAGATTACTAGATTTTTGATATGTCTTGTGTATTAGTCTCACTTGTGATGGATGTATCAGTTTATATATTATCTTGTTATTTTGCTCAAAAATGTATGTGTTAAATGATCATGTATATTCTCTCTCATAGATGTATGTTAAATCCTCACGTGTATGATGCAGTCTTATGTTTCTGAAAATGACATCTCTTAGGATAGAGATATGATGATGTGATTAACCCCTTATGATGACAAGAATAGGATGTGATGAAAAAGACAAGGATTGAAAGACATGATCGAGAAAGGAAAGAAAGGAAATGAGTGCAGTTGACTAATAGGTCCACGAAAGATGAAAAGGAGAGCTCTCTCCATATGCAAAGTGAAAAACTAAGCTAAAGATGAACCTAAAATGCAAGCTACTATGCAAAGTGGTTGACTTGCAAGGTCACAACGCTTATAGACATCTAATTATCATCATCGAGCGTTATTGGTAGCATCGTAAGATCATATAATGCACTCTAGCATAACTATGTGAATATGAATATGATCTTTATCACATAGAAATGTGGAAATCCCACCTAGGCATCAAAGACATGTAGGTCAAGATGACTAGTGTAGTGAGATCACCTAAGTTTGATATGGTGAGATTAGGCTTGTATCAAGACACATGAAAGTCAGGATAACTAGAAGCATGCACTCGCATAATAGTCAAGGATAATATCCAGTAGGTCCTCAATGTCAAGTGAATCAAGTATAAATGCTAATGAAAATAAGGACTAACAAGATATACCCACAAATAGATAAAGAAAGAAAACATGTTCTCATTCCCTCAGTCTTCTAGCTATGCATCATCAAAAACTTCTCAGGGAGAAAACACTCATGAAAGAAATCCTCATAGACATCACACAAAGAAAAATAAAGCCAACATATCTTAGTGAGTTGATTGTTTAAGTGCCCGTGTGTTGGTCATAGAGTCAAACTCTAAGTATCGCATCTACCAGTGGAAAAATATCATATCATACTAGATTGTGGGGTAAGACATCTGATAACACTTGATGCTAGGGTAGTGTTGAAAAACACTGTTGGGGTGGTGTTGAAAAACACCTGTTGTGAAATGCCCCCAAGAGACAAATGCAACCTAAAAAGACCTATGCTAATAGTTATGCCCCCTAGACAAAGACAAGGACCAATTCTAGACCAAGTCAAATAAGGTCAAGACATGATGGAGAAAGGTTCAGTGTCGAGGATGCATGCTAAAAGACAAGAGTGCAAAGGCCTCAAGTAGCACCTATTTCGAAGTTTTCACTACTTGGAATATTTTTTATTTTTCTCTTTTTTATTTTTTTGTATTTTTGTTACCAGGGCACCTGTTTACAAGTTTTCACCAAGGCACTTTTTATTTTTTTATTTTGAATTTTTTGCATTTTTTTATTTTTTTGTCTTTTTTCAAGACTTTATATGTTTTTAAAGATTTTTTCAGCATCATATATGATTTTTTTTTTTGGTATTTTTTCAGGATCATAAATATCTACAAAGGATGCCCCCAGACATAAATAGGCATCAAAGATATAACTTCTTGAGGTGCAAAACATTGATAGGATCAGGGAGTTGTTCTCCCTCTTCATCAGTTAACAAGTAAGCACCTGTCCCAAAGGCAGTAGTGATGACATATGGACCAAGCCAATTAGGTTCAAATTTACCCTTCTGTTCTCGATTCTGTTAATTCTTTGGATTCTCACATAAGACAAGATCTCCTACTTGAAATTCCCTAGGGAAAACCTTCTTGTTGAAAGCTTTGGACATGCATTTTTGATAGACCCTCATATGATCAAATGATGCTTTGTGCCTCTCATCTAGAAGTTCTAATTCCTGTAATCTCATGGCACGGTAATCTTCATCTGTTACTAGACCTTTGAGAGAGACTCTGAGTGAAGGGATCTCTACCTCTAAAGGTAACACTACTTCAGCACCATAAGTAAGGGCAAAAGGAGTAGCCCCTGTTGGAGTACTAATACTCGTTCTATAGGCCCATAAAGCCAGATTTATCTATAAATGCCAATCTCTACCATTCTTATGAACTGTTCTATGAAGAATCTTTAGAATGGTTTTATTTGAAGCCTCTGCTTGCCCATTTCCTTGCGGGAAGTAAATGGAGGACCAATGTTGTTTTATCTTGAACTTTTTGCAGAGATGTTTAAGGTCCTTGTTTTTAAACTGACCTCCATTGTCAGTGATGATTTCAGAGGGTACTCCAAACTGAAAAATGATATGATTCAAGATGAACAATGAAACTGTCTTACCTGAGGCAACATAAAGTGGGATAGCTTCTACCCTTTTTGTGAAATAATCAGTAGCCGTGATAATGAATTTATGTCCACCTGATGAGTTGGGATGAATCTGCCCAACAAGGTCAAAGGCCCAGCACTGAAATGGCCAATGAGAAATAGAAGGAATAAGCTCCCTACCTAGAGCATGAATCAGGTTTCCATGTTTCTAACACTTTTCACATGATTTGGAAAAAGCTATAGCATCCATCTGCATTGTGGGCCAATAGTACCCCACCTTAAGCAACCTTCGAGCCATGGCAAGACCATTGGAATGTCCTCCACAAATGCCCTCATGGATGTCAACTAATGCTTGGTCGGACTCATCCTTTTCCAAACACCTAAGAAGTGTCCCATCTAAACCCCTCCTATATAAATCACCGGAGATAAGGGTATGGTGAGAGGCGTTACAAACAAGGTTTCTTCTTTCTAAGCGGTTAAAGGTTTCAGGAATGGTGCCATCACAAAGGTATGAATAGATAGCACCATAATGGGAAGACTCATGACCGACCAAGGTATAGATGACATGGCTTTCAGAGGAGTCAAATATGGGATGGCATAGCTCTTCCACCAGGAATTCAAATCTTGACTCATGTTGTTCCAATTGAAGGAGTGAAGCCAATGTAGCCATAGCATCTACAGCTTTAATTTCTATTCTAGGGATCTGTTGAAATGTTACAAATGTGAAATAGCGTCATAATGAATCAACCATCTTCTTATAAGGGATCAACTTGTCATCCTTAGTTTGGTATTCTTCATTTACTTAGTTAATAATCAGTTGTGAATCCCCAAAGACATGCAGCTCTGTAATTCCCAATTCGATGGCCATTTTCAATCCATTAGTTAAGGCTTCATATTCAACAATGTTGTTTGTGCATGGGAACAGTAATTTATAGGATTTTGGAATAGTATACCCATGAGGGGAAACAAACAATAGTCCAGCTCCTGATCCATTTTGCATATTTGAACCATCAAAGAACATCTTCCAAGTTCTTGTAGTCATGTACATGATGTGCTCATCTGGGAATTCAACTTGCATTGGTGTTTTTTCTTTTATTGGAAAATCAGCCAGTTGATCTGCAATAGCTTGTCCTTTTATGGCTTTACGCTCAACATACACAATGTCAAATTCTGAAAGAATCATCATCCACTTAGCAAGTCTACCCATGAGAGAAGCCTTACCAAGCAAGTATTTGAGAGGATCAATTTTAGCTATGAGGTGTATTGTATGTGCAAGCATGTAGTGACACAACTTTTGGGAAGCAAACACCATAGCAAGGCAAGATTTTTCAATACTAGTATAATTGACCTCATAGGAGACAAGTGTACAACTGATGTAGTAAATGGCTCTCTCTTTCCTAGTATCATCAAGTTGAGCCAACAGTGCCCCTAGAGAAGATTCTATCGCTGATATATACAAAATCAATAGTTTTCCTAGGATAGGAGGCATTAAAATTGGGGAATTAGCCAAGTACTATTTTATTTGGTCTAGGCTCTTTTGGCAATCCTCATTCCAGGTACATGAGAATCCCTTATGCAATGTCTTACTAAATGGTTGTGCTCTATCTACAAGCTATGAAATGAACCTCTATATAGATTGGAGTTGTCCTTGGAGACTTCTCATTTGACTAATGTTCTTACGAGGCTGCATATCTAATATCGCTTGAACCTTTTTAGGATCCACCTCTATTACTTTGGCTAAAATTATGAATCCTAGAAGTTTACCTGAGGTAACCCCAAATGCACACTTTTGCACACTTTTTTGGATTCAATCTTAATTGAAATTGTTCCATTCAATCTAGAATTACTTCCAAATCTTTGAGGTGTGTATCCCTTTTCTTAGATTTAGCCAAGGTATCATCCACATAATCTTCCATATTTTTATGCATCATGTCATGAAAGATTGTTGTCATAGCTCTTTGATATGTAGCTCTTGCATTTTTCAATCCAAATGGCATGATGTTCCAACAATAGGTTCCCGATGAACATGCGAAGGCTATCTTTTATTGATCTTCAGGAGCTATTTTTATTTGGTTATATCCAGAGAAACCATCGATTAAAGAGTATATTTCATAGCCCATAGTCATATCCACTATCATATCTATATTAGGGAGTGGAAAGTCATCCTTTGGGAAAGCTTTGTTAAGGTCTCTGAAGTATGTGCATACACGAATGGACCCATCATGTTTTGAAACTAGAACAATATTGGAGATCCATTCGACATAGTCAATAACTCTAATAAATCCTACTCCTAAGAGCTTTTCTAATTCAGCCTTAACAAGGAGAGCTATGTGAGGATGCATTTTCCTCAACTTTTGTTTAACTGGTTTAATTCCTGGAGCTATAGATAGATGATGCATAATAATATTAGTGTCAAGCCCTAGCATATCTGAATATGTCCAAGAAAATTTGATTTTCTTTTTCTGTAAGAATCTTGTATATGCCTCTTTTTCTTGTTCTGATAGAGACTGAGCTAGATGAATCATTTGTGGAGCCTCCTTCGTATTCAGATTCAGTAGCTGTGTAGGCTCAATGAGAACCGATGATCTGTCCTAAAAATAACTTGGCAAGTTATTAAGTACCCCATCCTTAGGCACCTCAAAGAGGTTGTCACCTTCGAATACATCTTTTTTTTTTACTATTTTGGGTTTTAACACCGCCACAAAGTGGTTTTCTCTATCAGAACCATCTCTTTTCTTTTTCTTTTCTTTTATTTTATGACTGAGATACTTAATATCAAGCTCTATCATACTTGTTGTAGGCTCACTGGTGGAAGAGACAACGGGTTCAAGAGCGTTTAAATAACAGGCTATCTCGTAGTCATTATGGAAAGTAAGGAGCTGAGGCTCTTGATAAAGCTATGACCAGTCAATCAGATGGTGGTGTACAAGGGGGAGGTCAACGACTAGTTCAATATTATTGATATGGTAGGTATTATCTCTAGTGATCATATAGTTCAAAAAATACCAACATAACGAGAAGAAAAATACCAACAT
Source organism: Chamaecyparis obtusa (assembly GCA_027943335.1). Classification (NCBI taxonomy): domain Eukaryota; kingdom Viridiplantae; phylum Streptophyta; class Pinopsida; order Cupressales; family Cupressaceae; genus Chamaecyparis; species Chamaecyparis obtusa. The sequence goes on from BSBK01002856.1 coordinate 966,353, forward strand.
AACGAGAATTTTGCACCTTCTCCTAAGACCTTCAATATTATTGATATGGTGGGTTTGAGACCCACGGTGGGCACCAAAAATGTACACACAAAAGTAGTGCACTTCTATGAATCCTTACAATCAAGAACACTAAAAAATGAGGCCTCAAAAATTGATCCATAGCTCTCTATGTATGGAGTTGCAAGATGTAGAGTTGCTCTCAGCTAGAGCTATGAACTTATGACCTTGCTAGTCAACCACACAATGAGAGATTCAAGGTTGAAGACAAGGGCAAGAATGCCCTTGTGATAATGAATTTATGTCCACCTGATGAGTTGGGATGAATCTGCCCAACAAGGTCAAAGGCCTAGCACTGAAATGGCCAATGAGAAATAGAAGGAATAAGCTCCCTACCTAGAGCATGAATCAGGTTTCCATGTTTCTAACACTTTTCACATGATTTGGCAAAAGCTATAGCATCCATCTGCATTGTGGGCCAATAGTACCCCACCCTAAGCAACCTTCGGGCCATGGCAAGACCATTGGAATGTCCTCCACAAATGCCCTCATGGATGTCAACTAATTCTTGGTCGGACTCATCCTTTTCCAAGCACCTAAGAAGTGTCCCATCTAAACCCCTCCTATATAAATCAACGGAGATAAGGGTATGGCGAGAGGCGTTACGAACAAGGTTTCTTCTTTCTAAGCAGTTAAAGGTTTCAGGAATGGTGCCATCACGAAGGTATGAATAGATAGCACCATAACGGGAAGACTCATGACCAACCAAGGTATAGATGACATGGCTTTCAGAGGAGTCAAATATGGGATGGCATAGCTCTTCCACCAGGAATTCAAATCTTGACTCATGTTGTTCCAATTGAAGGAGTGAAGCCAATGTAGCCATAGCATCTGCAACGTTAATTTCTGTTCTAGGGATCTGTTGAAATGTTACAAATGTGAAATAGCGTCATAATGAATCAACCATCTTCTTATAAGGGATCAGCTTGTCATCCTTAGTTTGGTATTCTTCATTTACTTAGTTAATAATTAGTTGCGAATCCCCAAAGACATGCAGCTCTGTAATTCCCAATTCGATGGCCATTTTCAATCCATTAGTTAAGGCTTCATATTCAGCAATGTTGTTTGTGCATGGGAACAGTAATTTATAGGCTTTTGGAATAGTATACCCATGAGGGGAAACAAACAAAAGTCCAACTCCTGATCCATTTTGCATATTTGAACCATCAAAGAACATCTTCCAAGTTCTTGCAGTCATGTACATGATGTGCTCATCTGGGAATTCAACTTGCATTGGTGTTTTGTCTTTTATTGGAAAATCAGCCAGTTGATTTGCAATAGCTTGTCCTTTTATGGCTTTACGCTCAACATACACAATGTCAAATTCTGAAAGAATCATCATCCACTTAGCAAGTCTACCCATGAGAGAAACCTTACCAAGAAAGTATTTGAGAGGATCAATTTTAGCTATGAGGTGTATTGTATGTGCAAGCATGTAGTGACACAACTTTTGGGAAGCAAACACCACAGCAAGGCAATATTTTTCAATACTAGTATAATTGACCTCATAGGAGACAAGTGTATGGCTGATGTAGTAAATGGCTCTTTCTTTCCCAGTATCATCAAGTTGAGCCAACAGTGCCCCTAGAGAAGATTCTATCGCTGATATATACAAAATCAACAGTTTTCCTAGGATAGGAGGCATTAAAATTGGGGGATTAGCCAAGTACTATTTTATTTGGTCTAGGCTCTTTTGGCAATCCTCATTCTAGGTACATGAGAATCCCTTATGCATTGTCTTACTGAATGGTTGTACTCTATCTGCAAGCTATGAAATGAACCTCTGTATAGATTGGAGTTGTCCTTGGAGACTTCTCATTTGACTAATGTTCTTACGAGGCTGCATATCTAATATCGCTTGAACCTTTTTAGGATCCACCTCTATTCCTTTGGCTAAAATTATGAATCCTAGAAGTTTACCTAAGGTAACCCCAAATGTACACTTTTTTGGATTCAATCTTAATTGAAATTGTTCCATTCAATCTAGAATTACTTCCAAATCTTTGAGGTGTGTATCCCTTTTCTTAGATTTAGCCAAGGTATCATCCACATAATCTTCCATATTTTTATGCATCATGTCATGAAAGATTGTTGTCATAGCTCTTTGATATGTAGCTCTTGCATTTTTCAATCCAAATGGCATGACGTTCCAACAATAGGTTCTCGATGCACATGCGAAGGCTATCTTTTATTGATCTTCAGGAGCTATTTTTATTTGGTTATATCCAGAGAAACCATCCATTAAAGAGTATATTTCATAGCCCATAGTCATATCCACTATCATATCTATATTAGGGAGTGGAAAGTCATCCTTTGGGAAAGCTTTGTTAAGGTCTCTGAAGTATGTGCATACATGAATGGACCCATCATGTTTTGAAACTAGAACAATATTGGAGATCCATTCGACATAGTCAATAACTCTAATAAATCCTACTCCTAAGAGCTTTTCTAATTCAGCCTTAACAAGGAGAGCTATGTGAGGATGCATTTTCCTCAACTTTTGTTTAACTGGTTTAATTCCTGGAGCTATAGATAGATGATGCATAATAAGATTAGTGTCAAGCCCTGGCATATCTGAATATGTCCAAGAAAAAATGATTTTCTTTTTCTGTAAGAATCTTGTATATGCCTCTTTTTCTTGTTCTGATAGAGACTGAGCTAGATGAATCATTTGTGGAGCCTCCTTCGTATTCAAATTCACTAGCTATGTAGGCTCAATGAGAACTGACGATCTATCCTGAAAATAACTTGGCAAGTTATTAAGTACCCCATCCTTAGGCACCTCAAAGAGGTTTTCACCTTCGAATACATCTTTTTTTTTTACTATTTTGGGTTTTGACACGGCCACAAAGTGGTTTTCGCTATCAGAACCATCTCTTTTCTTTTTCTTTTCTTTTATTTTATGACTGAGGTACTTAATATCAAGCTCTGTCATACTTGTTGTAGGCTCGCTGGTGGAAGAGACTACGAGTTCAAGAGCGTTTAAATAGCAGGCTATCTCGTAGTCATTATGGAAAGTAAGGAGTTGAGGCTCTTGATAAAGCTATGACCAGTCAATCAGATGGTGGTGTACAAGGGGGAGGTCAACGACTGGTTCAATATTATTGATATGGTAGGTATTATCTCTGGTGATCATATAGTTCAAAAAATACCAACATAACGAGAATTTTGCACCTTCTCCTAAGACCTTCAATATTATTGATATGGTGGGTTCGAGCCCCATGGTGGGTGCCAAAAATGTACACACAAAAGTAGTGCACTTCTATGAATTCTTACAATCAAGAACACTAAAAAATGAGGCCTCAAAAATTGATCCATAGCTCTCTATGTATGGAGTTGCAAGATGTAGAGTTGCTCTCAGCTAGAGCTATGAACTCATGACCTTGCTAGTCAACCACACAATGAGAGATTCAAGGTTGAAGACAAGGGAAAGAATGCCAATATCTCCAATGAATCAAATGGAAATGCAATGCAAGTAAACTAAGAATGAAGATGCAAGCTAAGCTAAATGATAACAATACAATGCTTGAAAGGAAATCTAATCTATGAAAGGAAAATGCAAACTATACTATGAAAAGGAAATTGTAAGTGTTACAATCTCTCCTAATTAAGCTATGTGAGATTAATCTATTGCATAAAGGAGATCTATACTAAGAATGACATGATTATGCAATTATGAAAGAAAACTAAATGAGATGCAAAAACAATGTCTTCAAAGTTTGAATGCAAGAATGTCTTCAAAGAGCTCCAAATGACCTAGAAAACCTGCAGCATAACATTAGCATAAAACATGAATGGATGCCAAATGAGGAGGAGAGCTCTTCTTTTATAGGGAATAAAAAGGAATGGACCATGGAGATTAAGAGGCAAAAGATTTAATCAACGGTGGAGAAAAATATAGGCTTGATCCTTGTGCACAAATATCCTCCAATGAGAAAATAAGAGTTGACTTTTGTGTCCATTTGAGACAAAAAATACGTTTTCTCTTTTAATAAAATAAGAATAATGCTTTATTTGTGCAACTTAGGATAAGAGGAAAAGTGAGGTCTTTTTATTTATTAAAAGGGGAGGAAATATTCCTTTTAAATAAATAAAAACTTAGGATAAAATGGTTAGCCCAAGGAAAATAATCAAAAATGATAAAATAGGATTTGATCAAGGAAATTGATATAATTGATAAGATGTTAATTTTTGAAAATATTGATTCAGGGATTTGATAAATTGAGAAATGGGGCCCAAAGTCTAGGCGACCATTTTAGGGTGCATACAGTTGGTACCCCTATTGTTGAATTGGTCATTGAGTTGTTGGGCTAAAATCCTATCTTGTTCCTCTTGGAATGCTTTTCTTTTCAACTCTAACAAGGCTTGTTGTTCTGCCTCTAGGTGTCTAAACCTTTCTTCCTTAGCAGCTTGTTCATCCAAAAAGGATTTCTTTTCACGCTCAATTCTTTTAAGCCTTTCATTTGCATATTTTGAGGTTGTGTTGAGTGGAGAGTTGGGCCTTGAACGTTAAACAAGTCATTGGTAAATGCTGCATTGACATGAGCATCACAAGATTTGTTGTTTTGGTCTTCATGTTGTGACCCTGCATCTTGGTGAGCTCATCCATAATGTCTTTTAGCTCTTTGATGGCATCTAAATATCTTGAATTAATAGGAGGTGATTCAGGTTGATTGTCATCACCAACAACATGTTATCCCTATGTCTTTGGAAAATGTCATCAAGATTTTGATCCATCGCTTCTCTCTCCTTTCTAGTCATGGTGTAGCTCATGTCCATATCTGATTGAGAAGGTGCTAAAGAGGTACTCAACTCACTAGGATTGCTCTTTGGGTCAAACCAAGCTTCAGACTCGCTCCTAAGTGATTGATCAAAGACAGGTTCCTTTCCCTTTCTCTTTTGACGATTTTGGACTAAGGGTAACTGATCAAAGACAACTTGAGGTCAATTTCCTTGACTAACTTGGTACCTTGTTGTAACTGACATGAAAGAAAAAGACCCTTGGTGATAAGATGACCCTATGAAATGTCAATACCAAACTAGGATAGTAAAAGTGTTCAATTGTCCAAAAAGAGATGGTAAGATAGAAAGTTGCAAAAGGTACACACTAAATAGTGTACATCTCTAAGTCATTACTTCCAAGGGGATCCATGAAAGGGAAACCTTGAGAAAGTGACCTAGAGCTCCCTAGGCATGAAGTCACAAGGATGTTGATGGTGCTCTCAGCTAGAGCTATTGAAGCATGCAACCTTGCTAGTAAACCACACAATGGGAGATTCAAAAAGACAAGGGCAAGAATGCCAATATCTTCAAGAATCAACAATGGAAATGCAATGCAACTATGCTAAGAATGAAGATGAAAACTAAGCTATGAAAGGAAAGTATTACAAATCCTTACTAATTAAGATATGTGAGCTAATCTAGAGCATCAAGGAAACTAAGCTAGATGCCATGAAAGCTATGATGCAAGAATGAAACTAGAATGCAAGAATGATCTCCAAAGCTCTAAAGTCTCCAAGAAATCTTGCAGCATAAAATTAGTATTCAAAGTTGGGGGTCCTAGAATGAGAAAAGAGCTCTCCTTTTAAAGGAATTGAAAAGGAATGGACCTTGGAGATTAAGAGGCAAAATATTTAATCAAGGGAGGAGCTTGAAAGAGGAGCAATCCATATGCACAAATATCCTCCAATGAGAAAATAAGAGTTGAATTTTGTGTCCATATGAGACAAGAAGGCCTTTTCTCCTTTTGATAAAATAGAAAAAATGCTTTATTTGTGCAACTTAGGATAAGAGAAAAAGTGGGGGCTTTTTATTTAATAAAAGGGGAGGAAATTCCTTTTAAATAAATAAAGACTTAGGATAAAATGGTTAGCCCATAGAAAATAATCAAATAAATGATAAAATAGGATTTGATCAAGGAAATTGATTTTATTGAAAAATAATGATTTTTGAAAATATTGATTTAGGGATTTGATAAATTGTTGAATGGGGCCCAAAGTCTAGGCAACCATTTTAAGGTGCATATAATAGTATTGTACTTTTACCCTTATATTAGAAAAAATCTTGAGGACCAAGAATAGTTGTAATCTCTTTTGGTGTGTAGTATCAGTTGAAATTCTATGGCTTTTGTGGAAAAAAAATGATAACATTTTTGCTAGTGTTTCTAGAAATCTTACTCAGTCTCTTCGAAGACTCATATACTATAACATATCTATGCAAGTCACTCTACTACTAAAGATTTAAGATAATTTTTTAAAGAGTTGCTGAAGAATGGTGTTGCTACCATGTTGAAGAAGGAGATTACATTTAGTTACATATCAGTGGTTGATCCTACAATACCCTACACATTTGAGAAAACATTGAAGGAAACCACAGAACATGTAGAGGAAAGAAGAAGACCCCTTGTTGCAAATCCAGTAGCAATCCTGCCACTTGTGATGGTTACTGTTTTTCACTCAGGACCTGAGGGCTGGTCTATTGTAGTTTCTAGGGATACACACTGGACTTGATGCAATTATTAGTGTGATGTTAAGGTAGAATGATCACATTGAATGTATCTTTTCTATAAATTGTGTATGTCATTATTGTGACGAGAAGAGCCAAAGTAGCTCTGATATAAACTTGCAAAATAGATCTGATATATAAACTCATGAAGTGGATCCTAAACAGTAAAGGTTGCAGAGTTGTATTTTGGTGTTCATAATTTATACTCAATAGAAAAAACCCATCCTTCACAATTTAAAATAATTATTTTTATACATATTTTAACTAAACATATCAATTATTTATTTTTTCTTGGATTAAATTATAAATTCATTATAATGTTTAAATAAAATCTTGAATATAATTAACATCAATCATAATATGCTTTGTTCTAGAGTAAAAAAATAGATTGTTTGAAACTTATATTTTGTATTTTTAATTGTGGCAATACAAAGTGGTAGTAGAATATTGTAAAAATCCAAGTTCAAATTAAAAAAATGAATTCAAAATATTTTGTTTAATGCTTCTTTTTTATTACATAAAGACACAATTATAGTCATTTTTTCCACTTTGTATAATAGAGCCAAACACAAACTAAAAGAATAATCACTTATAGATTTGTTTCCATCTATATGATCACTCCAATATGAATGCATAAATTTGACCAAATAAATTCATGGCCTATAGCCATAGTTAATGCCATGGTGTACTACTTCATGAATATGCAATAAAATTACTATTATAGCTAACCAATTACATTCTTTCGATGCATAAATTTTTATATGAATTAAGTACAAAATAAATATATAGTCTATAATGAGTTAGACAAACCAATTTATTTATAATTTGTTTGTATAGAGTAGAATCTAACCTCTTTAAAGTACATTCTTTAATAATATCGGCTCTAGATTTGAAGGGAGTGTAATTTTGGCTTGTATTCAAGTATATTTAAACTTTTCTAAAAGTTCCAAGGAAATTTTTAATCGTGAGAGGAACAACCCATTATGTAGCTTACAAAATTGTAAACCAAGAAACTATATTAGTTCTTTCAAATTAATCATATAAATTTTCTTTAAAGTTGTGATTAAGCCTTGATATTTGATTTAATAATGAATAAATCATCTATTTAAATTTAAACAAGAACATCATATAGAAATTCCATTACAAATATTTTTAATAATTTTTTTAAAAATTCATGAAGCTAAAAGTCCCTACAAATCTTCTCATTCCATGTCTTTAGTACTTGCTTGAAATCGTAAAGTAACTTCTTTAATTTGAAAACAAGTTTAGATTGATTTTGATCTATAAATGATAGTAGAAAATTCTTTTTCATAATCAATACCTTCCTTCTAACTAAATACCCCAGCAACCAATTTAGATTCGCATTTTTATATAGTTCCATATTATTTGAATTTTATTCAATCTTCCAATTTTACACATCTACTAGTGTTTTAGTTTCTTTGCTTCTTAGCCGCACCACTGTTTCATTGATTTGAGTCCTACTTTCATTGATTTGGGTCCTACTCCAATCATTATGATAATTTCATTTATCTTAATGGGATGCCATATGTGTGTTTCACTTAAAAGTTGATCTGATTTTCTTCTCATAAATACAAATGTAGATAATGAATTGATTCAATCTCCACATTTCAAAAATACAAAGGAAATGGTCACTTGTCTATCTTCATAAAAACGTCATTCTACAACCAAGTCAATACAGGGCGATATAGCCCTTCAACAATATGAAGATCCAGTGAAAGTAGTACAAGTTTTAAATGAATATGATTTGATGGATTTTAGCGAGTATTTTCCCCCTATTACCGGAGGGGTGAATGACAGTTGAATAGCCTCTATTATGTCCATTCTCTTCTGCTACTCTTTCACACATTGCAAAACTTCTCCTTGGATTTCTAAGTAATTTTGCGTAAAGTAGGTACTAAATTCATTTGGATTTCTTTCATGACAAATATCTGAAATGGTTTAGCTATGATAAACATGATCGAATGAAACTCACAGAAAAAATCAAAATGTTGGATAACTAGCATATATATATATAAGTTGAGAGATATCTTTCTAAGGCGCTTATTGCACTGAGAGAAATTATGAAAATAGGCACCTCAAGAAGGATATCTTCCAACTTAAATTATATATATATATACTTAAATTATATATATATATATATATATATATATATATATATATATATATATATATATATATATATATATATATATATATATATATATATATATATATATATATAAGCTAGTAGGAGTTGCGACGCATAATGAAAGATATTATTATTATTTATCATAGTTTTTTATTAAGGTAACAATAGGTTTTGAAGGGGTCCCAAAACCCTTTAATAGATACAGACTTAAGATAAAACGTTAAAAGCTCCCAAAACAAATCAGTCCAACCAAGAGAAAAGGTAGGACACTCAAATGAAAAACCTAGAACACTGCTAAAAATGAGCATTAGAAACAACAATACTAAGAAGATAACCACAATACTATCTGAAGTTCCCTTTTTTTTAATGAGAACGAAGAGTCATGTCAAATGAAGAGGAGGACTTCTTAGATTGTTTCCTTTTAATAGTGATCCAACCATCTTCGACTCTTGCTGCCTCATCCTGCTAGCGCAAGGAATTCAAAATAGAGGAACCAGCCCCCAACAACGGTTCTGAAACAAAACTAGAACAACTCCCAGTAAGAGAAGCAGGAACAATAGGTTCCACAATAAAAAACACACCAACAGGGTTGGCAGGAGAAGCAGCCGTAGAACCGCCAGCAGAAAGCCTGGGATCAAGGTTTTGAAACAAAACCAGAACAACTCCTAGCAAGAGAAGCAGAAACAATAGGTTCCACAATAGAAATCACACCAGCAAGGCTGGCAGGAGAAGCAACCATAGAACTACCAGCAGAAAGCCTGGGATCCGCCAGCAAAGAGAGAGGGAATACTTGCACGTCAAAGTAGTTAAGATCAGCCTCAACATCAATCCTTATAGGAATAGCATGAGGCATAACTGTATTCGAATCATTTTCAACAGTAGGCTTCTGAGAGCCCAAGATAGGAGCAGAATCCTTCAAAATTTGAGAAGAACTTTTCAGTATTGTATAATGCTTGGTAGAGGCATCCTTCCACCAAGTATGAGAGGTTTTCTTCTTATTAAAATCATCACTACAGAGAGAAGCACAATGACCTATTTTAAAACATTTTCTACACTTAAAGGGAATACCCTCAAAATCCAATTGTTGCATCCAACAGCCTTTAGATGATTCAATTTTAATTTCGAAAGGAAGACCCTCTGAAATGTCAATATCTACTAGAATACGGGCAAAGGTAAAGTGGTACATATTAGAAGAATCATCATCAATAAGAAGAAACTCCCCCAAAGCCTCACCCACCTCCTCCACGACAACACCTTGCTAGAGATGGAGAGGGAGATTTGGGTGTCTAACCCAAATAGGAATATTATTGAAAACTTCAGTGGAAGGATTCAAATCTAGGTGCCAGGGTTTTACAATAAGCAAAAATTTATCCTCCTCCCAGCTAAAGAAATTTTACAATAGTAAATTATATAGTGAGAAAGTAAAGGGATTATATCTAGGGATTGATTAACACATTGAATTAATTAATTTAATTAGGGTTAGCATTTAGCCTTAGTGTTAGGGTTAGAGTTTGGTTTAGATTTATTATTATGGTTAGGATTAGGGATTAGCTAATATATATATATATATATATATATATATATATATATATATATATATATATATATATATATATATATATTAGCTAGTAACAGTTGGAGCAGTCACGACACAGAATGAAAAACATTATTATTATTTTTATTATAGTTAATCTACAATAGTAAATTATAACTATTAAATATATATGATATTTATATGATATATTAATATTATATTATATGTTCACTTCAAAAATTTGATTATAAAATTAGCCTTGTATTAGAATTTAGGTTTAGGATTATGGCCCATGATAAGCATGTACATCATGGTTAGTATTATGGTTATTCAAGTTAAAATTCAAGGTTATAATCAAGATTATGGTTTAGGGTCTAGGAGAAGATTATCATTTACGCAAGGGTTTACATCATGGTTAGTATTATGGTTAGGATGATGGTTTTGATTAAGGTTATAATTTAGGGTTAGGGTTAGGATTAGGATTAGGGTTAGGATAATAGTTTTGGTTAAAGTTAAATTCATGCGTTGGGTAAGGAATATAGATAGGGTTAGGGTTTAATGTGTGGGTTAAGGTTAGGATTAAGGTTTAGGGTTAGGATTATGGTTAAGGTAAGCTTTTATATTATGGTTACTATGGGTAGGGTTAGATTTTTAAATTAGGGTTCAAGATTAAGGTTTAGGGTTAGGATTTTTATTAGGGTAAGGATTTATTTCATGGTTTGTATTATATTTAGGATTAGTGTTTTCATTAGGATTAAAGTTTTTGTTATGGTTAGGATCAAGGTTAGTGTTAGGATTATGGTTAGAGTAAGGATTTGTACATCATGGCTAGAATTATGGTTATTAGAGTTAGGGTTAGGATTTAGGGTTAGGGTTAGGATAATGATTTGTGTTAAGTCTAGGTTAAGAGGTAGAATTTGGATTATGCATAGGGTTAGGGTTGTAATTAGGTCTAGAGATAAATTAGGATTAAGGTTAGATGTAAAATTAATATTATGTTTAGGGTTGGCATTATATCCTAGACCTAATTACAATGTAACTCCTATTAAACTATATCATTGACCCTAATTGAACTATACCCTTAATTATATCCTCTCCTTAATTTAACCTAAATCATAACCACTAATTAAATTTTAACACTTACGTTATTTAGATCTAACATTATTTTAATTGTAACCTAAATAAAATATTTCTCTTGTAACTATCATTGAATCCCGTTAAATATTTATTTTCTTTAACATATCTGAAATACATTTCTATTTTTACTTTTGCTAATCTAACTTATCTTATATATCCTATAAAATTTTATTTCCCCTATATTAAAACTCTAGATAGATAGATTTCTAATTAAAGGAGATTTGGGCAATTTTAATTTCAATATTAATATGGAGATTCTCACCAATTCAGGATCTAATCATTTCCCAGTAAGGTTAAATATCTTTGAAAAATTTAAACCACTCAGAAATTCGTTTAAATTTGAGTTCATGTGGTTCCAGGACAAGGACTTTATGCAGTATTTGGAAAGCTGGTGGAATCAGATTAAGGTAGATGGCTCTAAAATGTACTATTTTTTAACCAAACTAAAAATTCTAAAACATAGGATCCTAGACTGGAATAAAGAAAAATTTAATAACATATTCGAGAAAAAAATTAAGGTTGAGTCAGAAATTAGTGAATTAAATGAGGTAGTCATACAACAAGGAATGAATGAAGCATCATATATTAAAGAAAAAGAATTAATGGTAAAACACGCAAAAATTCTACATAAGGAAGAAATCTTTTGGAAATAAAAATCCAAAGAAACATGGCTCAAAGAAGGTGATAATAATACAATATTTTTCCATAATTGTACTAACAATAATAGAAATATTAATAGAATTTCAAATCTCAAAAGACCAAATGGTGAGTCATCAGAGGATCTGAGACAAATAGTAGATCACTTAGTCAATTATTATAAAGCACTCCTGAATAACTATGATTCTTCCGATTTAAATGTGCAAAATTAAATCTTACCTTCGATCCCTAAACTTATTTCAGAAGAAGATAATAAATGGTTAAAAAGAAAATTATCCTTAGAAGAAGTTAAATCAGCATTATTCCAACTCCACCCTGAGAAAGCACCTGGTCCAGATGGCTTCCAAGCTGGCTTCTTTCAAAGATGCTGGCATTTTCTTGGCGAGGATATATGGAATGTTGTAGAAGCAACTAGAAATTCAGGATCTCTACTAATGGAAATTAATAACATCTTTTTCTCACTGATCCCTAAGAAACATGACAGTCTAGATCCAAGAGATTTTCGACCAATATCTCTATGTAACACAATCTATAAAGTCTTATCCAAATGCCTAGCCAACAGACTAAAAAAATTTCACTCTATCCTTGATGGCATCATTATAGCTCAAGAAATTATTCATACCGCGCAATATAATAAAGAATCATGTATGCTCATTAAAATTGACATCCAAAAAGCTTATGATCAAGTGGATTGGAGATTCCTATGTAATTGCCTAGAAGCCTTTGGCTTCTCTAACCAATGGACAAATCTAATTTTCAACTGCATTTCTACCCCTAAGATCTCTCTTTTAATTAATGGATCCCTTGAAGGTTTTTTTGAAATTTCTAGGGGTATTAGGCAAGGTGATCCTTTATCCCCCTTCCCAGATGTAATTATGGCCGAAGCCTTGGGTAGATCTATTTCTCAGGCCAGAATAAAAGGAAAAATCTCAGGAGTCAGAATTACTAAGAACATTCCTAATATCACTCATCAACAATTTGCAGATGACACAATCCTACCAGGAGCTAGCAATCTAAAAGAAGCCAACACCTTTAAAGATGCTCTGGAAGTATACTTGAAGGCATCAGGTCAAAAGGTCAATCCAAGTAAATCAAAAGTTTTTTTCATCAATACATCCAACTCTATGTCCAAGAAAATTTGTGATTCCTTAGGATATAAAATAGGGAAGTTTCCTTGTAAATATTTAGGGATCCCCTTGGATATGGGATCATGCAATTCAAGGCTTTGGGATTTAGTGATGTCAAAAATTCAAAATAAAAAGGGTAGCTAGAAAGGGAAATGGCTTACCAAAGTAGGACATGCAACTATGATTAAGTCTGTCCTTTCAGCCATACCTACTTATCAAATGTCCCTTATCCCATTACCTCTCAATGTCAAAACAAAGTTAGATAAGATGCTTGGAGATTTCTATTGGCAAGGAACCTCAGAAGATAAGAAAACAACTTTAATCAAATGGGACAACCTTTGTAAACCCATTTCACAAGGAGGTCTAGGCATCAAAAATCTTCTTTGGTAGAATTCGACATTAGGTGCCAAATTAGTATGGAATATTTATAATAACTCTGATAGAAAATGGGCTAAGGTCCTTCTCAATAAATATATTCCTAACGTAGACCCTATTAATATCTTCAGAGCGAGGTCACATACGAAAGGGTCTCACATTTGGAATTTTATTAATAACTCTAGAAACATTATTAATAATCTTCTTACGTGGGATGTGGGGTCAGGCAGTAAGGTTTTATTCTGGGAAGATTCTTGGGGAGGATACCCTCCTTTAATTAAGGAAGGTTTTTCACAAGAATTCATTGAGTCCTGTAAATCTAGTATAGGTGGCTTCATCAAGGACTACGCTCAATCAGGAATGAACCCATGCTGGAGATTTCCAAGCGCCCCATTAGTAGATTCAAAGGAACTTAATAAATTTTGCAAGATCCTTAATCTTAGAGTAGTAACTATTAAAAATAGAGCTGATCACCTTATATGGGTAGGATCAAATGATGGCAGTTACAAATTTAAAGAAGGTTACAAAACTATTCTGGAAAATAAAAAATTGGACTCTTTAGATATTCCCTTAAACCTCTGCTAGAATAAGGCCTGTCTGTCTAAAGTAGGGCACTTTCTCTGGGCGGCTCTCCAAAATAGAATCCTTACCTGTGACAGAATTAAAAAACTAGGTTTTGAAGGACTGTCAAGGTGCCCCTTGTGTGAATGCCAGGAGGAAGATGTTAATCACTTATTTCTTAACTGTGCTTGGGCCCAAGAATGCTGGAACTGGTTAAGCAGGTGCTTGAATTGGTCCTCGGCTAAACCAAATGTTCTCTTGGATTTTCTCAAAGCATGGCCTTTCCCTAACAAGGATAGTCTTTTTAAGGATATATGGATCTTAGCCCCATCTATAGTGGTTTGGGAAATTTGGAAAGAGCGCAACAAAAGGATCTTCAATAATAAAAAATCTAACATAAGAACTATTACTAACAAAATAGAAACTTTGATTATTGAGATTATTAACAATAGACTAAGGAGTGTACATAGCTTTGAAAATTCTTTCAAACAGTGTGACAATGACCTTAGAAGGTTGTGGCCTAATCTAAATATACCTCCACTATATGGTAAAGGGGGAAAGAAAACTAAAGAAGAAAGAAACTCTTGCAAATGGAGCCCCCCCAAAGCAGGATGGTTCAAGCTTAACTTGGACGGGGCTTCCAGAGGCAATCCTGGTATAGTAGGTGCTAGCGGAATTGTCCATGATGATAAGGGTGTGGCCATAGCAAAATTAGCTATGGCCATCCCTCCTACAACCAATAACCATGTTGAATGTGAGGCAGTCTTAGCAGGTCTTAAACTATGCAAACAACTTAAACTCTCACATCTTGAAATAGAAGGTGATTCCCAAATAATTATAAATGCCATCAAAACAAGGAAAACCCCAAACTAGAAACATTCTTCTAAACTAGAAGAGATTTTAGAGCTGTTAGATAGCTTTACATCTTAAGAGGTAAAGCATATATATAGGGAAGGGAATAAAGAGGTTGACCTCCTAGCAAATAAAGGTGTAGATGGGGTAACTTTCTCTTGCCATTCTTAATAAAGGTGGGAAACTCTCTTTCAAACTATCTTCATTAGTTATAAACTAATTTCTGTATACCAGTCCTAATCGAACTTAATTAAATCCCCTCTCTTTGGTATGATACTCCTACATATATTTCGAGATATATGTCGATTACAAGAAGTAAGCATTAAGTTATGATTATATGACTACTCTCTAGGAATTAGGTATTATGGCTAATTCTAATCAAAAGGTAAGCTATATTATGAATAATTTAGTCATGTCCTTTAGATAGAGTTTAGATGTTTTTTAGATGTCCTTCCAATCTAGAAGGATGGTTTTAGTTTAGTTTAGAGGAACTTAAAGGAGGTCAGTAAGATGTGTCGATGGCTTTAGCCTGGAGTAATACTCTTAACAAGCATATTTAAGTGATTACGATCAATTTTATTTCCACTATTGTATTTGGGAATTTTAGCCCTTTCCCTCATGCTTTGGAAGCTAGTGGCCAAAACATGAGGGGAACTAGATTACCTCCCATTCTAGCTGGAGGGGGTCAGAATTTAATATTAGAAGCTTAGCAGCAAGTCAAGAAGATAATCAGGTGCCCTTTTATGATGTCCCCCTAGAGATGGACAGGGCCTCCCCTAGTGACATTCGGGTCATGGCTCCTCCTATGAAAAGGTCGTCCAGAGACTACATTGCCAAGCAAGAGGAAATAGTCATAGTGCATAAAGAAGGACATGACTGGTCATGCAGTATTAAATTAGGAAAAATTAGTTGGCTATAAATCAGTTAAAATTTTGTTTCTTGTTAATAGCTGGTTCATATCTGGAAGTTATGTCTTAAACTTAATCCTTTTTAGAAGACCTTTGTTAACAGCCCTAGTATGAATACTTAATGGAACTGACTTCTAAATATTATCTACTTTCTTTCAGGTTTTGAGCTCTTTGGCAATATTTGGCTATCATCACTTAAATTCCAGGGTTCTGAATATTCATGTGTTAATTAATTAACTCATATAGATAATAATATGGGTATTAACTGTCATAAGTTAACTTTAAAGGAAGTATGCTTTTATGACATAGAATAGGAGATTTTTTACTGGCTTTTCTAAATAAGGAGTATATATATCATAAATCTGCAGCAATACTTTCTTTATTATAGGATCATGATATCTAGGCATTGTCTCTTTGGAAATCTATAGATGTTAGGGCTTTGATGAAGGATTCATCTCTCTGACATAAGCAAAGCTTAGTTAAACTATGCTAAGAGTATGAAGGGTGGCAATTTCCTCTATGAGCCCTTGGATGTAATCTTAATGAAGGTGGATATTGGGCTTTCAATTTAAATAGTGCTTTGAATCTCATTAAATTGATGGATAGATACGGTTAAAGATAAATTTCTCAATACTAAATGGGTAGGGGCTGAATCTTATGGAACTCTTTGAAACTTACTATTTTGGTTGGACTCTCAGAGCTCTCAATTAGTTTTCACTCATTCAAACTTCCTTTGAGGTTATATACACTTTTTCTTAAATTTACTTCGAAATCAGAGTATTTTGAATCCTGGTGAATTTTTGTATTTATAAATAGGGTTAAAGTAAGGCTAGATGTAGCAACCGCTGTAGAATGGACTGGTTTAAGTATGAAGGCAATTCATAAGATAGTGGATTGTTAACTTTGTTCATCTGAAACTGGTCTTTTAATTAATAATTATATCTACCAAATCTAAAATTCCTCAGGTATTGTGACCTATAGAATGCTTCTAGACTTACAGTGCTTCTGGTGATTTTTGTTTTAGCATCAACTACCTTTCTGTAGCCTGTTATTACACCCTGGTTGGTTAAATTTTTTGACATATAAAAGTGGCTGTTCATACCTTGATGATTTTAATTCCTGAATTTTGGCTAGCTACTTTAAATTTGGAATGGTCTAGATATAGGACAAAAGGGACATGCTCAGGTTCCTTTTACTATATCTAGATGATTATAGGAAAGCTTCCCCATATTACTCTGATACATGGACTTCTGTTTAGATTTGAGCTATTTCATATAAGGGGATTATTCATTAGGGAATAGTATCAAAATCTGAATCCTCCCATATATTGTGTTGAAGAAAATATATTGTAGATCAAATTTGGTTAAATAATTTTTCAATTCCTAAAGCCCTATATGTAGAAAAGGTCCCTTTTGCAATATAAGATCTTTGAGACTGGGGTATTAAATTTCTTTTGGTTTCCAAAGTTAACTATTTGATGGCTCAATTCATATAATTAGTGGTAATACTTCTTTCTGGAAGATTAAGGAAATAGGCAGCAAGATTTCTCTGAAGAGTACCAACAATTTAATGTTGTTAGTCTCTGGTGAGTAGTTTTCCTTTTGGATAAAGTATTTTAAATTTTCCCTATGATGACCTAAAATAGTCATAATCTACTTGTGCTAAAAAGTGCAGACTAATTTGAAAAGGAATAACAGATAAGTAATGGCAGTATGAAATAAGTAAAGGTATCAAGGCTGGTTAGCTTTTAGATATATGGTAAGAGGGATATCCAATGCTCCCTCTTAATATATCTAAAAATTGTATATGCTCACTTTCCCTTTCCATTTTGATATACCTAATTAGAAATCAAAACGAAAAGGGGCAGTAATCATATAAGATTTGGCCTTTACTATTGATTTTCAGCACTTACTAAGTATGCTGATGCAGTATATTGTTATTTGCTCCAACACTCAATTATCAAGTCAATAGATAATAATGTTATCTGGTTATCTCCCCAAGAGGAAATGTGTCTTGAACATATGAATATCATCATTAGGCTTTGAAATTTCTATGGTATTACCTTAATGAAGATTTACATTTTTCTATCTACTTTAGTTTAACAATATATAAGTCCCACTTATAGGATCATATGTAATTTTTACTAGCAGTCTGAAATATAGAATATTTTGCAAATCACCTATAATAAGAATAGTATGGTATTTTATTTCTAGATCTCTGATATCCTCATGATCAGAATACATATCTCTTATTTGGCTTTCTAACACTTTAACTAAGTTCCTCTTAAGCACGTGTAGAAGATTTTCCTACAGGTATCATAAATGCCCACCAAATGAGGAAAGGTAATTTGGTATAGGGTAAGATGGTAATTCTATTTTGTCTCGTTCAAATATTTTTTTGATCATTAACTAGAAGGTTTGGAAGATGTTCATTTTCCTTTTCAGGTGCAGGAATATGGGAAGGATCCTAACATCGGATGACACATTTAGAGAATCCTTTTGGAGGTCCTTACAGGATTAGGATCAATGGGAACAGTAATCAAATTGTATTTGAAAATTCATAATTGATATCTTTGTATTTGTAAATAGCCATTGATTCAAATATATTGATAAATCTTGATAATCTTCGAGTCGTGGGTATGCCCACAGAAGCTATGTAATAGTATCTGGACTTATAGTCCCAGGCACAGCTGGAGGTTTTCTCGACCCCACTCTTTCCTAACAGCGCCTGCACTGAGCAGGGATTTGCATGTAAAACTTTACTTTAAATAATAATAAATTCTTGGGCCTCGACCTTTTACCGATAATAAAAAAACAAAACTTTAGATAGATTTATTTTTATTGTATATGCTTCCTTAAGCCCTAATTAAGGAGTTGATCTACCCTTTATTGGTGGTTCATCATTATTCTCTTGACAATGGGATTGTGTATTTTTAAAAATATATTTAGATCACTATGATTGAATGATATCAATACATATGCTATTAAATTTGATGTGTCATTTAATCTTTGTGTCATTCAATCACTCCTTTCATGATTCTCTAATGGATATTTACATTTTAAAAGTTTATGCTTGTAGTGGAAGAAACATGTATTACATATTTTGAGGCATTGTTTGTTTTTTGTCTATTACTTTTAGTTATTTTATTTAATGTTGAATTGTGGAGAATTGCATATCTCTATAATTAAAATTTATAAACACAAAAGAATTATTTCAATATAGAAACATAATACATCTTTATTTAAATGTTTTTGAAACATAGGAAATTTTTTTAAAATATTGATTAATTTTTTATATGAACAATCTGATATAGTCGATAGGAAAAATGTAAGAAAAACCACAAATTTTCACTTTAATCAATCTAAGGAAAATGCACATAAGAATCACCTCTTCTATTGGTGACTTGCACATCGACATTTCATGCATGCCTTCATATCATTTACTATTGCTAGATCTCTTTTCTAGTCCCTTGAAAAATACAAAAAAAAAATCTATTTAGACAATCAATTTGAATGCAATATTGTTAACCTATATATTAACATCTAACTATCTGATATTAACATCTATCTATTTATTTAAAGGATGTATCTAAAGAAATTTTGTTTGGCAACAATGAAAATTAAATGTCCTCATTTACGTCAATAAATAAAATAAAATATTTAAAAAACTTAATAGAAAGAGACCATCAATCTTATCTTTACAATTTTTCTAATTTGATCCCTTTAACCTTGGACTTTCTCATCTTTTCTCATAATTTCTTATGGAACATCCAAAATATGAGATATCATTGTCTATAAGACTATCTACTTTCTAAATTAAAAAATTAAATACAATTAATTGAATCCTATGGTATTAGTTCCCCCTTTTTAGCTCTGCAATTTTAACATGTTCAAAATTTGTGTTAATTAGAAACATTTATTTTCAAATTAGAAATAAATCAACAATATTTGTATAAATTAAATGTATATATATTTTTACTTTAGAAAATATAGTCTTCTAGACAATGATATCTCTCCTTTCACGTGCTCAATTATTATGAAATATTTCATATTCATGGATAGTTTCTAGTGTTTGCCAAATTTGATTTGATTTGATATATTTGAATTAGTGTCAAAATATCAAATCAGAGTAAATTGTTAAAGTATCTAAAATATCCTAAAATATCCTAATTTGATACATTAGAGCATGATACATACTTTTTAGATGCCAAATCTATGAAATACCAAGGGTGGTTTGCAAAGAAACCATGAATATTTAACAAAAATCGTCATGTTAAAATTTAAATTTTGTAATTGAATATATTTTCAAAATAAACTATCATTAATTTAAATGACCATCAAGATTTACCTCTTATACTATTATTCACCAATCTAAAAAGTCATTTTCACATTCAATGCAAATATTTTCTATATATGTTTTGCAATAATATATAAAGATTTTGAATTTGATTTTGAAAAAATCATTAAATAATCAATACATAAATTGTTATCACCTTCTATATAGATATTATCTATATATGTTTTGCAATAATATATAAATATTTTGATACAATTATAAGTTTTGCAATAATATATAAATATTTTGATACAATTATAGCATTGTAGACATCTAAAAATCTTTTAGAAAATAAAGTATTTTTATTTTTTGAAAAACCCCTGATGACATCATCATTTATTAATTAATTAATTATTTAATTAATTAATTATTTAATTATTTAATTAATTAATTAATTAATTAATTAATTAATTAATTAATTAATTAATTAATTAATTAATTAATTAATTATTTAATTAATTAATTAATTATTTATTTAATTAATTAATTAATTATTTAATTAATTAATTAATTAATTATTTAATTAATTAATTAATTAATTAATTAATTAATTATTTAATTAATTAATTAATTAATTTTTATGTCATTAAATCCCTTTACCTTAATTAAAAATATTTAATTAAGAAATCCCTCCCAAAAATGTTTAAATCTTATTTAAACATTATTTCCTTATTTATTAATTATTTTAATTAATAAATTGACCAAAAATCCCAAAATAAATAATTAATTTATTTTTTGCCCAAAACTTGGCCAATTTTCTTAAGACCACTAACCTCTTCCAGAATCTTCTAATCCTTCTTTAATTTCGATTAAAGGCTAACCCCATCATTTCCTAATCCTAATCCCAACTCAAGAATATTTAATTAAGATTAAATATTAATCCTCAATTCCTAATTTACCCTAGAAAACTCTAGACTCTTCTAGAACTTTCCTAATCCTTCCCTAAACCCATTTAGGAGAAATTACCTACTTTCCCTAAGCTAATCTAAGTCTCCTTTGACTCCTAGTCAAACCCTACCCCTAATGAGCCTCAAACTCATTAAAGCCTTTCAGATAAATAAAACTTTATTTATTTCCTAAATTTCATATTTATCCTTAGAAAGCCTAGACTCTTCTAAAAAGTCTTCATCCTTATCCCTTTGACTCCTAGTCAAACCCTACCCCTAATGAGCCTCAAACTCATTAAAGCCTTTGAGATAAATAAAACTTTATTTATTTCCTAAATTCCATATTTATCCTTAGAAAGCCTAGACTTTTCTAGAAAGTCTTTATCCTCATCCAAAGCTTAGACTCTTCTAGAAAGTCTTCATCCTTATCTCCTTGACTCAAGACCCTAACCTTATCCCAAACTCTAACCTTTCTTCCTAACCCAAGCCCTTAGGAAATCCTATAAATACTCCCTCTTCCAAGAGCAATTCATTAGCTTAGTCTTTCATCTTCATGCATTTTTATCATGCTCTTTTACTTCTAGCTCTAGCATAATCATTCCTAATTGTTAGATTTCTTTATTTTCTTCAAGCTTTCTAACACATCATAGCTTAGCAATAATGGATTAACTTAGTTTACTTCATTATTTTTCATAGCATATCATCATCATCACATCTCTATTTGGTTTAAAATCAATCTTAGCATAAACATCATGTAGCTTAATCTTCATTTCAGCATCATTTGGATCCTTGAGGCCTTAGGGGCAAATCAGGTGTTCTATACCTATTTTGTGCCACTTATGGGGTTCTCACGAGTCTCAATCCTTCCAAATAAGCATTAGGAACATGCTCCAAGTGCTTAGAGAGCACACCCACATCCCTTAAGCAAGAGCAAATCAAACAGTGCTTTGGTGCACCTGTTTAAGCTCTATCTGAGGTGGCTTAGTTTAGAGTTTTCTTTGTTTTGAATTGATTTCATGCTAGGTTAAGATCTAATGTTTGTTTGGCTTGAAACTTTCAAAATAGGTATCCTTAAAAGCCTAGTCTACATTCTGGCACACCCGGTGGGACCCTACATCCCAAAATCTTCCATTTTGGGTCCCTATGTCCCAAAATCTTTCAGCACATATCCTCTACATACCCAATCCATTTTGGGACCCTACATCCCAAAATATCATCCCCCATCTTGTCCTACTCAGTCTTTCATCCAAAATCCAAGCATCCCTAGTCGGGGTCAACAAAGGCACATGCCCACATATCCTATCTACCAATCTCCTTCCATCTCTCCATCCATATTTCCTCCATCCCACACATCTCCTCATATTCACTCTGATGCTCCCCACAATTTGGATGCCATATCCAATATGAATAAAGGGAAATATCCATAAAAAGCCAAAGATTGTCATGTCCAACCTAAATGACATGGTCAACTAAAGAAAAATCCAATCAAGCGATCCAATGCATCCCAATGGCCGCAAAGGCCTAGCAAAGCACAAGGAAAATCTACTACATGGCCACTAAGGCTCAGCAAAGCAAAAGCAAAACCTGATGCATACCAATGGCTATAAAGGCCCACCAAAGCTAAAACAAAAATGATGTGGATCCCAAAGCAAAAAGATGTAATGCATCTAACAGAAATATCCACACTGGCATCCGAAGTTGCTAATCCACCAGCTACTCAGTTTCCTCCTCCATCTCCTAAATCCATCTTGGATCCCTACGTTACAAGATCTCCTAGCACAAATCCTCCATCATTTCCACATCTGTCTTCTGCATCCCATCAACTTCATCCATCTCCCCCTCAACATGTGCCAATGTTGATCTTGACAACATCCTCCTATCATGATCACTTTCCATCTTTCCATCCAAACACTTTCTACCACCATATATCCCATCTACCCCATCCAATCTGTGCTTTTGCATAAATCCATCCATCCTAGTGAAGCTATACCAACATCCAAGCAAATTAGAAGATCAATGAAGAAAATCAACAAGTTAGAAATCAATCAGCATATCAATGAAAGATCAGCACAAAGTCAGCAAAAAATCAAAAAATTCATAAAAATTGGAAAAAAATCAAGAGAAAAGTATCAAAAAAGAAAAGAAAAAGAGAAAAACATTCGTCCAATGGTGAAAACTTGGCAATTCAAGCACCTTGGACAAGTACCATGGTGAAAACCTGGCAAACAGACATCATGCGTAGGCCTCCCCCCCAATTCCTTTCTGCAGTTGGGGGCCATTCCCTTCTATCACGTCTTATCCAACATCTCCTCCATCCCATTTGTCTCTCACCTCCTTCACCCTCCTTTGGATCTTGAT
Source organism: Chamaecyparis obtusa (assembly GCA_027943335.1). NCBI lineage: Eukaryota > Viridiplantae > Streptophyta > Pinopsida > Cupressales > Cupressaceae > Chamaecyparis > Chamaecyparis obtusa. The sequence continues at coordinate 989,794 of BSBK01002856.1, forward strand.
GACAAAGCAAAGACTACCAGGTATACATACTTTTGGGCACCTTCTTAGCATCCATCACACCTTTCAGCTACATATCCTCTATCCAATCCATTCATCCTATCTTCCATCTACCTTCCTCATCCTCTTATCGGCATATCTTTTATCGAATCGTACCCCATTCTACTGCCTCTAAATGAATGAACTATCCTAAGTAGGGGGCATCGTATTCCTTGGTAACATATTCCTTGGAGACTATCTTTTATCCAAAATCTTCCATCTCCCAAATCCTTAAGTAAATCCATCATCCAATCCTTAAGCATTCCTCTATCTAGATCCCTCAGCGGTTCCTCTAGCATTCCATCTTCCAATCCTCTAGCAAATCCACCATCCAATCTCCCCAAGCATTCCTCTATCCAGATCCCTCAATGGTTCCTCCAGCATTCCATCTTCCAATCCTCAAGCATTCTTCCATCCAAATCCAAATCTTCCTCCATCCAAATCTCCTAACAGTTCCATCATCCTCATCCTAAGCATTTCCTCCATATTTCCATCACTCGATATCTTCCCTTGTCAGTGGTATCTAGCTATAGGCTAACCTCATTGCAATCCAATGCCATTCATCCATATCCAACTATTCCTAACAGTCTTCTAGCAATCTTCCAATCCTCTCCACATCCTCTAGCTATCCCACATCCAAGATTAAGCCAGCTGATCAAATCACATCCTTAGTCTTGTAGCAAGCCTTGATCTCAATCCAATCATCATCGTTGGGATATGTCCTTCCCAAATCTGTGTCATTTCAGGACACATCTATTGTCAGCCCATCTTGACTTTTTCAACCCAACTGGGGCATCATCTTGCATATCTTTGGAGTTTCAACTTCACCCCCAGGTTCTTTGTACATCCTAATCCTGAGCTTCTGTACATAGTTGTTGTAAATATCCTTGTGTCTTGTTGTACATATCCTTGTCAGTCCTGCAGCAGCATTTGATTAGAACTCTTGTTCTATCCAGCCTTGTCCTTCAGCAACATCAATTGTCGACTATCCTTGATCATCGTGACTATCTTTGAACCGCATCATTTGCCAATCAGTAACACAACATTCTCCCCATTAGCATAGGGTCCACACAGATATATGCTTCTGTTTTGTCTGACCTAAGCCTAATCATAGGTCCCCTCAGTTGTATCCTTCCTGTCAAACCCCATCTTCCACCAAGCACACTAGGTCCGTGTCGATGTATCCTTCCACACGTTCAGACCAATCTTCCCGCCATCAATCAAATCAAATCTCTCTCCTTGGCAAAAGTTGTCTTTTGGAGTTATCATTTTGACCTTGGATTTTGTCCTTTGGGTCTTGTTAATCTTTTATAGCTTCTCATTGTTCTCTACTCAAAGTCACCACGATCCTTTATATCATGGTGTGCAACGAATGAGGACAATCTGGGGCAAGGTCTTTTGATCTTTTGCTTTTGCCTGTGATTTAGTCATGTGTTTGTGGTTTCTTCAACATCGTTTCCACCATGCCTCCTCCAGGTTTCATGTGTGATGCTGAGGCAACCCTGCGTGTCTTTTTAGCGTCAGTCCTCTGCAACGCTGGTGACAAGGCCTCGTGATCCCAGTATCCTTGGCAGGTCTCTAGCATTGCTATATTAAACTAGGTTGTGCTCTCCACATTTGCACTTGGAGCTTCCCCCAATCCCTTGCATCCTGCATCATATAGATTAATCTTGCATCTTGCATCTCTCATATAGCTACATCCTACATTTTGCATTCCATCTCATCTTGCATTCACCCATCTTTGCTCTTGGGAGTTTGGTTATTTATCTCCCCTTTTTCCTAGGTCCTTCTTTCTCTGTTTCCTTTCGAGAAAATTCCACAACATTTACTCCTTGCGTTATTTTCTCGAGGGGGCACAACACCTCATTCTTCTAAATTCTAGCGTTTAGCATCTTATTTTCTTGTCTTTGACGCCATGCCACTTGCGGCATCGCATCAAAGAGGGGCAAAATGTAGACACCTAAAAATCTTTTAGAAAATAAAGTATTTTTATTTTCTGAAAAACCCCTGATGACATCATCATTTATTAATTAATTAATTAATTAATTTTTATGTCATTAAATCCCTTTACCTTAATTAAAAATGTTTAATTAAGAAATCCCTCCCAAAAATGTTTAAATCTTATTTAAACATTATTTCTTTATTTATTAATTATTTTAATTAATAAATTGACCAAAAATCCCAAAATAAATAATTTATTTATTTTTTGCCCAAAACTTGACCAATTTTCATAAGACCACTAACCTCTTCTAGAATCTTCTAATCCTTCTTTAATTTCAATTAAAAGCTAATCCCATCATTTCCTAATCCTAATCCCAATTCAAGAATATTTAATTATGATTAAATATTAATCTTCAATTCCTAATTTACCCTAGAAAAACTCTAGACTCTTCTAGAACTTTCCTAATCCTTTCCTAAACCCATTTAGGAGAAATTACCTACTTTCCCTAAGCTAATCTAAGTCTCTTTTGACTCCTAGTCAAACCCTACCCCTAATGAGCCTCAAACTCATTAAAGCCTTTGAGATAAATAAAACTTTATTTATTTCCTAAATTTCATATTTATCCTTAGAAAGCCTAGACTCTTCTAGAAATTCTTCATCCTTATCCCTTTGACTCCTAGTCAAACCCTACCCCTAATGAGCCTCAAATTCATTAAAGCCTTTGAGATAAATAAAACTTTATTTATTTCCTAAATTTCATATTTATCCTTAGAAAGCCTAGACTTTTCTAGAAAGTCTTTATCCTCATCCAAAGCCTAGACTATTCTTGAAAGTCTTCATCCTTATCCCCTTGACTCAAGACCCTAACCTTACCCCAAACTCTAACCTTTTTTCCTAACCCAAGCCGTTAGGAAATCTTATAAATACTCCTTCTTCCAAGAGCAATTCATTAGCTTAGTTTTTCATCTTCATGCATTGTTATCATGCTCTTTTACTTCTACCTCTAGCATAATCATTCCTAATTGTTAGATTTCTTTGTTTTCTTCAAACTTTCTAACACATCATAGCTTAGCAATAATGGATTAACTTAGTTTATTTTATTGTTTTGCATAACATATCATCATCATCACATCTCTATTTGGTTTAAAATCAATCTTAGCATAAATATCATTTGGATCCTTGAGGCCTTAGGAGTACATCAAGTGTTCTATACCTGTTTTGTGCCACTTATGGGGTTCTCATGAGTCTCAATCCTTCCAAATAAGCATTAGGAACATGCTCCAAGTGCTTAGAGAGCACACCCACATCCCTTAAGCAAGAGCAAATCAAACAGTGCTTGGGTGCACCTGTTTAAGCAACCCTTCCCAAATCTGTGTCATTTCAGGACACATCTATTGTCAGTCCATCTTGGCTTTTTCAACCCAACTGGGGCATCATCTTGCATATCTTTGGAGTTTCAGCTTCACCCCTAGGTTCTTTGTACATCCTAATCCTGAGCTTCTGTACATAGTTGTTGTAAATATCCTTGTGTCTTGTTGTACATATCCTTGTCAGTCCTATAGCAGCATTTGATTAGAACTCTTGTTCTATCTAGCCTTGTCCTTCAGCAACATCAATTGTCAACTATCCTTGATCATCGTGACTATCTTTGAACCGCATCATTTGCCAATCAGCAACACAACATTCTCCCCATTAGCATAGGGTCCACACAGATATATGCTTCTATTTTGTCTGACCTAAGCCTAATCACAGGTCCCCTCAGTTGTATCCTTCCTGTCAAACCCCATCTTCCACCAAGCACACTAGGTCCGTGTCGATGTATCCTTCCACACGTTCAGACCAATCTTCCCGCCATCAATCAAATCAAATCTCTCTCCTTGGCAAAAGTTGTCTTTTGGAGTTATCATTTTGACCTTGGATTTTGTCCTTTGGGTCTTGTTAATCTTTTACAGCTTCTCATTGTTCTCTACTCAAACTCACCACGATCCTTTATATCATGGTGTGCAACGAATGAGGACAATCTGGGGCAAGGTCTTTTGATCTTTTTCTTTTGCCTGTGAGTTAGTCATGTTTTTGTGGTTTCTTCAACATCGTTTCCACCATGCCTCCTCCGGGTTTCATGTGTGATGCTGAGGCAACCCTGCGTGTCTTTTTAGCGTCAGTCTTCTGCAACGCTGGTGACAAGGCCTCGTGATCCCAGTATCCTTGGCAGGTCTCTAGCATTGCTATATTAAACTAGGTTGTGCTCTCCACATTTGCACTTGGAGCTTCCCCCAATCCCTTGCATCCTGCATCATATAGATTAATCTTGCATCTTGCATCTCTCATATAGCTACATCCTACATTTTGCATTCCATCTCATCTTGCATTCACCCATCTTTGCTCTTGGGAGTTTGGTTATTTATCTCCCCTTCTTCCTAGGTCCTTCTTTCTCTATTTTCTTTCGAGAAAATTTCACAACATTTACTCCTTGCGTTATTTTCTCGAGGGGGCACAACACCTCATTCTTCTAAATTCTAGCCTTCAGCATCTTATTTTCTTGTCTTTGACGCCATGCCACTTGCGGCATCGCATCAAAGAGGGGCAAAATGTAGACACCTAAAAATCTTTTAGAAAATAAAGTATTTTTATTTTCTGAAAAACCCCTGATGATATCATCATTTATTAATTAATTAATTAATTAATTAATTTTTATGTCATTAAATCCCTTTACATTAATTAAAAATATTTAATTAAGAAATCCCTCCCAAAAATGTTTAAATCTTATTTAAACATTATTTCCTTATTTATTAATTATTTTAATTAATAAATTGACCAAAAATCCCAAAATAAATAATTTATTTATTTTTTGCCCAAAACTTGGCCAATTTTCATAAGACCACTAACCTCTTCTAGAATCTTCTAATCCTTTTTTAATTTCAATTAAAAGCTAATCCCATCATTTCCTAATCCTAATCCCAATTCAAGAATATTTAATTATGATTAAATATTAATCTTCAATTCCTAATTTACCCTAGAAAAACTCTAGACTCTTCTAGAACTTTCCTAATCCTTTCCTAAACCCATTTAGGAGAAATTACCTACTTTCCCTAAGCTAATCTAAGTCTCTTTTGACTCCTAGTCAAACCCTACCCCTAATGAGCCTCAAACTCATTAAAGCTTTTGAGATAAATAAAACTTTATTTATTTCCTAAATTTCATATTTATTCTTAGAAAGCCTAGACTCTTCTAGAAATTCTTCATCCTTATCCCTTTGACTCCTAGTCAAACCCTACCCCTAATGAGCCTCAAATTCATTAAAGCCTTTGAGATAAATAAAACTTTATTTATTTCTTAAATTTCATATTTATCCTTAGAAAGCCTAGACTTTTATAGAAAGTCTTTATCCTCATCCAAAGCCTAGACTATTCTAGAAAGTCTTCATCCTTATCCCCTTGACTCAAGACCCTAACCTTACCCCAAACTTTAACCTTTTTTCCTAACCCAAGCCATTAGGAAATCCTATAAATACTCCTTCTTCCAAGAGCAATTCATTAGCTTAGTTTTTCATCTTCATGCATTGTTATCATGCTCTTTTACTTCTACCTCTAGCATAATCATTCCTAATTGTTAGATTTCTTTATTTTCTTCAAACTTTCTAACACATCATAGCTTAGCAATAATGGATTAACTTAGTTTATTTCATTGTTTTGCATAACATATCATCATCATCACATCTCTATTTGGTTTAAAATCAATCTTAGCATAAATATCATTTGGATCCTTGAGGCCTTAGGAGTAAATCAGGTGTTCTATACCTATTTTGTGCCACTTATGGGGTTCTCATGAGTCTCAATCCTTCCAAATAAGCATTAGGAACATGCTCCAAGTGCTTAGAGAGCACACCCACATCCCTTAAGAAAGAGAAAATCAAATAGTGGTTGGGTGCACCTGTTTAAGCTCTATCTGAGGTGGCTTAATTTAAAGTTTTCTTTATTTTGAATTGATTTCATGCTAGGTTAAGATCTAATGTTTGTTTAGCTTGAAGCTTTCAAAACAGGTATCCTCAAAAGCCTAGTCTACAAGCATGATACATACATTTTATAGGCCAAATCTATGAAATACCAAAAGTGTCTTGCAAAGAAGAAACTGCGACTATATAACCAAAACCATCATGCTAAAATGTAAATTTTATAATTAAATATATTTGAAAGATAAACTATCACTAATGTAAATGAACCTCTTAGTCCATTCTTGCCCGGGGAGAGTTGTTGCAACCGTTCTGAGCTAGCTGCCATGAATTGAGCTATAAATTTTGCAAAGAACTTATCAGCGCCAACATGGTCTTTGTACTCTGTGCTACAGGAGACGACGACCCTGAAAGAGCGACATGGAAGCTACCTTGTCTAGATGATGACGGCGGGGACTTGAACCCTAGATCCCTGGGGAAGATTGAACCTGTGCAAGTGCAGAAGTTGAGAGAACAGGTTTCTGAAACCCTTTCAAAGCATGACAATTGACAGAAACTGAGTTGAGAGAATTAACAAAATTCAACAAAGCATTGGGAGACTTAGGCGGTGAAACACACGGAAAAAGAGGAGGAGACAATGGCAGACGAGAGTGAGAGTGCTCTACGAGGGTTGAAGTAGGCGAAGAAAGAACAGCCTTTGTAAAATAATGCGAACCAGAGTCGGCACCGTGATTCAAACTGTCGACCAGCCTGTCCAAAAGCTGACGCCTCTCAGCTTAATGAAGTCCAACAATCAGGCTGTTTGGCTTCTCATTGTTTTCCTTCCATTTGGTTTCCTATTACTATTTTCTTTTCGAGACTTCAAATAGTTGTTATTGGATGATGTAACTGCCATTATATTGCTGAAGCATATAAGTTGTTGTATGTGTTAAACCAGAACAGAGATATAATAATAATCAAGATAATTCCCTTTTCCTTGTGGATGTAGTTAAATTGGTTGAATCATGTAAATATTGTATTTTGTGTTTATTGTTTGTTTTGATTTTGCATCTTTATAATTCTAAATTATTTATTTATCTTCATTTCGAATCAATAATTTGTATCAAAGTTTGGTGAAGAAGCTGAGTTAGAATTTACGAAGAAAATTTAGTTTGGTGAAGAAGCTGAGCTAGAATTTACGAAGAAAATTTAGGGAGTTGAAAGAGGTGGTTAATGGAGAATTGAAAACTTTTCAGGATTGAACTTTTGGAATGTGGAAGACTCAGTTGGAACGTTACTGATTCAAGGAAACCTCTCAATTTCACTAGAAGGTAAAGACAAGAAGTTTCAAAGCTGATTTGGAGAGATCTCTCTATCTTGCTCGAAGGAAAATCCAAGAAGCCACCTATGATGTCTAATGAGGAGTGAATGAAATTGCATAAGAAATTAAAAACAACCATCATGCTCGCTCTATCTAGTAATGTATTATTTAATGTTGTAATGGAAATTAATACAAAAGGACTATGGGATAAATTGTGTGATATGTATGAGTTTCTTTTCTCTTTTCAAAAGCATTTTTGTCATGTAGAAAATATACAATTTAATGATAAAAGAGTTAGGTTACAAGTCAAAACATCTAAACTAATTCAACACATTAATTAGCTAATTTATTTTTGTGGATATAAATCTGGATGACAAAATTAAATCGGTCTTATTGTTGTGCTCTCTATCAAATAGATGGTAAAAAGTAGTGATGGAAATCAGCAAATTGATTTATGGTAAAAGCATACTAAAATTTTCTGATGTTGTTGGGACTCTCCTTAGTGTAGACACAAGGAGGGAAAATAAAAGAAATTGACCAGATGACACTTTGGTTTTTGGCAATGGAGGGAGACCCCAAGAAAGACGTAACGATAATAATAGGAGAAGATCAAAGTCTAGCTATAGATCTAAGTCTAGAGGAAGAAATGGAGGTTGATGGTTTGGTGGAAAAGGAAGACACACCAATTGTTGGTCATATAAGAAGGTTAAAAATATGTCAAAGGAAAGTGAAATCAACATGACATATGAAGATAATGAAGGTGAAATTTTTCTTGTCAAAAAGTGATAGAAAATTTGATTCATGGGTAATGGAGTCTAATGCTTCTTTTCATGCAACCTCATGTCAGGGATTTTTTCAAAGCTATAAAGATCAAAAACTTGTGAATGTGTACCTTGGCGATAATGAACCAAGTGATATCATTGGTAAAATAAGTGTGCATATTGTTACTAATTTTTTAATGATCAAGATTTTAGATATTATCTTTACATATATAGAAAACTATCACTATTTATAGATAGATACATGTCATTTTATTATGGCATGCATGCATTATGAGAAAATATATGTAACATTCTACATTATACAAAGTTTTGATTTTACTATAACATTGCAAAACAATTATTATATTTCAACATCATATTTTCCTTATCACATTCTAACATCATATGTCCAAGTTTTATTTTTCAATTTTGAGAGAGGAAGAATTCCCTATAATTTCTCTTCATTTTGCCTTTCTTTTTTAGATTGTTAAAGAAACTTATAGTTTATGATGTTTATTTGAAATAAAAATTGTTATATAATTTTTTTAAGAGAATATCATTTTATGAGTGTAATTTTTTTACTTTTCATAATGGTTATGAGTGTATATATACATTTAAATATACACACAAATTATATTCACACACATTTCAAGGTGGGAGAAAAATATAATGGTGAATTTAACACATCCATGATAGTTCTAATTTAGTACTTTATTAAAATCTTAACCAAAACGTGTCAGAACTTCATTTCACTCTTATTTGTAGGTAATCTTTCATTCAATGCCTATTTATCTAAATCTCATCATCACTAGGATTTCTTGAACTATAGATTATTTCACCACCTCAAAGTTAGTTACAACCTTTACATTAATTCCAATTATTGTGGGATATCTCTAGATCAATCACAAAGGTTGAGAATAATCTAGAAATACAAGGATTAAAATTTAATCTTTCTCACTATATTTTGTTATCCATTATGAGCTAACTCAATATATATTTCATGCAACATATTGGTATGTCTCGTAATGAAAGATATTCAATTTACACATAAATATATAAGGGAAAATAAATATAAATACTTTGAACACACATTAGTTCTATAAGAAAAGTAAATGAATTCAATCCACTTCCTGATACTATAGGAAAAATAATCTATTAATATTATCTTTAATATTTCACATTAACATGGAAACAATTCACCAAGAGGTTTTTGCATGATAGAATTTGTTCACCTGTCTAGTTGGCAAGCTCCTCAAAGGTGTTTCTAGACACCAATTTGCAAAATTTAGAAAGTAGAAAGGGTTAAATCATTAGATTTCAATATGTACATTCCATAAGATCATTCATATGCATGTCATATCTATCTCATGTGACAAGTCAAGTTTATCACAATCAAAGATCAATTCTACAGAACTTATAATCATACTATGATAGTCCAAACTTTAAAATGTTTATCAGAATGATATAAATAATTTCAAAATACAATAAAAAATTAATTGAGAAAAATACTGGACAATATTTCACATTCCATTTTTTTTACCAACAATATACTTTTATTAATGCTCCACCTCATTATAATAAACCTAATTTATTATATTATATTCGTATTTAACATGTACTCTAAGTAGAAGTTAATATCTTTATTTTAATATTATCATTTTTCTTTGATTCCTTACCTTCTCAATATTGTATTTATATCTTATTTCTCATAATATGACGTCCACCATATTTATCTTTTGTGATCTATTTTATTACTATTTAATATTCTTAATATTTCTCATCTTTAATTTAAATTTAGTGTGAAAATTCAACGATAATTTTGAATTGGTATTTTTATATTTGATAATAGTCTTCTTTATTGTATTTCATTTATTATATTAAAATATCTTATAATTTACTATAATATTTTACTATTTTTCTTATTCTTTTTAGATTAGTTGAACAATATCTCAAAAATGTTAATATTTTAATATTTAATTCTTTAATGTCTTTTAATTTTTTTTGTCTTTTTCCTTCATTCTTCTTTTTTTCTATTATCTCTATAGATATTTTTTATTATCTTTTTTGTTGTTTTTAAATTAGCATATCATGTTTAATAATTTTGTATTATTTTTATATGTTTTAAACTCTATTCAATGTTAATACTAATTTGTTTGTTTCTTTTTATTATAATAATGAAAATAAATTGACATTTTAATTGTATTACTCATATTTATACATCTATAATTTTTCATGATTTTATTTTTAAAATTATCTCTTCTATAAAGTGTCAAATAATTTATATCATTAATTAATATCATTTTAAATAGCTTTCCTTCTCATTTTAATACTTTTCTATATTAATGTCTCAATAATGGTTAACTTGTTTCTTAATAAGTATACATTGTTATTTTAGTATCATTATAATAAAAATAAATTGTTTAAAATAAGAAATTATATATAATATTTAAAAATCTATCTCTTCATACATGTTATGTTCTTATCTCTTTTAATATTATATAGATTTCTTGTTTGTATAGATATTTTGTTCAACAATTTTTAATTTATTTATTTTTTAATTTTTAATTAGTTGTTTTCTATCAGATTTAATTTTCTTTATATTAAATCACTCCAGATTAAAATATTAATCTAATTCAATTCTTAGAGGTGATGTAAATAGATAAGACCATGTGAATTTCAAGATAGTGCTTACGTAATTCTTGAGATAAGATCCCAAAATACACTGATACAATATATATAGATCCTTTAAAATCTAAATTTACTCCCTCAAACTAGATTCCTTTTAGAGGGTTTCAGAATGCATATGTAGATACCCATCAATCAATTATTAATAGACAAGGATAACTTATATACCCTCCCCAATAAAAAAACAATTTTCTTCTGAGTCCATGCTGGCCGACCCCAAATAAGCCTACCCGAGGAAAACTCGGTTGAATGCGGCCATTCACAAAAATGTAATATAGATAGCGTAGACGTGGCTTTTGTATTGACTTGAGGCGTAGATTGTGCCAAAGCCGTGACTTTTGTATTTGAATGCTTGTCCCGATTTGGAATTTAGAATTGAGTTAATTAGATCATCTTTGAATATGATCACAACTTCAAACTAAATGCTCACGATATAGACTAATTGGGCGAAAAAGTAGTTTAAAAATGACCTGCAACGTCAAGAGAATCTAGCAAATTTTATCATCTCATTATTACTAGCCCTAGCAGAACAATAAAAATGTAGCCGGATCGAAGAACATCTGCAATCTGGCTGTAATGGTGAGATGGGTAACTGCAAGTCTTCTCAGGTGTATAATCCCACTGCCAAATTAATTCTGATGGATGGAAATATGCTAGAGTTTGTGAATCCTGTGAGAGTTGAAGAAACCATGAGAGGAAGAAATGGGTTCTTCATCTGTCATTCTGATTCCATTGACATCAACCAATATTTGTTTCCTCTTCCTCCACAATACCAACTGAAAGTGGGTCACCTTTACTTTGAACTTCCTCTAAATAAACTCGAATACCCTCTCCCCGCTTCTGACATGGCTGCCTTGGCCACAAAAGCCTGTGCTGCTCTGAAACTCGGTCACTCCAAAAGCTTCATGTGTTGCTGTAAAATCATGGTGTTTCCCAGCAGAAATCAATTACAGTTAGGAGGCAAATATGAAGAACTGAATACTGGAAATGGATCAGAAAGGATAACGACAAATATGGGTATCAAGGGGATAGACATGATTGACTGCAAGACCGCGTGCAAGTCGAGGTTACCCACCATACTAGAGAGCTTGGCTTCGTGATTACATCCAAGCGAATGTTTGCATGTACAAACACGCAATTAGGTATGTGTGTGCATGGGTTGTCAATATCTTATTCACAACATGCTTGGAAACCATATTTCTTATTGCCCCAGACTTTTGTGAAGCTACGCTGTTTTGGTTTGGCTAAGTTCTATACAAAAGGCCTTTTTTTTTCAAAGAGTTTGTTTAGATTGGCAAAAATATACTGTTTTTTTTCTAATTTTCATTAGATTTACAATACAATGGATATAATTAATTCATGAAGAACAAATGCTAAAAATTTCACCAAAATCTAGTATATCTTTTTAAAAAAATTTGATAAAAATACATTTTATATGAAACTTGGCCACATCCCACTGCTATCAATAATGCTTGCATGTATTTGTGTCTGTGTGTATGGGTTTGTCAATGTCTAATTGACAACATGTTTGGAAACCTTATTTGTTCTATGTGCAAACCTTTGTGAAGCTACGCTGTTATCAGTTTCAAACCATATTTGTTATTGTGTGCAAAGCTCTGTAAAGATACAAAGATTACTCTTTTTTGTTCTATCTGTGGGGTTTAAGATTTATCCCGAGCATAAGGTTGAATGCAATGTGATTGGAGAGGGAGTAATAATTGTGTGTTTGATCAGCATTTGTTATCGATAGTTTTTTGGTCCGCTTAACAGTAGATTACAGAAAATCTCTCATTTTTCTTATTAATTACTGTTATAGTTATCTAGAGTTTTAAAGAGTGAAGAGATTAGTTAATGACAGCAATATCTCTTTTTGTAGTTTATTCTTTTCTTTAATGGTAAATACCATGCATACCGTATCATAAAAACACATGTATTGATTCAAAGGCATGTGGTATTGGACTAGCTATTTTAAACATGGCGAGATGAGAAGAAAGAAGTAAGGAAAAAAGATATTGGAGTGAAACTTCTATTCTGAAATGCTTGACACGTAAGTATTTTTTTTTAAAGTGTAGTAATGAAAGGGCATTGGCAGGGTTGGAGATGGTATTGTCTTGATTTTGATTTTGGAGGATCTTAGGGCTATTTATTAAAAGGGTTATTTTTGTATGCTAAGTAAATTATCAATGTTATTGAAGAAAATGAGGTTCCAATATTTTGTTGTTACATTATATTTTCTGTAATGTTTGGGAAACTTTAATTCTTGCACAATTTTAATAATTATGGATCTAATTCAATTTTGATGTATTTTTCTTTCTAATAGTATATAGACATTTTCAAAGATAATTAAATCTTGGTTATTTTGAAATGAAAACAAATTATGAATCTCATTCTACTATATATGTTAGCTTGTATTGCTTGTGTGCATGTGCTTTGTAAATCATCCCACTAGTTGTCAGATAAATTATTTATCCTACATTCATGTAATGGCAATAGTTGTCTTTGAATAAAATCTACTTATTAAAACAACATCACAAAGTAAAAGACATCTTAGACATTTACAATTAGAGTATTCTACTTTTATCATTTGTATGTGGTCACTTTACTTTATCTTGTAGATTCATTATATGCAGCATCAAAACTCCTTTCAAGACCACTTTTGTATGAAAACATATTAATTTAAGTTCATCAATTATCATGCATCACATGCACTCATGTATTTTGGGATTATAAAGTGCATATGACAATAGTGAAACTAAATTTCTTACTTATTTTTTTTTAAATTCTATTATATGTAATTGTTTTTAAGGTTAGAAACTTTGTGCTAAGGATTTTTAAATATTATTACAAAGATATTATTCTTAACTATATTGGGTTCCCCATACAGGGTCTATTAATGATTATTTTGGCTTTAATATAGACATTAGAAAATATATGTATATATTTGTGAACTTCCATGTAATTGTGGGTATTTTGCAAGACCCTTATATTTTTATAGCCAAGTATATAAAATCTTCTTTTGATGCACTTGAAGAAATTATCCCTAAGAAGTTACTCGTTGCATATATTAGAGATAAAATAGTTGGCTAATACCACTATCTTAAAACTATTTAGTTAGCACTCCAAAATACTATATCAATGCTTTATATGAGTGGGATTGTTATACTGTGACATAATAAACTAGAAACAACATATATTGCTTTCCCTTTTATCTCTATTTGCATGATATTTATTTTGATTATGGTCAGGTCTTCTTTTGCTTGTAGTTTGATATTGGTATTCAACATTATTTAGATAGGTATCAACATTGTCTCTACAAAATATCACATCATATTCTGGAGTATTTATCCTAATTGAAGCATAATTTCTCAATGTTGATTCAAACTTTAGGCCAGCATATATTTAAATTATAGAGAAAAAAACAAAGTATATATAACAAGAAAAAGAGTTTGTCACCACTTTCCACTCCCTTTTGTGAATTATGTTGATACACTTATCTCTTATCTTCATAATTATGATCAACGTAACCAACTACAAGGAGTTCTTTATCTCTAAGATTCCTTATACTCATAGTATTTGGGGTGAATTCTACTTTTCTACCATTTTTGGTGATCTAATAGATGGAGAGAAGGTTAGCTTACAAATTGGAGATAGCTCCTATCTAGAGGACATCCTCAAATGTGATAATGCTAGCATCAACTAAACCCTTCTTAATTACATTCACTATAGAATCATATCAATAAGAATGTTGGGTGTAGAATAAGATTCAACCAAAGAAAATTATTCTTTGATAGAACCTATTAATTATAATATTTAGATATTAAGAAAACCAACCAATATCTAGATCCCTAATGGAAATAACAACAATAAGAGAGAATCAATATGATAAGTATAAACTATATTCTCTCCAAGAATACAATAGACTAGATTGAATTAGCTAACTTAAATTTAATAATAAGGCACCTTGGTTCAATAGGAAAAGGTTAGACATAGGAAGGTATAAGATTATGACTAGTGCCTTAATCTTATGAAATGATACAAAAAGTGATAACTTATCACCCACCTAAGGTGAAAAAGTGAAAGTATCACATGTCCACTAAAGCTAGATCATCTTCCAAGATGGAAAGTTGATTATAAAATAGGTATACTAAAGGTGGATCTTTCTCCAAAGGTAGAAAGGTTATAAAGTGATAAGTACACCAAAGTTGGAAATCCCCCTTAAGGTGGAAAATTGATAATGTGATAACAACACAAAAAGTGTGAATTTTCCTATTTGGTCCCTAAAAAACTTAAGTACATGTATGTTTATAACATAAGAGAAGAAATTACTAGATACAAAACTTAAACACATCAACATCAATCCTTAAGTGCAACTTAGGAAGAATATATGGGAACAATGCAAGGTGGTTTAAAAATACTAGGCCATGGTAAGTACCCATGTACAATGTAATGCAATTACTTATAAATTGAGAAAAAGGGAAAAACTAGTAGAGAAAAACTTCTCCCAAAAAGAGAGATGAAAATAAAAAATTGTCTTAATGAAAAATGAGAAAGACAAAACCCCATTTGAGTAAAAATTTCCCCTTATAAGAGAGAATAAAGAAGTCAATTGACCCCCTCCACACCCACCAAAAAATAAAAGAAATATAGAATATTCACCAATGGTAGATGCTCAAAACTAGATGTAGAATATGCTCCACAATTGTCAAACATTTATCGACCCCTTAGGAAAGAAACAAACCAAAGGTTTATGTATGAAGTATCCCCAATCTCGGAAGGAATATGTAGGATTAAAACTCAAGATTTATGAAGTCTCTGAAAACTACTCAAGTGTCCCCCATATTGATGCTAAAATTTTCCCCTTCTAAATTTGGTGTGCACACTAGGCCACATTGTTGGAAACAAAATTCTAAGATATATTAAAGATGAATGAAGAAAAAGATCCTAAGGCTCAAGTGTCTCCTTGAAGATAAAGGGGCCTCTTCCAAATGTTGGTTTGAAGTATTCACATTCATGTTAAACTATGAAGAATGATGATATAGAGAATGATGAAGAAGGTCAAATTGTTACCTCACAAAAAATAAGTTTGGGATCATATCCATAAAAAGGAAGATTAATATTATCAAATGAATCTTTCAAATTAGCCAAATAGGAATTTACAAGAAAACCTGAAATGTTTGTCAAGTAGTTACCACAAGGAATTATATGTGGAAGACAGTGTATATGATACTATGTTGAGTATTAATAAGGTAAAATTGTAGCAACACAATTATAATCAAGAGAAATAGGATATGTAATCTCAATAGGGTGTATGAAATGCATGGCTTAAGAACTATATAAAAAGTGAGAATACCCACGTTCAAGTAGTTGAAGTTCTCCTCAAGATCAAAATATGCACTAAAACTGTGATCATTATTTAAAGAATCATAATTATTAATATGAACAAAGTCTAAAAAGGAGTACAAATAATATATCCATGATGAACCAATCTAGTATTAATAATAGAGCCATTCCCCAAACTTTAAATGGTTGTATATTTTTCCTCTAGTGTCTGATTTGGATCAATAATGGTGATCTTTGGGTTTTTGGACCTCCCAAATGCAATGGTGACCTCAAATTTTCACTAATAGGCACTAAATTTTGACTTACAATATATATAACATGTAACAAAGAGGAACCCCCGATAATCCATCATAAAATGCACTCAAATATGTCAAATGATTATCTAACGAAACTCAACAAGCTCTAATATCAGATAATATTTGGCTATAGATATAGGCACACAATATTTAGAGGCATAATAGAAAGTAAAATAACAAGAAATAATCAATATGACAAGAATAAATAATATTATAACAAATATTACAATAGACTAGATTGAGTTAAATGAATTAAATTTAAAAAAGAGATCCCTTGGTTAAATAGACCAAAGTGATACATAGGAAGGTATAAGATCATGATACATGTCTTAATCTTATGACATGATACATAAAATGATAATGTATCACCCATATAAGGTGGAAAAATGAAAGTGGTACATGTCTACTAAAGATGGATCACCCTCCAATACGGAAAGGTGGTTGTGAAATAAATCCACTAAAGGTGGATCATCCTCCAAAGGTGTAAAAGTGATAAAGTGATCTAAGTCCACCAAAGGTGGATGTACTACTTAAGACTTGTAAAATTGACAATATGATAAAACCATCGAAATTGGGAATGTTCCTATGTGGTCCCTAACTAAATTTAAGTAAATGTGTATTTAGAACCTAGGATAAGAACTTAATAGGTACAAAACTTAAATAAACTAACACCTATATGATGTGATGCACTCGAGTCAATAATCCATTTTTGCAAAGAAATTTTAATAGAAATGAGTACAATTTATTTTATTTTACCTAATCTAGAAGGAGTTGAGGATTATTGAGAAGGAAAACTAATTTTGTTTTACTTGATAATATTTTTCAAGTCATCAATCCACTTCTTGTGACAAGAATGTTTCTTGTAACCAAGTCTCTTTCAATAGTGACAAGGTGTTCTAACTTTTTTTTATACTTTCCCTTTGAAGAGGGCCTAGGATCTATCTTTCTTTTAGAAGATGATTTTTCTTGATCTTTCAATAACTCATTTTTGAATTTCTTATATTTTTTATTAAATTTTACTAATTCATTATGACCCTTTAGTTGACCATCCAATAAAGTTTAAGATTAGGAAGGATTAATGGAACCTATACAAAGAAGCTTCCCTTGTTCTTACATTAAGATTTTAGAAAATGAATAATAAGATATAGTGAATGTAGATCCTAATTTAACCTATGAGTGTGAAAGCTAGAAACAAAATTTGCATATTTGTGACCATGCTTGTTAATAATATTATAGAGAAGCTCAATATATTTGTTTATCAGGGCCAAATGATTTCCATTTTCTCTAAGGTCATTGAATTATGTTCAATAGTTTGAAATGTTATCAAAGGACTTAGCATTGACTCATTAGTTCATTATCAATTTTATAACCTCAAACTTTACTAGTTGTACCATATAGAGCTTTTAGTTTTTCTCATGTATCATGTGAATCTATACATCATTCAGTTTGAAACATATGACCAAGTAGAAATATAAAAACCTAAGGAAATAATGTATATTTTTGTGTTCAATTATCTAGATTAAATTTTGTTTATCATCAATGGTTTGAAATTACCTTCTTTTCAACATAAGGTGTAGATCCTAGTTCCATTAAGGCATTTCATGCATTTTGATACCATGTATTATAGTTGTATGGTATTAGTATGGAAATTTAAGTGGACCCATTTGAAGGAAAATAGAACATGACAAAAAAATATGCATAGGCAAAAGTACACTAAGAGACACCCACTCCTATTGATTCACTAAATCAAAGAACCCTAAAAAATATGATTTGGCAGTTTATTTTAGTGCTATTACATTTATGCCAAGTTTGTACATAAGAAACATAAAGTGGATTCGACTTCAATTCATTTTACAAATTCTCATTAAAGAGGTTATACTAAAAGAATAATTATGGTATAATACTGAGTGAAGAAAGTAGGATGATTATAAATTACATGAAAAATCATTCACTTTTTAAAAAAGAATCACATTGGTTTTATGTCATATAGAGAATTTATGTAACTTTGAAGTTTGCAAAATGAGAACACAATAGTGTCATGTGTGAGAATATGCAAATTATAGAAAATTCATGCACTAAAATTAGAGACATTTTTCACAAGTATAGCACAAAAAATTATGCTAGATAAAATAAATTACACTAAATTTGGAGCTCAGGAGCTTGAGTTTTGTGCCATCAAAGTTAATCTCCAAAATCAAACTTGGCAATGAAGAAGGGTCTAAATTAAAGATATCATTTTTTACCAAATTTAGCAGATCCCCTAAAGTTAGATATTCTCCAAATAAAGAAACCTCTATATAGTTTGAACCTATTTATAAAAAAATATCTAACCAAATATTATTATTATTTTTTAATAGAAATTTTCCAAACAATAATTAAGACTTAGTTAATGTGATAAATCTAGGACTAGAGCTCATATTAAAGATCTTATTTTTATTGTGAATAAGGTATTTTATCTAACTGGTTCATCTAGTTATCCATTTGGGCAATTTTTAAATCTTATTACCTAAAGTTTACTTTGGGTCTATATGAAATATTTACCAATTTTTGTCTCATTCCATAGCAATAGGACACTTGGCATAATCTTATGATACTGGTCCACTTTATTTCTCATATCATAAGATTAGGACACTTGACATAATCTTAAGATATCTTATCTCTTCCCTTGGCCTATATAACCAAGGGGTTCCCTTTGTAATCTCACTTTTCAATCTTATTGTCAACTTTGAATTCTCTTAAGTGGCATACAATTTATAATTCCTTATTTTAAATTTCTATATTGTATTTCCTTCATTCATTTGAATCTTGGGTAGGGTCTTCAACTAAATGTTACATGGTAGCTCTTATAGAATGTGCTATGGGTTAGCAATGTCATAGAACTTTTGGGAGTGTAGAGATATTTTTTTTCAAAACATGTGTATTCTCTTCACTTTAATCCTTGGATGACCTTGAGAATAAAAAATTTAAGGAGAAAATAACAATTTAGGGGAAGGGTGGTTGGGGTGGGGGTTCATACATTGACTTTATCAGTTACAAGTTGTTTTAAGATTCTAGGAGTAATTTTGAGCTCACCGTCAAATTCAAAGAAACTAAGAAAGTTTGATCTTCCATTTATTTCACTTGATTTCGATAATGGAGGCCAAATCAACAAAGGTTTAAAGTGGGAGATTCCCTGCTAGATCTAGCAGGAAGCCATAATTTCATAGCATTTTGGATCAAATTCAACCCTGCCATTGCACTTGAGGAGACCCAAGTACCTTAAAACCAAGTCTCAAATTGTTGATTTTTTAAAAAGTTACTAAGAAAATAAATTTGTTTCTTCCAAAAAGAAATTCCACATTTCACATGATTTTTTCAAAAGTTAATGCTTTATCCTTTTTAAGTACAAATAAATAAAGGAATCAAGGCTTTACGTTTTAAAATAAAATAAAAAATAAGAGTAATAAATTCAACACATTTATGATATACTGTGCTAAACTTTAAACCTT
Organism: Chamaecyparis obtusa; assembly: GCA_027943335.1. Lineage (NCBI taxonomy): Eukaryota > Viridiplantae > Streptophyta > Pinopsida > Cupressales > Cupressaceae > Chamaecyparis > Chamaecyparis obtusa. Next base: position 1,009,591 of record BSBK01002856.1, read on the forward strand.
CACATGACCCAACATATTTAATTATCAAGTAAGACCTTCATAAGATAAAGAGTTAAAATTTAATTCTTCACATGGGAGCATATTAAATGTCAAGATAAGTTCTTTATGAGATAAAGTGTTGAGATTAAAACTTTCACATGGGAAGATACTTTATGCTAAGATAATATTCTTATTTTGAACTTTGTTCCTAGATTTGTCCATGTAACCAAATCTAATTTAATTATATTTGGTAATTTTCTAAAATTAATAAATTTTATATTTGGTTAAAGATTTTTTTATTTGAAAGGTCCAAACTATAGAGAAGCTTCTATATTTGGAGAATAGAGCTAAACTAAAAATGTGAAAAAAAAAGATCCTTTTAATTTTCACTCCTTTTTATTAGCAAGTTGAATTCTTAAGATCAACTATAATGGTGCATAGCTCAAGCTCCTAATCTCTAATTTTAATATATATTTTTAATTTGGGATAAACTTTTATGATCTACCTATTGGTGAAGACTTTTTCCAATTTCAATGCATAGATTTTCCAAAAGTTATAGATTCTCACACATGACACTACTTGTTAGATAACTGAGAGGTGGGGTGAATCAATTAAGTCCACTTATCCTATAGTCCCAAATACTCCCAGATGTATATAATAAAAATTTTAAATCAATTAATCAACTTGGTAAAATATCAACTGTGCCTTTCTCTTCATATACCGATTACCAGTAAATTAAGTATTGTGTTTACCGATCAATCTAGTTATAGTAATGTGTAAAGTAAAATAAAAATTCACCACATTCATACACATATAACACTTATATTTTTAACATGAAAACCCTATTAGGGTAAAAACCACCTCGGACTAGTAACCCAAAATAATTCACTCTTCTAAAGTGAGCTCAGTTAGGAGCCAACCCTGTTAAAGGTTACAAAACATACTATATGAGGTGTGACTTGGTTAGAGGATTTATCACTAACAGTTCTCCCTTGACCAAACATTCACTATGGGGTCAACAAGAAAATAATCAACATTCATTAAATGTCATATTAAAATATATAGACTGTTAAGTCCCACTTTGTTAAGAGATTTATCTGTAGCAATGGTTAAACTGATATAGTAATGATCTAATTCAAATACAACTTGATATGCAGATTTTTAGATCTATGCTAATCTCAAAAATACCTCTAATCAATAATCAATTCAATCTCTTTATTTCCTCCAACTCTATTCTACTCAGTAATTGCATTTTCTGTCACTCAGTGTTGTCTATAGAATTACTCAGTTTTGTCTTCAACCAGTTTGATTTTCTTTTCATGAATTCAATCTTTTTACGTGAATTCTCCTACAATAGACTCGATAATGAATCTCTTGTCTCTTTATATAGACATCATAAACTATTTTATTTCCATCCATATATTTTTCCTCTTAATCTTCATCGTTGATTTTTCCTCTTTAACCTTCCTTTGTAGTTGTGTCAATAACACGCTTCATTCTCCTTCATACAATCATCCTTTAATTGTAGTAGTCATTTGATCATCATAAAAAACATTATCTTTTACCTTGGAATAAAAAACAATTGTCCATCTCATCATCTTTAGTCGACAGTCATAAGTTCCATTTATTTCTTTCACTCGGTCAATACCAAAATGCATCGGTGATAACTAGATTAGTTAACACTAGACTCATTAATAAGTTACCCAATGAATACTATATCCATAACTTTCTCATCTATCTCATCTTTATGTAGATATCTCATTCCTTTATCATTTTTCCTAGCTAGATGATCATCAATTATTGTCTGTCAAATATCCAATCTATTATCAAACTTTTCTTCAAGATATTCAATTAGTTGTAGTTTATCAATATCTCCCTTTGGCATTGATGGAACACAACATGAAATATGCCATAGAATACCAAACATATATTCTAGAATTCTATATGAAAATGTTATAACTTAGTAAGCTTTCCCTTGCTTGTACATTCAATATGTTTAATCACTACACATCATCAATACTCTCTATGAAGTCTACTCCTTCCAGATTTGATTTTTTATTGAATCTTCTCTCCCTATGTATATTTCATATGATATTCTCTCTCCCTTTAGATAAATATTTCATTGAATCTTCTCTCACTTTGACAACAATGCTAAAAGAAAATAAATATCTCTTTAGTAGCCAGATCAATATATCTGTTCTTTGGTTCAGATTAAGTACCTTGCATTTACTGATATGTAGTTTCAGTTTGTCTTCCATCTTTCAGTGATCGATAGATATGGGATGTACCCCTAGTCTACTCCTCAAGTACTCAAATGTGTCCTTAGGTAAGGGTTTAGTAAATATATCTGCAAGTTTCTCTTGTGATTTCACATACTCCAGTCTTACTTTTTTTTCTTGTACTTATTCCCTTAAGTAGTGATACTTTATAGATATATGCTTTGTCTTTACATGCATCACCAAATTCTTAGAAATATTTATTGCACTAGAGTGTTATCACAATATATTATCACTCGGTCAGGGGTCTCTTCATTTATACCTTCCAGAAGTTATTTTATCCATGCAATGTTTGAACAATTAGAAACAACAGCACCATATTATGCTTTTGCAGTAGACTAAGAAATGTATCCTTGTTTCTTACTTATCCAAGTAACTAATATTTCTCCCAAAAAGAATGCTCCACCAATAGTGCTCTTTCTATCATCAATATTTCCATCCTAATCCACATCTGTGTACACTTTCAGTTCAAATTTTCCTTCTTTCTTGTACCACAAACTATAGTTTGAAAAGTGTTCTTCAAGTATCTCAAAATTATTCTTACAATAGTCATATGTGATTCTTTAGGATTAGCAGAAAATCTTACTACAATTCTAACCACATGTGCAATATCTAGTCTACTATGCACAACATGCATCAATTTACCAATCATTGATCTATACAAGATCTAATTTACCTAGGTTGACTTTTCATCCTTTGTCGATTTGCATCTAGTGATCATAGGTGTACCGACTGGTTTTGAATCCTCCATACCAAATGTCTTCAATACTTATTTTATGTACTTTGATTGAGTAATATATATGCCTTTATTCTGTTGTAAAATTTTCAAGCCAAGGAAAAATTTAATCTCTCCAAATATTGACATTTCAAATTTTTTTCTTATTTCATCAAAAAATGATTTGCATAGGTTATCATGTCCTCCAAATATGATATCATCAACAAAAATTTGAGCAATAAGAATCTTGTCATCAGTTTCACCTTTCAAATACAAATTGTTGTTATCACTTGTTCTAACAAATCCAATACTGATAAGATAGGAATGGAGTCTTTCATACCATACTCTTGGTGCTTGTTTCAGTCCATATAGTGATTTGTGCAACTTACATACCATGTTCCTCTGATTAGGATTAACAAAACCTTCAGGTTGTTCAATGTATACCTCTTCTCCAAGTATTTCATTTAGAAATGAAGATTTAATATCCATTTAATAAATAGTAAATCCTTTGTAAGCAGCATAAGAAAGCAATATTCTAACTCCTTCAAGTCTAGAAACAAGTGCAAAAGTCTCACCATAGTCAATACCTTCGTCTTGTGCATACCCTTTGCATATTACTCTTGCCTTATTCCTAGTGACATCTCCATTTTCATTCAATTTTTTTCTGAATATCCATTTGGTTCCAATTACATTCTTGTCCTTCGGTCTTGGTACCAATGTCCATTTTTTTTTCTATATTTTCTCAATTTCTTCATTCAGGGTCTTAATCCATTCATCATTTTCAAGTGCATCTCTAACAGTTTCAGATTCAAATTCACAAACTAAGCATGTGTTGTTTATCAACTTACTTCGTGTCATCATGTCAGCTTTCTTATCTCTAATAATCTAATTTTGTGGATTATGTCCCATTACATATTTTGCAAGTACAAGTTCCAGTTGTTTGTTCTTCATTGTGCTCTCCACTCAGTGCATAATCATGACCTTCATCGGTAAGAGTCTATTGATTCTTGGTTTGTATAGAATGATGCTCTGTAGCATTAACCTATTGCTCGGTAACGCCAGGCTGTTGCTCAGGTAGAGTGTCAAGTTGCTCAATGTAAACAAATCTACCATAGTCTTTTGGTTCCTTTTTTCTTTCTTCATCATTCCTCTCAGCAAATCCATCAACTCTCACATTTTCACTTTCACTCATCTTGTTAACTTAGCCTTATTCAAATATTTGTAAGCTTTTCTCTTAGTAGAATATCCTAAGAATATTCCTTCATCACCTTTTGAATCAAATTTTCCATATCTATCATCTTTCAAAATGTAACATCTGCTTCCAAATATTTTGAAATAACTTACATTAAGTGTGTAATCATACCATAATTCATAAGGTGTCTTGTTTGAATATTTCTTTAATTGAACTCAGTTCAATGTATATACGGTAGTACTAATAGCTTATTTCCAGTATATTTGTGCCACATCTTTTTCAATCATTAGTGTTCTAGCACAATCCACAATAGACCTATTTCTCCTTTTAGCAATCCCATTTTGTTGGGGTGTCCTTGGTGCAAAAACCTGTCTCTTAATTCCATGCTCATTACAAAAATTAGTGAACTCATCAGAAATAAATTCACCACCTCTATTTGATCTCAAGAATTTTAGTTCTTTACCACTTTCTTTTTCCACTTTTTTTATACCATTTGAACATCTTAAAAGCTTCATATTTTTTTTTCAAGAACATGTCAGTTATCATTCTAGAGAAGTCATCAAAAAACAAGATAGAATATATGTCCCCATAATAACTCCAAGTTCTCATAGGACTACACAAGTCAGTATGAACTAACTCCAAAATAGCATTAGATGAAAAATATTATTCTTTAAACTAGATTTTGACATCTTTCCCATTTGACATTATTTGCACATAACATGGTCAGGTGCAGATATGCTCGGTAAACCTCTAACTAGGTAAGTGCACAAAGATGGGGAACCAAAAAGGGGGTATAAGATGCCACCTTTTTCTTGAAATCAGCAAACTCTGAACTTCAACAAGAAATTGAAGATAGTTAGACTCAAAATTTTAAGATGCAACATTTAAACAAGAGTTGTAATACTCTGAATCTAGTTCCTAAACTGCTAACTTATTTTGAAAATGGTGCAGATTAAGGCCCTAAAAAAGGGGGAGCACAAAAAGTGGTCTTATTTTTTGTCAAAAAACATAACATAGCATCTAGTGTGCTCCCCTTAAAATGTTAATTTTTTTTTGAATTTTTTTAATTGCTCTAGTGAGAAATTAGCTAACACCACATAGTTTATCCCCAAATTTTTCGGTAATTTTTTTATGAATGTATAATTTTTGATGAATTTACGAAGTGCACACATCTTGAAAACATGAAATTTCTATTTACTCCCACTAGAAGTCATTTAAACCTAATTGAAAATCAAAATTTCTTTTTTTTAAAGTGTGTAGAATGGAGTCTAGTTTCTAAAAATGTAACTTGTTGCAAAATTTGATGAACAAGCCAAAATCTATGCCCAAAATACTACATGTTGGTTTTTAACAAAAAATGGGCATACACACAAAAGAAATTAGAGTTGAAAAAATTAACATAATAAGAATTCAAAAAAATTATATGCTTAGATAGCTAATAGAGAGATATGCAATATCACGTTGTCTGATTTTTATGTTCTTGAGCCACAAGTAAACCTGACGAGGAGCACACAGAAAAATATGTCATTTTTTTGTATGTTTTCTAGAAAACACATCTCGGGCCTATTTCAATCATCCAAGCCTTTGGGTTGGATCTCCAAGGAAAATCCAAGCCTTAGGATTGGTAAATTAAAATCCCTTACAAAGTGCGCATGCCCTATAGGGCGAGAACACTATTTATGAAAGTCATAGATTTCAATAGGGCATCCACCCTATTTAAGACATAGATTTAAATAGTGGTGAGAAATAGTCAAAGTGAGAGAGAGAGAGAGAGTCTCTCTCTCTCTCTCTCTCTCTCTCTCTCTCTCTCTCTCTCTCTCTCTCTCTCTCTTCTCTCTCTTCTCTCCTTCTCCTTCTCTCTCTCCTACTCTCTCCCTTTCCCCCCCCCTCTCTCTCTCTATATATATATATATATTCCCTTATTACCCTCTTTTACCCCCTCTCTCTCACACACATTTTCTCTCTCCCACCTTCCTATCCTCTATATTCTCCCTTATTACCCTCTCTCTCTCTCTCTCTCTCTCTCTCTCTCTCTCTCTCTCTCTCTCTCTCTCTCTCTTTCTCTCTCTCTCTCTCTCCCTCTCCCTTATCACTCTCTCTCACATTCTCACTCTCTCTCACCTTCTCACTCTCTCCCTTCTCTCCTCTATCCCATCACCTCTCTCTCTCTCTCTCTCTCTCCCTGCCTCTCCCTCTCCCTCCCCCATACCCTTTATATTTTCCCTTTTTCTTGTTTTACATAGGGCACACACCCTATTTAAGAGTATTCATAACACTTTTTAGTTTTTCATAGGGCACATGCGCTATAGTGCCCTCGCGCTATGAAAAACTAAAATAAATGGTCTTCTTTGCCAAGGATCTCGTGAAAGAGGCCCACTTTTTCTATTTCTGTCTGAGTTCTGCATGTTATCCGACAAGTATTCACTTTTCATGTTGTTGATAGTGACAAAGAAGCATATTCTATCAATTTGTACCATCTTTTTATTTAAAAATCAATATGGAATTGTGAAAGTCAATCATTATCACTGAAATTTATTGATTGAGGTATGTTTTTTAATTTTTAACATGTCAAATGTGAATAAAGAGTGTTTTGGTTTATACTAGGTATAATATTGACTTGTTTAATACATAATTTGATATAATTGTAATAAATTTATATTATAATTTGACTTTTTTTTTACATTTATATTATATTTTTAAAATTGTAATCAATTCATATGTAGAAATGATCATCATGCCAAGGAAATGAGCAAAGAATTTAACATCGAAAGAGCATGAAAGAGACAAAGAGAAGAAAGGGGAAAGAATGAGACAACTTCGTGAACAAAAAAAGTTAGATACCATAGAAGAAGATTTTTCTTTGGATGAGGAACATGAAACATCAATACAAAGTAAGAGAGAAATTTTGAAATTGGAAACAAAAAGACAATGAATGAAAAACTTGTGTGCAACAAGACAATTGAATTATGAAGATGCAGGGACATCATCTATGAGTTCCCAAATTTAAGAGACATCATCATCCAATGTTGGAGGCACACCAATGTATCATGTTGAAGGCACACCAATGTATCATGTTGAAGGCACACCATTGTCTACTTCCGAAGGTGGAGGCACACCAATGTATCATGTTGAAGACACACCATTGTCTACTTGTGAAGGTGTGGGCACACCCTTGTATCATGTTGAAGGCACTCGATTGTCTACATCCCAAGGTGGAGGTACACAATTATATCATGTTGAAGGAACACCATTATCTACATCCCAAGGTGTAGGCACAACATCATCTCATGTTGAAGGCACACCATTATCTACATCCCAAGGTGTAGGCACAACATTGTCTCATGTTGAAGGCACTCAAGATGGTACGCAATTCACACATAATATTTTTGATGCTCCTAGAACTATTTATAGAAAGCCAAAATATTTGATTGATATTGATACTAATACTTTGCAAGAAATGTCTGACAAGATTCCCAAGTGTACTTGTTAAATAAATGCTAATCGTACTTGGAGATCATTTTTTGAGAATTTAAACATGACAGGAAGATGTCAACTATTTGTTGAAATGATGAGAAATCTGAAATTTAGGCCCATCATGAAGATTCTTGGGCTAAGAACAATGGATGAGTCAAGTGAAAAATCTATTGTAAAGAATCTAATGACTGCATATGAGAGTGTGGGTTCTACATCACGCACAAAAGATAGTAATGTCACATGACATGTACTTACATCAACGATAGTAAGCACTCAAATGAAGCAATCTTGACTCATTAGAAAGACAAGAAAAATATTGAAAATAAGTAGAAAGTCTCTAATGAGAGCCCTGGGAAGGCGTCAAAGAGTGGAAGATCCAAATAGCAATGAGTTATGGGCATTTTTCGGTAGACTATCGCGAAAAGACAAAGCAATTGTTGAAGCTTTGAAATCCTTGATTGAAGAATTTTGGAAGAATAATACACGAGTATCTCCTAATCAAAGACATGTTGTAAGAAGTAGGATTGGTAGTCGAATTCATGTTCCACATCCAAAACATTTTTTGGATTCAACTTAGACACAATTCTTTGCAAAATTTATGGATATGTATCCTCAAATTAAAATTAGTCAGAGATATTTTGAAATGTGTAAACCTTTTTATGTGAAGATAAATCACACATGCACAACTTGTTGTTGTAGGGTACATATTGAATTTTTTAACTATTTTGAAGTTTATACGAATATATGTGTAGATTTGCACTCTAACAATGTTTTGTAGGATTGTAACATAAATGTCCCACCTAGATCTTCAAGGGAATTAATATCTACCATTTTATGTGAAAGAGTGGATGGTCAATAATTTTACAAGCTCTCATGCTTGAATGGTACATGCATAGATTGCAGAGGTTTGCGATGTTTGCCGATTTGTCAACATATGGAGAGTACACATGCAATCGGTAATGAAATAGTGGAATTCAAAAAATATAAGAGCATGACATACAATCTAAAAGATGGAAGAGAGGCTAAAAGATGTGATTTAGTAATTGAAAAAATTCCAATATATCAGTTCATGGATATTTTTTGTAAAACAATTATTTACGAGTATACAAGGCATACACATAGAGTGTGATGGTTGGATATGCAATTCAAGTTGTGCAAGGACACATTACCACTTAATACCATTGTTTCAGTTATGGACTTTGTAGAGAACTACACACTACAATGACAGAATGAGGTGCAAGCAAAGTATTACAACTCTCAATAGATTGCTATATTTGTTCATATAGCATTCATGCATGGACCAAACAATACATAGGAGAACATGAAGATATTGAGGGAGTATCATTTTTATATCAATGATGTTCGCTCACATTCTACAGAGTTTGTACATGGTTTCTTTCAACTATTTTATGGTCATTTGGAAAACATGGGCATAAAATATCATCGACATATCATATGGTCAGATAATTGTGCATCACAATTCAAGAATTTTCAGATGTTTTATTGGTTGTGTAGGATGCATAAGATTACTGAAATTTAATATATGTGGAATTTCACAGAGGTCGGTCATGGAAAGGGAGAGCACAATGGTGCAAGTGCATGTATTAAAAGAGCCTTAGCACGTGAAGATTTAAAGTACAAAGAGAAAGCAACATTTTTAGATGCAGGATGTATTATCTAGTGGTATAATGCTACAATGGGTCTAGCTAATGAAGGTGAGTCTACGGTTCATAGATTTTTTTGGTTGATGGATGAAACTAACATTTCACCACATGAGGATTGTTTTACATTGACAAGATCGAGTGAGCTACACTCTTTTAGAAGTTGTAATGCAGGTTCATGGAGTATCCACACACGACATATGGCGTGCTTTTGTTCATCATGTGTAGATGAAGATTGGGATGGGTGTGAGTCAAAGGAATGGGTTGACGAATGGTATACACATATTTTGAGTCCAGTTGCCTCCTATCATCCCCATGAATCACTACAACTGATAGAAATGGAATCATCCATTGACTTTGATCACTTATCTGATCTAGTACAACTAGGTAAAATTTTCCACATACAAATAATCTCAAATTTAGTACTTTATCATAAATATTCAGTAAACTAATGTCCTCATTATGTTTATATCATCATAGGCCATGTTTTTGTTGTTATTGCACCTAAAGAAAATGAAGAAGGGACATATTATTATTTGTGTCGTTGTGTTGAGGCAAAAAAGAAATTGGATCATTGGGTTATTGATGAAGAATTAGAATACCCTATAGGAGTAGTGGTTTTAACTGGTACATGGCTTAGATGGTATGCTATGAAGAACCCTAGGTTGTGGTTGTTCAAGAATTGGGAGACACACAGAAAGATTCTTCATTATTCAAACCTTGTCATTGCATCAAATGTCCACTTAATCAAATATGGGGGAAGACCACCTAATAAAAATCTTTGGAAGGTTCATGAGTCAGACCATGAGGAAATACTTGAGACAATCAAGGGTAGGGCCCCCGGACTGTAAATTGCTCATGCATTACCTCGTATGTATAATGGGAAGTTTGTAAGATTTAATGACAACCTTTTTCTTCTATTTTTTGGGGCAATACCAAAAGTTTTTCTCTTCTCATCTCTTTCCTTTGGTGCTCCTATTGAGCTAAGTTGTAAAAATATTTCTCATTATTAATAAAAAAAACTTTATGTTGTTATGCCAATGACTTGCAAGCACATAATACTTGGAAGGCCATGGAAGAGCCTTAAGGAACCCCTTAAAATGGTGATCAAAGTATTTGAATACCCTTTTTCAAGTTTCATAACATATGTCAAAACAAAGACTATGTGTTTGGAACATCATACCTTAAATTTGTTGATTCATGTTTCCCAACTAGGCCTAATAGGCTCAATTAACAAAGCAGCCCTATTAAGGACTCACTCCTAGACCTTGCCACTTTCAATAGTGTCTTAAAATGACTCTAATTAGAGGATTCTACCATCAATTTGAATATTTGATACTTCTAGATGTAAAAGCCCCAAATTTGTCCCAAAACCCCTTAGAAACTAGGGCTCACCCAATGTCTCATCTCCCAACACCATAGAAACTAAACCAAAGTTGATTCACCATCATTTGACCATCCTATGATGGATTCATGCATAAAATAACCCTCCTCCAAAGGCTATAACGTCTACTGTTGTACCCTTGCACCAATTTCATGACCCTTATGCACCCTTCAAACTCATCAAACTTCTTCAATCACTCTCAACTTGCAAACTCTTCTTCTTTTCTGCATTTCCAATGTTAGAATACTAAGTTAAAAGGTTTGGATCCATCCATAAGTGACAAAAAATATGTAAAGGGGATGGATCAATGAATTTACATCTTTAATCAATTGCCAAACTATGCTTGTATAGGACAGTCAAAACAAATAGAAGTTAAAACCCTACAAAATGATTTTAGGCCTTTTTTATTACATAAAATGGCTTTACTTGCCATGTTACATCAGATAAAATAACCCTTGGTCATGTTCTTCACTCTATCCTCCTTAGGTCCTCCAGGTGACCCTCATGTGTTCTTAGGTGCCCCTGCACCATAGAAAATCTTGTTTGTAAATGGACCAATATTGTCCAAGCTTAAATTATGTTTTAAGAGTCTAGGATGGGTCATGGGATAAATACAAGGCATTAGGAATCATTCAGAAAGGGTTAATTATATAGTGAGGGTTTGATCTTTACACGCTCCAATGGATTGTTCATGAGCTCTCCTTTTCAGGATTGAGTCTCTGAACATGGTAGACTCCTCTCCAAGTCTTAATTTGAGTTTCCCAAACCCCTATCTCTCTCCCAAATGTTGCCTCAATCTAGGCTTCCTAACTAGGCTTGTCTTTGCTCGCCTAGGGTCTGCATGCAAAGACACTTTACCAGACCTTTTCCAAGGTTCCAAAATGATATAGATGGTATCTAAGGCTTATATCTAAATGTATTTGATAGGTTTTAGGATTCTTGGCAATACCACCAATACTCAACTCTCCAATCTTTCCCAAAATGTCTAGAGGCCTAATTGCCCTGTTTAGTAGCCCTGCAACGAAGGAAAATGCCACTTATCTTTAAAACTTTCCAAATGACTAATCAAAAAAATTACTTTTTTGAGTACCCTTTTCTTATTATATTGTCATATCCAAAGGAAATATATGGTTGTTTTGGAGCATGTACTGCTTCTTACCCCTATGGCTCCAAAAATGCATGAAAAGTGAGTGATTTAACATAGGAACTATATGAAATAATTAACCCCAAGACTTAAAACTATAATTGTGTCTTTTTATGTCATAAAATCTCTAAATACCAAAGGAATTATACTCATACCTCCTATAACCCCAGAAAACCCCAAATTTGGTCTCTTCAAACCCTTAAACCAAGGGTTTCTCAAATCGGTGCCCTTCAATTACTTCCAAGTTCAAATGGTTATTGATTAACATTTAAATGAACAATATAAGATGATCCAAATCATCAGATATCTGTATCCTTAAGACCAATCTTCTGGTGCTATACCCTTGCCATGAAATTCAATGTATTTTCCACCATTTGCTGGCTGTGATCACTTCTTTCACTTGTCTGCACTCCAAAGATTTAGATTTGTATTGTACATGTTAGATATGCTCATTCCATAAAAATATTCCAACAAAACCTAACCCAGAGTAGTAGAAAACTTGGTAACAACCTTACTTCCTTTAGAAGCAGTATGCCTAGCTAGCTCTCCAGGCAGAACAAACTTGATAGCAGTCTCAATTTCTCCGGAGGAAAGTGCCACGATCTTGTTATATTTCAGAAGAGAAGTAGCCTCATGAGTAATCTTATCAAAAATATCAATCATGAATTTCTCCATGATATCCATGGCAGCACTAGATATTCCCTTGGAGGGATGCACTTATTTCAACACCTTGTATATAAACCTCTTGTAACTTTCTACACTTCTCTTCCTCTTCTTCTTCTTATTCTCAAATTTCATGGCTTTGATTGTTGAATCCTTTGTGGGCTTGAACATCACTTTATTTTCTTTTCTCTACTTTGGAGAAGCCTTTACTTCATTCTCTCATTTCATACCATCTTCTTTAATAGTTGTGGAAGCCCTAGAAGCTTTTGGAGCCATGGATTTTATGCTTGTATGAACAATTGACTAGAATTTTTTGTAGGTTAAGTTTCTTAGAATTGTCAAATGCATAGGTATGGGATTGGATCAAGGAAGCTTCACGGAGATCTCTGAGGAATCGTACATGAAATTCCCTTCTGCTAGGATCCACAAGAGTCACCATTGTTTTTGATAGATAAAAGCAGTAGAAGGGTGTTGGCCCGTAGAATAGAGGACTAGTAGCACATTAACAACATATTAATGTAACTAGTCAAGCAGTAGTAACAGGATAACAGATTCAGTAGTTCTAGTCTACCTCTATCAAAAACAAAAGTCACCTTTCTAAACATATGAAATAACCCAGAGTATCTAGTATCAGCAGTATCAAGTAAAGTATCAAGTAAAGTATCAGTAAATAGCCACATAGGGCTAACCAGAGAGTAGTAAAAGCTAATAAAAACCACATTCAAAACACTGGGGGACCTAGGGTTAAACCCTTACAAAATTGACCAAAACATAGGAACCGAGCTAATTATTTCTGCCCAACTACTTAGACAGCAGAGTAGTCGCCCATTCTTCCTACAAGAACAGGAGGAGGTCCTTGTTGTCCTTGTTCGCTTCGAGAGTGCCACCCACTAGCTTATCCTACAAATGACAAAGAGTCATCGCCGATGCATGCATAATTTTCAAACCAAATTTATTGGTTAGCCTACATTGGTTCATCAGCTCCTGCACCGTATTCTTTATCTCAACAATTTCCTTGTCCAACTTCTCAAACCTCCTCTTAAGAGTCCCTTTGAGCTTTTTTCTCTCCTCCAAGGCTTCAATGTTGTGAGTAGCGGAAGGGAGCTTCTCCAGAGGATTGTGAGTAGGGCTTAGGGACAGGGAAGAGATGAAGGGGGCTTCCATGGTAGGTTTGGGTTTGGGGATAGGGATATGAGGGGGGCTCATGTGGTCTTTCAAAGAATCATTTATGGAATCAGTGGAATGGGAATCCTTGTCAGACATGGAAAGCTCTTTAGTCACCATTTCTAGTAGTTTTGTTTTGCATTGCTCTTTGGCCAGTCTATTAGACCTCCTTCTACCCGACCCACTCAAGTCCACCTCCAGGTTGACCTGGCTTTCCAACAATTTTCTTTTTCTGGCCTTACAGTCGGTCTCTGGGGGGCTATCATCTTCCTTCCTATTTTTCATATCCTTAGACTCAGAAACATAAGACACATCCTAGGCATCCTTCCTGAGAAATGGATTTTTGATACATTTTTCTAACTCTTACCCTCTTTGGTACCAGGAATAGCCTCCTGGGTAATACGGATGGATAGGGAGGAGGATTGGGTGGGGTTTTCAATTTTGGCCAGGGAATCCTCCTGTGTCATTTCCTAGATAACCAGGTGGGGCTGAGGTGCAGGACAAATGGATTTATGGAATTGATATAGGTAGAGGAGGAGACCCTGGTGAAGGATAGGCATTTGCTTATTAGGGTTCTCCTTGATGTCCAGGATGTTGCTTTCAATGGAGTGCAACAGGAAGAAGGGGATGGATATTAAATCTTTGTTCCTCACATGGTTTAGAAACGGTAAATGGTAATAGTAGAAGACAGTGAACTTACCTTCCAAAGTGAAGTATTTCATCACAATGAGGCAGATTTTTGGCCAGAAATCTGGCAGCTCCTCCTTGTTGAAACCCCCCTTCTTTTTCACTGGTATCTCACCTTCCTTGAAGAACTGGTTAAGGCAAGTTGGGTCTAGGGTTTGACTAGTTTTCTTGTAGTTTCTCCCCTTCATGGATAGCCCGGTCGCCTTGGTTATCACCTCCTTGTTCAACTGGAAGTGAATACCACCGACAGAGACATTTCTGTTATTCCAAGATGACACGAACTATTTGGATAAACGTTCATCATGCCCACCCTTCATTCTCTCCATGAAGCCCCAAATGCCTCTCTCCTTGCAATAATGGGTCACCAGCGCATCTGAGGAGAAGATATCATCAATTTTATCAGGTTCAATGCGGAGGGTGTTGCCTCCCATTTCAATATTCAGCCCCTCCTTCGCCAGAATAAGCTGATAATCACAAAGTTGAGTATCTCTGCAAAACTTTAAAAACCCTTTGCAATTACAACAAATCCCTGAATGTGACTTAAACTGCAAGTTTTGGGAAAAGTTTTGGGAAACGGGCACCGTACCACCAGATCCAACAAATCTCCAAGTGCCATTAATAGTAATAATAGCAAGGATACACTTGGTGTCCTCTTTGGCCAAGTAAGCCCTTTGATTCGGACAGTGTCTACTCCACATGCTTAAAGGGTAATTATGATTCTTTATGGGAAAATGGATTCTTTTTTCCATGATCGCAAAAATCATCGGGACATGCCAGCACATGATCCAGTGAGGATTCGCAATGAATAAAATATCATGGCACATTTAAACTTCTATATTCATTTCTCCCCCAATGATTTGCTGAGTCACCAGAGGTAAATCAAAAACCGCCCTCCAATTGTTGAGTTTAGCTTGCCTTAGGCCCATTGTCACCATTGAGTCAACAACGGAGTTCCCTTCCCTATATGTGTGAGTTATGGTGGTACTCTGGAAGCTACGCATCAGCTCACCGATCTCCCTAATGATAGGTCTGGCCTACCACCCCGCACTAGCACCACTTTTGACAACCTCAACCACCACCATGGAATCCCCCTCAATTGCCAGCTGCCTGACATTCAAATATTTTGCAAATTCAATCCCCCAGAGAAGTGTGTGTGTGAATTTTGTACCTGATCTGTAGACACAACACTTCAGTAAAACATTAGAGGTTAGCAAAAATCAAAATCGTGCAAAATTGAAATCTAATTTAACCAAGCGATTTACTACCTTCTAGTAGGTGCGAGATTGATGTTCTCAGATTGTTATTGAGATCAGTGACCTAGACGACACCTAAATGAAGGATTTGAATGCAATTGATCTAGATATGAATTGAATGCAATTAATCTATATTTTTGATATTTTCTATGCAAAAAAATGATATGAAATCTATGATATGTAAAAACTGATATGCTAAAATGATCTAACAATGATATGAAAAAGAATCTAAATGAATGTTAAAAAAACAAGATTGATCTCACAATAGCCTTGATTCGCAATAAGCTTTGATTCTCCAGATAGCAATTCTTCAGCGTGATTATGCAAAATTATGAGATGATTTGAGATGAGCTGAAGCCTTAATTTATAGAAATCTAGGGCTTTGAGGATGGATTGAAGAAAGCCATAAATCACTCAAATAAACTCAACTTGATTTTTGAGTTATCAGAAATAAAAGATATTTAATTTATAAAATCATGCAAAAGCAAGGCTTTAACTCAAAATAGAGCTTTAGTTTTTGTTTTGTTTTTTTCAACTCATCATCAGATGTTGAGTTTAAATTTAAAATTGATTGTTAATTTCTAGTTGCTTGCTTTTTTGATTGTGCATGATTTAATTATAAATTAATTAAAAATAAAGTGATTTATTTCCAACTTAACTGATTTTAAAATTAAAATAATTGATTTATGGGTTAATTAATTATTAAAATCAAACTTTTATTCAAAAATAATATCATTAAATATGACAACTTGCTTTAATTAATTAAATAAGAATTTAATCAATTATTCATAGGATTTTGGATTTATTGTCAAAATTAAATAATACAATTTATGAATAAATATAATTAACTTCAATTAAATAATTAAGTGGCAGAATTAAATCTAATTAATTAAATATTAAGAATATTCAATTAATCAAACTTTAGGATAAATTAGATTTATCGCCAAATAATCATTAAATTAAAGATAATTATGATAATTAGGAATATTACTAGGAATATTCCTCGATGTAGAATTTAAGATAATCAATTAGGATTCGATGATGTTTAGATGTGCCTTAGGTTAGGACTTTGATGTTGATTTCATTCGATTTGATGATGTAGGAGATTAATGAACTTATAGCCCATTTTTGGGGTATTACATTTTTCCCCTCTTTGAATTACTGTGCAAAGCACAGTGGTTCAAAGACAATCTGTGTTTGATAGAGATATGAAATTGATTTGAATTTGATATGATGATTGAAAGATTTGAAGATATTAGGTCCTGAATGACCAAAGATAATGTTCACTATAGCAGCGATGAACCGATGATTGCGAAAGAGTGTCAAAATGCCTGATTCTGAACCTTAGGATTGCAAAGAAGTGAGTGACTGGTTCTAGACTCGATTGTCTTAGCAGAACTAGCAGGTATCACATCTGAACCCTTCAGTTGCCGAAGAACCAAGGAAAGAACACTATGATCCGATGGTTGCAAAAACTGATACAATTTACAAGATTAGGAGAATACCAGATTGATATGGATCTTGATGAATCTGATATGCCCCAAGTGATGATAGATTTGCCCTAAGCGATGAGGTCTTTTTTGATGAATCAGTAACTAGATGTGGTTGTTGTCTTGATTATTGAGGAAGATATGATTTCCATAAAGATATGATTTCAAATTTGATTACAGAATTTGAATGATATGCAATACAATGCCCCCTTCGGGATTAAAATTGAAATCTGACAAGAAAAGTCAGCATTGATAGTTCAGAAGCATGTAAATTGATTTGAGAAGTGGTTAAACACATCCGGGAATGCATTCTGCATTGTTTAGAGGTTCAGATGACCAAGTTTGACTAGGTTTGACCATGAGTTGACCATGGTTGAAATTTTGTTATTTTGATGGAAGATAATCAGTTAAGTTGAAAAATGGATTTCTACTATGATTGAAGGTTGATTATGCAAGTATTTAATAATATAAACAATCTCAGATTTTGATTTTGATCCCGAAAAAGGATTCTACTTGTTTTTTTCGTTGGAGGAACCTTTGTGTGAGATTCAGCTCTTGTTAGATTTGAAGATGTGATTGAAGAATCATTTAAGCATTGAAGTTTGTTTAACCATGGTGAGATCATGCAACATGCAAAATGCAAAGAGACATGCAAAATGAAATGCAACCTAAGACCTAGGACCTAGTTACTAATCATGTGTCGATTTGTTATCATCATTGAACTTTTAGGTAACTGGATAAATCAATACAATGCCCATTAGCTATGAAACCATAGACATATGAATATCAATTTGTATGCACAAGAATCAATACAGCACCCACTGGCTAGGCAACCATGGACATATGAATATTGATTTTGTTTTCGGAATGTCAGATTAGATATAAGCATCAAAGCATAAGCGCCAGGATGACCTGAATATCATGTCCATTTTGATATAGCAATTTGTATAAGCATCAAAACATAAATGTCATGATGACCTGAATATGCCTTGCAGTTCAAACACATCAAACAATCAAGAGATCATTCTAAATCCAGTGTGAATTACCCGTAGTGACCCTTTATTGTTCACATCCTTAGGTAAGATCGTGTTTCAGAATAGGAGAAAGAAATTACTCAAAAAGATAATAGTTAGATCAAAATTCCTTGAATTTTCTAGGTATCAATGGTCGAGGTACGCATGGCCATCCAATTCAAGATATAGGCTCTTACAGTCGGACACCATTTCAATCCAAAATTTCTGAAGACGTTAGATTTTCACATACAAGCAGAAGACAAAGAAAAGATTATGCCCCTAGTCATCACTCTCTAAATCCTATAAAGGACATCATTGAAGAGCTCGAAGGGACACAATATGCAAAAATCTCAATGTGAATCAATAAGCATACAAGGACATAAAAGCATGAAAAAGCACAGATTGTTTTCAGTTTGATGTTTGATTGTGTTGTTGTTGTAGATGCAAAATCCTTTCTAGAGATGAGACAAACTTGACTGACTCAAATGAAGCTTCAAAGGACTCTAACTGGATATGATATGTCTAAGATATACTAGAGGCCATAGGATATAACATTCATTTCCCCCAAGTGTTAAGCATTGATAGGATATAGACGCTTGAGCTGAGTGGTGTATAGACTGACCTATTGAAAATTGGAAATGTAGAAACAAACTACGAGATATGTACAAACTAAAGCAAAACTGAAAGCTGGGAAAGACCAGGATTGCGTTGAGTAAACACTAATGGAAATCTCGTTCACCATGCATAGTCGTTCGATCCTTTTCGATGACTCTAGGTTGAAGTGTCCCTCAAGGTCACTTAAGCATGAAATCAGCAATCTTTACGGGGTCATATCTCGGAGCTCATGCAAGGTAGCATCGAACCATTAGGTGCTACAAAACCATGTTGTCGAGGCCTACAAAAGCCTATCAAAATTTTTAGAGATTCAACTTCGTTTATATTTGGCAACCCATTCTCAGTCGATATCAGAACTCATAGTGTTCCTCATTTCAAATGGCCAACATTGCGTATATTGCAAACTGTCAGTCGTAGCAACGAACCATCTTTTCCAATAGTTTTGAATGGCCAGGTAAACGCTAGTGGAAACCTCATTCGCCATGCACAGTCATTCAAAATCCACCGATGACTCCAGGCCGATGTGTCCCTCAAGGTCCCTTAAGCATGAAATTAGCAATCTTTGTGGGGTCATATCTCAAATCTCGTGTGATGTAGCATCAATCTGTTCAGTGCTACAGGACCATGTTGTCGGGGCCTACAAAAGCCTATCTTAGTTTTTAGAGATTCAACTTCATTTAAATTTGGAAACACATTCTCGGTCGATGTCAAAACTCACAGTGTTCCTCAGTTCAAATGGCCAACGTTGTGTATCCTACAACACCATGGATCCAAATCATTGTTGCAGAAATCTCTAAGTACACTATAGTACAACATGTTAGATGACTGGAAGCCACAGTGCCAAGAAATAAATAGAAAATTTAAAGTGAATCCACTATTTTGTGTCAGAAAATGACTTAGCAAGTCCACTCTTTCATTAAGACTAGAAATTGATTTGTCTTCTGTGCAATTTTTGTTAATTTTTTTGTTTAATCATTGTACTTGTTCTTTTTTCAATAAATTTCTAATGGTTTTGAAAATATTTCCTTTTGTTATAGCATAGTATATTGGTTCTTTTATGTTATTTCTTCTTATCATTAATAAATTTTTTTCTCTATTCTTGATTTTAGAATTGATGGGAAAACTTCAGCATCTGAAAGACAACAACAAATCAAGAACTTTAATAGCGTAGGCAGCACCATATTTACTTTTCTTATTTCAACTCAGGCTGGTGGCCTTGGGATCAATTTGGTATGTCTTTCTTGATGCAGTCCAAGATTCTAAATATTAATTTGAACTCATTTGATGTGGTTGTATATGATATGTAGGCTATACTTTACAAAGTGTTTTATGATTATCTAATTTCAACTTATTATATGATGTAGCCGAGTGCCGACACAATCATTATATATGGTATGTTTTACTTTTCTTTTTTTTGAGAACTAATGCTTCTAGTGAATCCAAATTTAGTTGTTATAAAGATGAGATGTTAGTGAATGACTTCTTGCTAATACTACTCTTCAACCAGATCTAGATTTCAACCCTTTTGTGGATCTACAGGCTTAATTGCAAGCCCACATGATTGGCCAAGAGAAAACTGTGATTGTATATCAACTGATTACAAAATGTTTAGTTGAGGAGAAAATATTGCAATGATCAAGAAGAAAATTGGCTATGGAAAATCTAGTTATGAATTCTGTTAAGAATGAAACTATTAAGGAATTGCATGATATATTACTCAATGGTGCAAGGAATATTCTTGATGAACATGGGATTGTAGCTACATCTATTCAATATACAGAGGAAGATATAGAAAATCTTCTTAATAGAAAGATTAATGTGAGAGAAAAGAATATTTCAGAAGAAAATGGTTATCTTGGTGCCATCCAAGGTATGCCAATTACTCAGGATGAAGAGACAAAGCCCAGTTAATGGGAAAGAGTGGGAAGAGCTTCTTGGACCCATAATAGAAGTTGCAGATAAGGAGGAAGAGCTAGGAAGGGGAAAGTGGCAAAGGAAAGAAGTAAGATATGCATGTGAGACTATGTCAGATGATGATGATGAGTACTCACCATCTTCTAGTAGCTCAAGTAGTGACAAGCTATTCATTGCACATGTACACTGACACAAAAAATTCAGATAGAGAAGTAATAAGTGTTGTGGAATTATCCACGGAGTAATGTGAAATGAAGCCTCAAATTGGTTCATTAGCAGGCAAAGAATTTGGTCATGCACTTCATTCTAGCACCACAAATATTTCTATTAGAAATGCCTATTCGTCAATTGCCTTGCATTTATAGGACTTGGGAAACCAGGTTACTCATGTTGGGCATTATCCCTCAAATGTAAGTTCATTGCCACCTTTGGCAAGATAGTCTCACTCCTCATTTTACAACAAAGGGTAGCCATCTATGGTCAAAGGTTTTAATTCAACTGACAAGTGGAGAGCTTCTCAAGGTACTGATCTCTTTCGTAGAGAAGTTCCTGATTCATCTCAAAGTTCTCATTTAGGTGACCAACTCCTTGGAGGTCCACAAATAGACCCATTGATTTCCCAAATTGGTTTCCTATCAGAACTCATAGTGTTCCACATTTCAAATGGCCAATGTTGCGTATCCTTCCAACCGTCGGTCATAGCAACCAACCGTATGTTCCAATAGCTTTGAATGGCTGGGTAAACACTAGTGGCAACCTCATTCTCTACGCACAGTCATTTGATCCTTGTCGATGACTACCAAGTTGAAGTTTCCCTCAAGGTCGCTTAAGCATAAAATTAGTGATCTTTGCGGGGTCATATCTTAGAGCTCGTACAAGGTAGCATCAATCCATCAGTTGTTGCGGGACCGTGTTGCCGGGGCCTAGAAAAGCATGTCTTGGTTTTTAGAGATTCAACTTCATTTAAATTTGGTAATACATTCTTGGTCGATGTTAGAACTCACAGTGTTCCTCATTTCAAATGACCAATATTGCATATCCTTCCAACCATCGGTTGTAGCATCAATCTGTCTATTCCAACAGCTCCGAATGGTCAAGTAAATACTTGTGGAAAACTTGTTTGTGATGCACACTCGTTCGATCCCCATCGATGACTCCAGGTTGAAGTGTCCTTCAAGGTCACTTAAGCATGAAATCATCGATCTTTACGGGGTCATATCTCAAACCTCGTGCGAGGTAGCATCTATCCATTAGTTGCTATAGGATCATGTTGTCAGGGCCTACAAAATTTTGTCTCAATTTTTAGAGATTCAACTTCATTTAAATTCAACAACACATTCTCAGTCAATGTCATAACTCACAGTGTTCCTCAGTTCAAACAACCAACATTGCATATCCTTCCAACCGTTGATCATACCAATGAACCGTCTGTTCCAACAGCTCTGACTAGTCGGTTAAATTCTAGTGGCAACCTCGTTCACCATGCACAACCATTCGATCCCCACCAACGACTCTGGGCTGTAGTGTCCCTCAAGGTTGCTTAAGCATGAAATCAACTATCTTTGTGGGGTCATATCTTAGAGCGCATGCATGGTAACATCAATCTATCAGTTTCTATGGGACTGTGTTGACGGGGCCTATAAAAGCCTATCTCAGTTTTTAGAGATTCAACTTCGTTTAAAATCAGCAACACATTCTCGGTCGATGTCAGAACTCATAGTGTTCCTCAGTTCAAATGACCAATGTTGCATATCCTTCCAACCATCACTCGTAGCATTGATCCATCTATTCCAACAACTCCAAATGGTCAGGTAAACGCTAGTGGAAAACTCGTTCGCCATGCACAACTGTTTGATCCCCACTGACAACTCCGGGCCGAAGTGTCTCTCAAGGTCACTTAAGCATGAAATTAGTTATCTTTGTGGGGTCATATCTCTAAGCTCATGCGAGGTAGCATTGATTTGTCAGGTGCTACAGGACTGTGTTTCTGAGCCCTACAAAAGCCTATCTCAGTTTTTAGAGATTCAAGTTTTTTTATATTTGGCAACACATTCTCAATCGATGTCAGAACTCACAGTGTTCCTTAGTTCAGATGGCCAACATTGCGTATCTTTCAAACCATCGGTCGTAGCAACAAATCATCTATTCCAACAGCTTTGAATGGGTGGGTAAACGCTAGTAGCAATCTCATTCGCCACAAATAGTCATTCGAACCCGGCCGATGACTCCAGGCCGAAGTGTCCCTCAAGCTCCATTAAGCATGAAATCAATGATCTTTGCGGGGTCATATTTCAGAGCTCATGTGAGGTAGAATCGATTTGTTAGGTGCTACAGGACTGTGTTTCCGAGGCCTATAATAGTCTATCTTGATTTTCAGAGATTCAAGTTCATTTATATTTGGCAACACATTCTCAGTCGATGTCAAAACTCACAGTGTTCCTCAGTTCAAATGGCCAACATTGCGTATCTTTGAAACCGTTGGTCGTAGCATCGAACCATTTGTTCCAACAACTTTGAATGGTCAGATAAATGCTACTGAAAACCTTTTTTGGCAGACATAGTCATTCTTGAATGCCGCCAACGACTCCGGGGTGAGTAGTAGGATGAGTGCAAATATGTATTCTAGTGTTTGTCATTAACAATCAATCAGTTAGGGGACAATTAGAAGTTAGTTTTTATAAGCATAAGGTTTCACATCCACATCCGCTGTAGTAATCTTATTAATAAAAGAACTCTTGCCAACATTAGGGTACCCACATATCAAAATAGGCCTAGTCTTGGGGTCAATAGACTACAACCTTGCCATATGTTGCCTCACTTGTTTGAGGTCATCTCTTTATATTGTGACTATCCTATGGAACATGGAACACACCAATGAATATAGATGTTTGATTCCATGTGATCTTGGATAGGTTGTGACGTAGAAATATTGTCTTATATTATATTTATACATTTTTGCATTCATTTCATTACTTTTGTTATTATTACAGTCAAGGAATAGACTATTATTGAGGACAATGACTGGCATTTGAAGCATAGTCAGCAAGTTAAACATACATTGATAAACATACAAGCATAATTATAAGCCATGGGAAATTTACAAAGCATATGACATCCACATAAACATAAATTAGTATACATCAATACACCAAACACATGAATTGTATACCTAAAACATAAAAAATAAAATTCATAGGGCACAAAGCCAAATATATATGTCCAATAATGTCATACATTGAATATATTCAATACAGTTAAATTGGCTTCCTCAAAGCCAAATGGATGTACAATGTATCACTTATACAATATACAAAAAAAATGTCCACTAATGCCACATAGGCATACAATCCATATCCCTAATCTAGTCCTTTCCTGCTACGGGAAGAAAACAAATCCCGAGTTGTCTTCGATCATCGCGTTGATGGAGATGCAGTGGATGCTATAGTCGTCTGAGTGCACTCACTCATCCTCCTTTCTAGATTCTTCTATAGCTCGAGCTAATAAAAACACATTTAAGCATCAATAACTAATATACATCAAAATTGAATTATACAATGACATAAAATTGAATATTCACTTACCGCTAGAAAATAGTCACTATGTTCATCCACCAAAGGTGGATGCTGGTGATCTGGAGTAGTAAGTCCCTACAACAATGATCAAAATAATAATTAAAATACATACATGAATATCATTATAAAATTCAATACAAACTATTAAAATAAAAATTAAAGTTAAGTGATCTCTTTCATACCTCAGTTAGTGCTTCAGAACTAGCTACTGCTGTAGCTACTCCATGATCCAAAGTATCACAGACAAAAGGAGGATTCTCTGATATCATAACCTAAAAATGAAACAAAAAAAGTATTATGCAGTTATCAAGATTACATATATTTTTTACAACCCTACTAATGAGTAAATGATACCTCTGTGAAGGTTGCACCACGTCCTCTGGTGTGTGGTGTTGAAGTTGAAGCTCCAACATTCAACTAGTGCACATGTACATGGAAAATTATAAGATAACCATTCATATAAGAACGTACTACTGACATGTTAATTATAATGCATTATTACATATATACTTGTGGACTCAATGGTGACCTCACAAACCCAGGTGAAAGAATGTGATCATTGTGCCTCTGGATTTTGATCATAATTTGTCTAGTAATTTAGTCATTCATTCATTTATTAATTAAATATAATCAAGTAAATCAAATTAACATGCAAATAAAGATACCTCAAGGAAAGTGGCACGATGCCCTTTGCTGTTTATTGTGAACGTCGATGGTCCACCAGTGAACGTCTAATGCACATGCACAATAAGTTATGATACAATTATTCATATAATTACATAATAATCAAATATGTTAATTAAAATGTTTTATTCGATACATACTTGTGGAATTGACGATGATGTGAAGAAGGGGACATGAGGATCATTGCCACTTCTACTGCCACCGCCACTGACTCTCTTACCCTGAATTTTCATCATAATCAATAGATACTAAATTAAATAATTATTCTTTTATAAATGAAATAGTTTGTGCACTTACCCAACTCTTCTTTTCTTTTATTGATCTTAACCATGTTGTCAAAATTCAAATGACATAACCTTTTGTGCCATTTAACCACACATCTTCATTTCTAGCCAACAAAAAAGAATTTTCAGCATTCTCAAGATAAAATAGATTACCTTTAGATTGTTCATTGTACCGACCAACTTTCCAGTCTCATCATAGATTTTCATCTTTATATTCTCAAATGCAACTCAGTGACCTATGTTATTCAGTTGTGCTACACTCAATACATTATAATTAAGTCCTTTCACCCAATATGCATTTTCACATCTGGTCTATTGTTCAACAATAGAGACCCTTTTCCTTTTACTAGACAAGGTGTATCATTTCCCATTTTAATAGATCGACCATTATAATGTTCAAGGTATTCAAATTTATCTTAATCACTAGTCATATGATGTGTACAACCACTATCAATAATCCAAGTATCATTCTTGCTATCTTTAGAAACAAGTGTTTTTTCTACATACCTTTCTTCTTCTTCAGAATCTTCTTTCAAAGCTACAAATACCACCTTAATGTATTCATCAGTGTCGATATTAGTATCATCGTCATCATCTTCAACAAGGTAACATGCCTTCTTTCCTTTCTCTTTTTAATCTCGGTTACTTCTTCTATTGTACTGTCCATTGCCTCTGTGTTCTCGGTTATCTCTTCTATCAAACTTTCTTTCATTAGTTTTCTTATCTTATTTACTATTAGGACATCTAGCTATAATATAGCCAATCTCTTTACAATTAAAGCATATCAAAGGTAGTTTTCCTCTATATCTACCTTTATCTTTTCACAGTCTTCTAGCCATTAATGCTTCAAGCTCATCAATTTTATCCTCATCACTTTCACTATCACTCTCATTTCTTATCATATGTTTGCTACTTCATTTACCAATTTTTAGAGATGACATAAATGCAGACTCAACAATAGGAACAACACTATTGTCAAAGTTATTCAACTCAAATGCAGTTAATCTACCGATTAGACTATCAAGTGTAATATGATTTCTAGGAGTTGATCTCATCTCATGAATTGTAGAGGCTTTAATAGCATAAGTAGGTAACAAGGTTCTGAGAATTTTACTTACAAAAGTGTCTTCATCAATAATACCTCCTACTCCTCAGATAGAATTTTCAACCTCCTTGACTCGGTTGATGTATTGTGATATGTTCTCTCCTTCTTTCATTCCCATGTCATCAAACTTTCCTCTAATAATTCCAGCTTTAGCCCTTAGGACATTCATATCTCCTCCATGAACTAGTGTAAGCTTTTCCCACATCTGTTTAGTAGTTATACATTCCTTAACATATTAAAATTTGACATCTGATAAGGAAGAGGCAAGCTCTATCATCATAGCATTGTGTTCCTATCTTTCTCTCATCTGATCAACAGTCAAAGGTCCAGAGTTTAAGATAAACTCATTTTCCAAGTAGTATGTTGAAGACTCACCTATTCCTGATAGATACAATTTCATTCTTCTTTTCCATGTCGATAAGTTGTCTTTTTTCAGCTTTGGCAACTCTCTCTTATACAACTTGTGATCTTTAACTTAATTCCTTCAAACTTTTCTTTCAAGAACTCTATACTTTGATACCAATTGTTAGATAACTGAGAGGGGGGGTGAATCAGTTAAGTCCAGTTATCCTACCATCCCAAATACTCCCAGATGTATATAAAAAACTTTAAAATCAATTAATCAACTTGGTAAAATATCAATTGTGCCTTTCTCTTCATATACTGATTACCAGTAAATTAAGTATTGTGTTTACTGATCAATCTAGTTATAGTAATGTGTAAAGTAAAATAATAATTCAACACATTCATACACATATAACACTTATATTTTTAACATGGAAACCTTGTTAAGGGAAAAACCACCTGGGACTGGTACCCCAAAATAATTCACTCTTCTGAAGTGACCTCAATTAGGAGCCAACCCTATTAATGGTTACAAAACACACCTCCAAGGTGTGACCTGGTTACAGGATTTATCACTAACAATTCTCCCTTGACCAAACATTCACTATGGATTCAACAAGAAAACAATTAACATTCATTGAATGTCATATTGAAATATAAAGATTGTTAAGCCCCACTCGGTTAAGAGATTTATCTTTAGCAATGGTTAAACTAATATGGTAATGATTTGATTCAAATATAACTTGATATGAAGATTTTTAGATCTATGTTAAGCTCAAAAACACCTCTGATCAATAATAAATTCAATCTCTTTGTTTCCTCCAACTCTATTATGCTTGGTAATTTCATTTTTTGTCGCTTGGTTCTGTCTTCAACAAGTTTGATTAGCTTTGCATGAATTCAATCTTTTCACGTGAATTCTCCTGTAGTAGACTCAATAATGAATCTCTTTTCTCTCTATATAGACATCATAAACCATTTTATTTCTATCCATATATTTTTCCTCTTAATCTTCATCGTTGATTTGGCCACTTTAACCTTCCTTGGCAGTTGTGTCAATAACATGTTTCATTCTCCTTCATCCGATCATCCTTAAATTTTATTAGCCATTTGATCATCATAAAAAAAATTATCATTTACCTTACAATCATAAACAATTTTCAATCTCATCGTCTTTAGTTGGCAGTCATAATTTCCATTTATTTCTTTCACTCAGTCAATACCAAAATGCGTTGGTGATAACTAGCTCAATTAACACTATACTTGGTATACACTACACTTGCTCGGTGTATAGAAGCAATTCGGAAACTTTATCAAAATTCTCCACATAAATAATGATACACAATATGTAAAGAATCACTTTCAATAATTGTGTACTCTTGAAGGGTTTGATCTTCAACATATTGTTTCCTACACACCAAAACATAACAGTGTAGTTGAAAGAAAAAATAGGTAGTTTAAATAAATGAATAATTATATGATCTATGCATGCTCTCTTACACCCACATATTGGGCCAAAGCTACAAAATAATTTCCAAAATATAGAGTTCCACATAAGTCATTTAAGGAATCATCCCTTTTGAAGCTTGGTGTGATAGAAAACCTATTGTGTGCAATACTTTAGAGCTCTTCCATCTCTATCATGAGCATACATTATTTCAAAGAAGTGTAAGGCCTTGAAACCTCAAAATTAGTCTTGTATATTGTTAGTTACACTAATGGTGTCAAAGGATATCTACTAGTGGATCTTACAATAAATGATCTCTTCATCAAGCATAGTGAGCTCATTTTGAGGAAATTTCTCCTAGCTCATTCTCCCATGCTCCTTCCTCTGATGTGGATTTGGATGATGGTGATGATGAACATGAATATTTTCCTCAAACTTTATCTATTCTAAAAGTTGTTTATGAAGTTTAATTTAATTTTTTGCAAATTTTCAGATCCTCCTCCTTCATCCCCTACATGTCCCCATTGGGCTTGTTGAAAAATTGACACCATGGAAACTCTCATTGGATATACTTCTAATATTCAAAGAAAATGTCACAAAACCAAGATATTCCACATTATTTCTTTGCCACAACTTAAATTCTATAACCATTTCATGAAGCATTTGATCTTGTTGAGTGGGATTTATCAATGCAGAAAGAGGAAAACTTTTTTATTTGAAACAAAACATAGATCATGTTACACTTCCTATGGAAAGAAAAATGATTGAGTGTAAGTGGATATATATTGAACCAAATTTTAAATAGATATATTTTTTGACACATATAGAGAACAAATTATGGCTAAACATTTCTCCCAAGCTCCAAGTATCAACACTAAATGGACACCTTTTCCCCCATCACCAAGATGAACTTCGTTCACTTGATACTTTCTATGGTTGTAGCTCATGGTTGGGTTATACACTAGATGGATGTGAAGAGTGCATTTCATCATGAAGATCTACATGAGGATATTTACATGGAGGAATCATAGGGATTCATTAAAATTTATTTGATATTTTGTCAATTTAGAAAGTCCCTCCATAGACTCAAAAAATATCCAAGACCTTGACCTATGCATAGATTGACTCCTTGATTTTCCCTTTTAAATTCTCTTGATGCCACTCAGATCTAAATATATAGATATTATGACAAGAGGATACTCTTCTAGTCTTGGCTCTATATCTTGATGAATCAATTATCACTGGCAACAGTTCATCCATCATTGTAAGTGTTAAAATAAATTTTCATGATTGGTATTACAAGAGTGGCTTGGGTCTAGTCCATTATTGTTTTGAGATTGAGATCATTCAAACCTATTTTAAGATATAATATGTAAACCCAAATATTATCTTGATCTCTTAGCTCATTTTCATATGACTGATTGTAGGCCTACACCAACTCTCTTTCTATCAGGCATCAAGCTTGATGAAAAGTGTTTCACATTGTTGGTTGATGCCACTTTGCATCATCAACTTGTTGGTAAGCTCATATACTTGACTTATACATACATTAACATCTCTTAAATTGTAGTTGGAATTGTTTCACAGTTCATGATGGAGCCACATGAGCTTCATTGGAAATGTGCGAAATGTACTCTTCATAATATCCAAGGCACTCATAATTATGGAATTGACTATGTAGTAGGCACAATGTTATAGCTGATTGGATCATATATTTGTATTGGGTTGGCAATATTGATGATCAAAATTTCACATTTGGCTATATTTTTCCTTTGTGTCCAGTCCCATTTTTTGGAAAATCAAGAAGAAACATGACATTTATCTTTCTTCAATTGAGGTTGAGTATCAAGGTGTTGTAAATGTTACTAATGCAGCTATTTCAATTCAAAATATCCTCATTGAACTCCACATCAATTTTTAGAAGTCATAAAAAATCTATTATGACAACTAGAATGCCATCCAAATATCTAAGAGTCTAGTCCATCATCAATGGAACAAAAAAATTGAGATCCATATGCATTTTCTTTAGGAGTCTGTTTAGACTAGGTCATGAAATTGTGCTACTATCCTACAACATATCAAGTTATATATATATTCACCAAATCCTTTATTAGGATAAAATATGTTCATCAATAATCTCTCTTAGGGGTCTATGAAAAATATCTTATGTGGGCTCACTTAGACCTTCTTCATTCATCCTCTCATGAGATGGAGCTTTTTTCCCATTAGGTTTTCTCCTTTTATACTTGAGGAAATATTTTTTACATGGGTGCTTATTTAGCTAGGGGGATTAGTGTGAATTAGCTACTTTATCTAATTAGTTCATCTAGTTACCTACTTAGGTACTTTTCAAATCTTAGTACTTATATACTTTACTTAGGTTCTATATGAGATATTTATCACTTTCTGTCTCATTTCATAAGATAAAGACACTTGTCACAATCTTATGATACTTATCCACTTTCTCATATCATAATACTAGGACACTTTCCATAAAATTATGATCTCTTATCTCTTCCCTTGGCCTATATAACCAAGGGAATAGCTTTTTAATCTCACTTCTCAAGATTAGTGTAAGCTTTGGATTCTCTTGCGTAGAATACATTTTATTCTTACTCATTTCTAATTTCTCTATTTTCTTTCCTTGACTCATTTGCATCTTGGCTAAGCTTTGAATCTAAATATAGCATTTATCTTGGCATTAAATATTCTATATTTTTCTTTCTAGAAATGATTTTATGATACCAAAGAGAACATACAATTATTTCTAGAAACAATAATATATCAAAAACTACTATATTTAATTAAATATCCTACCATGTGAAGGTTTTGATTTCATCACTCTATCTCATAAAGATCTTATCTTGGCTTAAATATGCTCACATGTAAATACTTTATCTCATAAAGATCTTATCTTAGCATTAAATATGCCCTTTTGTGAAGACTTTAATTTTTGTTTTCTTTTTTTAATATTAAAAATGTAAACCCTTAACTCCTTATTTTTTTATATCATTTAAAAAAGATAAAACTTTAACTTTTCAAAAACCATGTGAAATGCTCCAATGGATTTTGGGGAAAAACTTTACCTAGTAAAGTTTTGTCAAAAATCAATAATTTGACCATCAGTTTCAAGGCTTTTAGATCTTTTGAGTGTAATGGAAGAGTAAATATCTACCCAAAAGCTTTAATATAATGTCTCCATAATAGATCTAGCCACAATTCTTTAGTTTCAACCCTTTGTAGATATGACCTCTAGTATTTAAAATTAAAAAAACAAAGGATAGATCTAACTTTCTCAGTTTCCTTAAACTCAATGGTGAGCTTAAAATATCTCAAGGAAGCTTAAAATTACATGAAATTGACAATTCAAAGTATTAACCCCCATAAACTAGTATTTTCTCCATATTTTTTAATTTTGAAGTTCATTTAAGAATACAAAAGAAGTGGATATCTCACATGTTTTGAAAAATAAAATCTCTACACTCCAACATTTCCTAAAATAAATGTTAACAACAACTCACAATTCTCTAATACCATGTAAGATATGGATGAAAATAATACCCACGATGCAAATGAATGAAGAAAACAAAATAGAGAAATAAAAAATAACCAAGAATAAATTATATTCTACTCAAGAGAATAAAAATATTACAATAAGCTTGATAAATGAGATTACAGAGGAAACCTCTAGGTTATATAGGCGAAGGAAAGAGATAAGATATCATAAGATCATGACAAGTGTCTTAATCTTATGATATGAGGAATAGAGTGGACAAGTATCATAAGGTTGTGACAAGAGTCTTAATCTTATGTTTTGAGACATAAAATAGATAATCATCATAAGATTGTGACAAGTTTCTTAATCTTATAAAAATGAGAAAAAAAGTGGTAAATATCTCATATAGATCCTAAGTAAACTTATGTAATAAGATGTGAAAAGGACCTAAGTGCATAACTACATAAACTAGTTAGATAAAGTACCTTATTCACACTAACAATATCTTTATTATCTATTTTGTAACCAAAATCTTGATACCTACGATGTGTACAAATCACAAATCTATTTTATATATATTGAGAAAATAAAAGACAATAAATTATAACTTTCAATTGCTTGTTTTATCTAATTGATTAGATGGTCCCTAATTCAATTGTACTATATTAATGATTTTAATATTCTTAGAGAATAGTCATTTTTATGTCTAATTCTCTAGAAAATCCATACAAAAACTTCTTAATTAACACAATATTGAATATCATAATGTAAAATTTACAAATTTAAATAAGATCTAATAACTCTTTTGTAGTGTGCTTCCTATACTCAATTACCTCTTTCTATCTCTATCATAGTTAAAACCATTATGTAACATCTATACTTTTAAAGTTTACAAAGATGAAACACATTAATAGTAATAAAATACATATAAATTATAAAATATTGTTATTTAATTTATTTCTATAAGTGAATGAAATACAATTGAAAACTTGTGAAATTATAAACATTCACAAAAATGTCCAGTCTTCAACTTAATGATAAGAGAAATCCACTTTTATTTAACATTTTATAAAAAAATTATCCTTAAATATATCCAATAAGGTGTATTTATTATTTACATTAAACACATTCCCAACATTATAAATTTTTTTTTTTTAAAGCATTCAAAAGAATTTTAGTAAATACATTGTAAGAATATCATTGATAATATAAATCTCTTATAATGAACCATGGTAAAACTTAAAATATTAGTACATTAGAATCAATATACAAATTGTTCACATTAAGAACAACTCCAAGTAAACATCGAACATGTTGACTACATTATACCAATAATTTACCTTAAAAACAATATAATTATTTCAAATAATTATCTTAAATTAGAAGCAAATACCCAAATCAAGGTAAAACATTATTCCCTACCTTAAAATAAAATAATAATTTAGCACTTTCAAATCTCGTCATTTTGACTAGTGACCAGTGTCTACCATGTGAACGGGAGGGCAGATAAATCCTTAATGTGATGCACGTCAACAACAACATCAATTTTCAAAATCTTACCTGATTTGGTCCTTTTAATAATTTTGATCTTTTTGAAAGATTGGATAAACCAAAATTTATATACAATTATTAAAGACTTTAGAGTCTGGGAAAATGACAGAGAAAAACTTGTAACGGAAACAAACCTGAATTGTCAACAGTGGACATTCCGTCATTTCTTTGTTCAACTCTGTTACGGAAGCTTCTAAAAACCCACATACACATTTCCAATTCAAGTCAAGCAGGCCATTGGAATATTTTTTTCCAGATCTGCAGCCTATTTTGTTTTATCATCCTTCTTTATTAATCGACTGATGTCTAAGTTTATCTTTATTAACAAGTTATGGAAGCCACACAAGGTACTTAGCTTAGCTAGACTTAATTAAGATAATAATGGGAGTTGAATTTTAAGACAGTCTATTTAAATGATATTATATACTTTGTCATCCTTCTTGGTATGGATTCTTTTATATGGATTGTGTTGTATTAATTTATTTTAGGCAAATAAAAAAAATTAAAGTTTTTAAATGTTTAATTAATTTTTTTTAAATAAAGATTTTTGTTTGTTTGTTTTATATAGTTTTTATGTAGTTTTTTGGTATTTGTATCTTTATATATTGTTCATTAAAATTTTTTGCATTTTTTACTTAGATTTGAGGCTTCACGTGTTGAAGGTTTCAAAGTTTATTATTAATCTTTACTATAATAGTTAACTTCACTTGTTTCAAATGTTTCAATCTTAGTGTTTGTTTCTTTTTGAATGAATTTATATTCTATTAAACAATAACTATTATATTCAAGGCTCCACACCATCAATATTTCATGATTTACAACCATTTTGTATCTTTTTTGTTGTTTTCATGGAAATGTTACAAATACTTTATCCTATGTTTATATCTTTTATGAATGATCTCCATTATGTTCAGTCTTAGTACTAAGGATTATAAGAAGAGTAGAGGATTTTTATTGATCTTGATCATTAAGTTTTGATGGTTGCTAATTAATACAACATCATATAAAGTTTGAATGTTCCTATATGGTCCCTAAGTAGACTTAGGTACATGTGTGTTTACAACCTAGGATAAGAAAGTTTACTAGGTACAACACTTAAACACACCAACAACAAGTGTTGTTCAAAAGCTCATTTACTCACTACATAGTTAAAATAATTATTTTGAATTAAACTTTTATATTCTTAGTGATGATTATAGAGCTAAGTATCTACCTTTGTATTAAAGACCACAACTTTTGGTTAACATATGATAATTAGAATCATTTAATAATTTTGTAAATAAATGAATACAAAAAAAATTTAAAAATTTGGTTAATGTAAGATTACTCTTACACCCTAGATGCTCCTATACTATTGACATAGGGAAATGGTTCTAATATCAAGTTAGGTCCCTTATATTGTGCTACATGTTTGATCTAAAATACATATGCAATTGATTAATGCACATTTGTAAGTGCATTGTACAAAGATATAAAACATTATAGATTTTTAAATATGATCATGATCACAAATAAGGATAAGATAAGATGTATATGGAAGCATGCATATGTAGAGAATGATAACAAATCTATAAATTATCCAAATTAAATTATCCAAATGTGTTTCTTATTAATGTGTAGTTATGTTAAAATATTTGATAAAGAAATCCAACATCCATATGAGAATTAACATGAGTATATAAATCCACTATTACACAAAAACAAAATGGAATGATAACAACAATATAAAAATCAAATGAAAATGTTTGAATTTTACTTAAATCCTTATATCTACCATTTACACAAAGCTTCAAGTTTAGGATATTAAAGAGAATGTTTTCTATGGTGAATAGATTCCAATTACAAGCATAGTCAAAAAAATTTCTTGATTTTTCATATATTAGAGTTACATAGAGCTAATAAGAGCTTAAAATGACTTGAAAATCAATAGCTTTCACCTAAGAATTAGAATGAGTTGTTCTTGAGTTAATTATTTGAAATTCTTCTAATTCCAATATAAATTTTTTGTAAATATGTGAAATGTAGTATTATATTTCTAGTATTAAATATATCATTTATTTGAATATGTTGGTGAAAAAGTAAATAAAAGAATTACAAAAGGACAATTTTTCCTAGGAGGCAACATTCGTAAAAGTTTTCAAATATATGATTAGCCTAAAGACTAGAAAATCAAAGTATTTTCAAACTCCTCTCATAGACAAATGAAAACAATGTTGAGGTAAAAAATGGATATGTTTTATAATATACTAGCAAAGATTTCATAGATTATTTAATATAATTAAAATAGAAAATAAAATTGTCTCAAGTATGAAAATCATAATTTAATTTAAAATAACGACAACATGATTTTCCTTTGGATTTTAAGAGGATGATGTGTACCTCAATAACATATAATTTATTTGAAATAGATTTATTTGAGATATTAAAACCTTAATAAAAGTCCATTTTAACTCAAGCTCACCAAAAATTATAAACCCAAATAATTGGCCCTTTTCCAACCCTTTTTTGGCTCTTGATGAGTGTCCTAGAACACTTATAATCTCCCTAATTTAAAAGAATAAATGTGTATTTTAAATCTCCATAGTTTAACTATTGGTCACTATTTATCAACATCATCTAATTGGTCAACCCAAAATGTGGTTCTAGATAAGCCATTCCTTTGAAATACTTCTTGGTAAAATAAGCCTTAGTGCTTCTTATGTGGAGAAAACATGATAAAAATAAAAAGTATAAACACTTTTAAAGACTTTAAGCTTCAGAGTCTAATAGAAACCTAAAATCATGTAGGTCCATAATCAATATAAAGTCTATATGTATGTACCCCCCACACACACACACAAACAAACATTCAATGCTATGTATGTGCATTAAAAACAACAAAAATAAGAAGCTAAACAAAAGAATTGTCAAGTGGTCTTACGATTGCAATAAACTTCTACTATAGAATTTCAACCTTTTAGCTCACACAATCTTTTGGAATAATTTTTTTCCCTTTATTATGATTCATATTGACTATAAGGTGGTGTGAAGATCGATGCAATATGAAACATTGAATCATGTAGCGTGTAGAGGAGAACCTTTTGATATGAATATAGTAGAGAGTATTTGATGAATCTCATTGTTGTTCCTATAATAAGTTTCCTTGGGGCCAATGATCTTTTCCATGTTCCAACCAATTAGTTTTGCAAATCTCATATATTCACTATATAGATACAATAATTTGATCTTCGTAGTGATTCTTAGCAATGATTGTAGAATTGAGTATGTAATTATCAAGGGTTATTATATAATTTCATTCAAATATTTTTGGAAACTTCTAAATAAATAATCAATATGAAAGATAATAGTTTTCCTCAATGTAAGATTATTCTTACAATCTAGATGCTCTAGTATTATTGACTTGAAGGAAAATGGATCTAATATATAGATAGACCTCATGTCATCCTACATGATTGATCTGAGATACATATCTATCAAAAAAAGTATAATTGTAAGTGCATGCATGAGTATACTAAATAGTAGATTTTTAGAGATAATTACAAATAAGAATAAGATAATATAGAATATATGAAAGCATGAATATGAAGAAAAGGATAATAGATCTACAAATTAGCTCAACTTCATCCAAATGCCAAACAAAATCTTTATTACATAAAGATAAAAATAGAATATTAATAACACAATAAAAATTATTTTTTCCTTAACAATATTTCTACTTTCTACCTGCAATTTCAAGTTTGCAATATTGAAGAGAATGTTTTCTATGGTGAATACATTGCAACTATAAACCTATTCATTTCTTTTGGTGAAAAAGATTCAATGAGAGCTGGAAATTGTTCAAAATGAGTAAATTTTATTTAAAAATTAGAGTTGTACTTAAAGATAATTATTTTAATTTTTTATGTATACAATATAATTGTGTTGTAAATATATGAAATGTAGTATTGTATTTCTAGTGTTAAATATATAATTTATTTGAATATCAAGATGATAAAAATTTGTCAAGTGAAGTGCTTACAAAATGAATTTTTTTCTGAAAGGTGACATTGATACAAACTTGCAAATGATGATTAGCCTAAGGAATATAAAATATAGGTAGATTTCAAAATCCTCCCTTGGACAAATGCAAATAATGTTGAGGTCAGCTATGAGTAATTCTTTATAGTTCAATTTCCAAAGTTCCATAATTGAATAGAATCAAGGTAGAAAATGAAATTGTCACATGCATAAAAACCATAATATACTTTAAAACAACTGTAACATGATTTCTTTTGAATGTATAACTATAAAGCATAATGTCTACATGGATCTCATATAATTTCTTTGAAATGGATTTGAAAATAAAAATTCATCAAAATAAATGAAGTATTGACTCAAACATTCAAACTAAAATAAATATTCATTCTAACATAAACTTACCAAAAATTATCAACTCAAAGAAATGGCGGTTTTTTCCACCTGTTATTAAGAAGACAAATGCAAATAATGTTGAGGTCGGATAGGAGTAATTCTTTATAGTTCAATTTCAAAAGTTCCATAATTGAATAGAATCAAGGTAGAAAATGAAATTGTCACATGCATAAATATCATAATATACTCTAAAACAATGGTGACATGATTTCTTTTGAATGTATAAAGCATGATGTCTACGTGGATCTCATATAGTTTCTTTGAAATGGATTTGAAAGTAAAAATTCATCAAAATAAATAAAGTATTGACTCAAACATTCAAACTAAAATAAATATTCATTCTAACATAAACTTACCAAAAATTATCAACTCAAAGAAATGGCAGTTTTTTCCACCTGTTATTAAGAATGCAAAGCATATAGTGAGATCAGAGACAACTACATAAGCGATCTAGCAGTTCCTTCTTTTCAAGATTCGTTCCATGTATAAATAAATAGGTGGAAAGATTGTGAGAATCTATTATTGAATAGCAGAAATCCCGGGTTCAAATTTCGCCATCTTAATTACTGGTCAGTATTTCTAAACATTTTCTAAAATGTGGTGACAGATGAGCCCTTCCTGTGAAATACTTCCAGGGCAAATAAGCCCTTATTGTGAAATACGTAGCATGAACATCACTTTGATCGTAAGAAATTGTACCTCTTCTGTGAAGAAAAAAAGGAAAAAAACAAAAATCATATGCACTTCGTAAAGACTTTAAGCACAAGAAATTGATAGAATTTGGAATATTTTTTTACAAATCCGCAGCCTTTTTTGTTTTATCATCCTTCTTTATTAATCGACTGATGTCTAAGTTTATGTTTATTAACGAGTCATGGAAGCCACACAAGGTACTTAGCTTAGCTAGACTTAATTAAGATAATAATGGGAGTTGAATTTTTAAGACAGTCTGTTTAAATGATATTATATACTTTGTCATCCTTCTTGGTATGGATTGTGTTGTATTAATTTATTTTAGGTAAATTAAAAAAATTAAATTTTTAAAATGTTTAATTAATTTTTTTTAATAAAGATTTTTGTGTGTTTGTTTTATATAGTTTTTACGTAGTTTTTTGGTATTTGTATTTTTATATATTGTTCATTTAAAAAAAGTGCATTTTTTACTTAGATTTGAGGTTTCACATGTTGAAGGTTTCAAGGTTTATTATTAATGTTTAATTTAATAGTTATTTTCACATATTTCAAATATTAGTGTGTTTCTTTTTGAATAAAATCCTATTCTATTAAACAATAACTATTCTATTAAACAATAACTATTCTATTCAAGGCTCCACACCATCAATATTTCATGATTTACAACCATTTTGTATCTTTGTTGTTGTTTTCATGGAAATGTTACAAATGCTTTATCCTCTATTTATATATTTTATGAATGATCTCCATTTGTATCTTTGTTGTTGTTTTCATGGAAATGTTACAAATGCTTTATCCTCTATTTATATATTTTATGAATGATCTCCATTATGTTCAGTCTTGGTACTAAGGGCTATAAGAAGATTAGAGGATTTTTATTGGTCTTGATCATTAAGTTTTAATAGTTTCTAATCAATATAACATCATAGAAAGTTTAAATGTTCCTATGTGGTCCCTATGTAGACTTAGGTATATGTGTGTTCATAACCGAGGAAAATAAAGTTTACTAGGTACAACACTTAAACACACCAACAACAAGTGTTGTTGCAAGGCTCATTTACACACTACATAGTTAAAATAATTATTTTGAATTAAAATTTTATGTTCTTGGTGATGATTATAGAGCTAAGTGTCTACCTTTGTGTTAAAGACCTTAACTTTTGGTTAACATATGATAATTAGAATCATATTATAATTTTTTAATTAAATAAACACATAAAAAATAAAAAAATTGGTTAATGTAAGATTACTCTTACATCCTAGATGCTCCATTATTATTGACTTGGGGAGATGGTTCTAATATCAAGTTAATTCCCTTATGTTGTGCTACATGATTGATCTAAAATACATATGTGACTGATGAATGCACATTTGTAAATGCATAAAAAGGTATAATGCATTGTAGATTTTTAGATATAATCACAAATAAGGATACGATCAGATGGAATATATGGAAGTATGTATATGCAAAGAATGACAATAAATGTATGAATTAGTTTAACCTCATCCAAATTCATGTTTCTTATTAATTTATAGTTATGTTAAAATATTTGATAAAGAAATCCAACATACATATGAGAATTTACATGTGAATATAAATCCACTATTACACAAAAAGAAAATGAATTGACAAAAAAATTAAAAAAATCAAATGAAAATGTTTGAAGTTTCCTTAAATCCTTTTTTCTACCATTTACAAAAAGATTCAAAGTTTAGGATATTAAAGAGAATGTTTTCTATGGTGAATAGATTCCAATTACAAACCTAGTCAATGCTTTTTCTAAAAAATATTCAACTCATATTAGAGTTCCATAGATGAGTGCAAGCTAATAAGAGCTTAAAATGACTTGAAAATGACTAGATTTCACCTAAGAATTAGAGTGAGTTGTACTTAATTTAATTATTTGAAATGCTTCTAATTATAATATAAATGTATTGTAAATATGTGAAATAGAGTATTATATTTCTAGTGTTAAATATATCATTTATTTGAATATGTCGGTAAAAAGTAAAATAAAAGACTTATGAAAGGGCATTTTCCCAAGGAGGCAACATTCGTAAAAGTTTTCAAATGTACATGATTAGCCTAAGGACTAGAAAATTAAAGTAGTTTCAAACTCCTCTCATAGACAAATGGAAATTTAATGTTGAGGTCAGAAATGGATATGTTTTATAATATACTAGAAAAGGTTTCATAAATTATTTAATATAATTAAAATAGAGAATTAAAATGTCTCAAGCATGAAAATCATAATTTAATTTAAAATAACCATAACATGATTTTATTTTGGATTTTTAGAGGAAGATGTGTACCTCAATAACATGTAATTTATTTGAAATAGATTTGATTGAGACATCAAAACCATAATAAAAGTCCATTTTGACCCAAGATCACCAAAAATCATAAACCCAAAGGATTGGCCCTTTTTTGACCCTTTGTTTGGCTCTTAATCGAGTGTCTTAGAACACTTATAATCTCCCTAATTTAAAAGAATAAATGCCTATTTTAAATCTCCCTCGTTTAACTATCTATCACTATTTATCAACATTGTCTAACTGGTCAACCCAAAATGTGGTGGTAAATAAGCCCTTTATTTGAAATACTGCTTGGGAAAATAAGCGCTAGTTCTTCTTATGTGGAGAAAACATGATAAAAAAAAAAATTATAAACAATTTTTGAAGACTTTGAGCTTCGGAGTCTGATAGAAAGCCAAAATCATGTACCCATAATCAATATAAAGCTTATATAGATGGAATATATATGTATGTATGCATGTACATGTATGTATATATGCATACATCTTTGTATAGATTTATGTATGCATGCATGTATGTATGTATGTATATGCATATGCATGTGTGTGTGTGTGTCTGTGTGTGCATGTGTGTATGTGTGTACCTACATGCACACACACACACACACATACATTTAATGCTATGCATGTACATTGAAAACAAAAAAATATTAGAAGCTAAACAAGTGAATTGTTAAGTGGTATTAAGATTGCAACAAACTTATACTATAGAATTTCAACCTTTTAGCTCACACAATCTTTTCAAATAAGTTGTTTTTCCTTTATAATGGTTCACATTGACAATAAGGTGGTGCAAAGATCAGTTTAATATGAAACATTTAATCATGTAGCATACACGGGAGAACGTTTTGATATGAATACAGTAGAGAGTGTTTGATGAATCTCATCGTTATTCCTATAATGAGTCTCTTTGGGGCCAATGATATTTTCCATGTAATCAACTAATTTTTGTTGCGAATCTCATATATTCACTATATAGTTACAATAATTTGATCTTCTTAGTGATTCTTAGTGATGATTGTAGAATTGAACATGTAATTGTTAAGGCCTACAAACTATGGTCATAATATGATTTTATTCAAATATTATTGGAAACTTCTAAATAAATAATAAATATGAAGGCTAATAGTTTTTCTCAATGTAAGATTGTTCTTACATTCTACATGCTCTGGGATTATTGGCTTGAAGGAAAATGGCTCTAATATCAAGATAGACCTCATATCATCCTACATGATTGACCTAAGATACATATCTAGCTAACAAATGTATATCTGTAAGTGCATGCACGAGTATACTAAATAGTAGATTTTTAGAGATAATTAAAAATAAGAATAAGATAAGATGGAATATATGAAGGCATTAATGTGTAGAGAAGGATGATAAATCTAAAAATTAGTCCAACTTCATAAAAAATCTAAAAAACATCACTATTACATAAAGATAAAGATAGAATTATAATAACAAAATAAAAATTATTTTTTCCTTAACGTCCTTTCTACCTTTTACTTACAACTTCAAGTTTACCATAATGAAAAGAATGTTATCTATGGTGAATAGATTGCAACTATAAACCTATTCATTTCTTTTGGTGAAAAATATTCAATTCAAGGTAAAGTTCCATAGCTAAGCACAAGTTCATGAGGGATGAAAATGGTTTAGAATGAGTAAATTTTACTTAAAAATTAGAGTTGTGCTTAGAGATAATTATTTCAAATATTTATTAATACACTATAATTGTATTGTAAATATGTGAAATGTAGTATTGTATTTCTAGTATTAAATATATAATTTATTTGAATATCAAGATGATAAGAATTTATCAAGTGAAGGACTTATAAAAGGAATTTTTTGTCTAAAAGGTGACATCAATACAAACTTGCAAATACATGATTAATCTAAGGAAAAGAAAACAAAAGTAGCTTTCAAAATCCTTTTGTAGAAAAATGCAAATAATGTTGAGTTAGAATCAAATAGAAAATGAAATTGTGACATGTATAAAGATAATAATATACTCTATAACAATTGTAACATGATTTCTTTTGAATATATAAAACATGATGTCTACGTGGATCTCATATAGCTTCTTTGAAATTGATTTGAAAATTAAAATTCATCAAAATGGATAAAATATTCACTCAAACATTCAAACTAAAATAAATATTCATTCTAACATAAACTTACCAAAAATGATCAACTCAAAGAAATGGCGGTTTTTTCCACCTGTTATTAAGAATGCAAAGCATATAGTGAGATCAGAGACAACTACATAAGCGATCTAGCAGTTCCTTCTTTTCAAGATTCGTTCCATGTATAAATAAATAGGTGGAAAGATTGTGAGAATCTATTATTGAATAGCAGAAATCCCAGGTTCAAATTTCGCCATCTTAATTACTGGTCAGTATTTCTAAACATTTTCTAAAATGTGGTGACAGATGAGCCCTTCCTGTGAAATACTTCTAGGGCAAATAAGCCCTTATTGTGAAATACGTAGCATGAACATCACTTTGATCGTAAGAAATTGTACCTCTTCTGTGAGGAAAAAAAGGACAAAAACAAAAATCATATGCACTTCGTAAAGACTTTAAGCACAAGAAATTGATAGAATTTGAAAAACTTGTACATGAATCGTATACGGACGGAATATACATTCAAACGCTGTGCACGCACGCTGACACAAGTGAAATGTCAAGCGGTCTGAGGATTGCGCCAAACTTTTACTGCAAAAATTCAAACTTTTTGTTCAAACAATCATCTGATATAAAAAGTTTATCGGAATCCTTAGATCACTCCCCTCTTGATTTTCATCTGTTCATACTGTCTCAGACGGTTTTTATCTATTTGCTTTCGGCACGTGGACATAAAGTCATATATGCCGTTGAATATATATTAATAAAAAGAAAAAATTGCTCCTCTGGGCCCACGAGACTCGAGTCGTTTCACCCTGTTTTGGGTGAGATGCTTCACAAAGTTATTGACTTTGTCATACAAAAGACAAAAAGTTCCACGAATTTGACGTGAAACAGAGGAATGAGTAAAAGCGAAGCTTCTCTACAAGTCGTTGAGAAACTTTCCACTCTTCCACGCGGAATGGATGGTATTTATTCTCTTCATCCTTTATTCCGTTCTGCCACGTGTCTCAGCAACTCTTTGACCCTTGAAAACGAATTTTCACTCTAATCTTGATCTTATATGTAACACTTAAATCTGCCCCTAACTTAAATCTATCTAAACCCTAATTTTAAACCTTATTTTAATTTTAACCATATTCTTTACTCTAATTCTAAATCTAAATTTAATCCTATTGCTAATTCTATATTTTACCTTTAAGATAAACTAGTTCTATTTCTGACTCTAATCTTAATCTTAATTCTAAGTATAACTCTAAATCTATCCTTAACCTTCATCTATATCTAACACTAGTTCTAACCCTTACTCTAATTTTTATTTTTCCATGAAAAACAGTCTTTAAGCTTAAACTCTTTAACTAACCCTCAAAGACTTTAATCATATTCTTAATCCTAATTCCAAACCTCACTCTAATTCTAACCCAAACCCTAAATCTTGATCTAGCCTTACTCCTAATTTTATATCTAACATTTATCTTAAACCTAATTCTGTCTCTAACCCTCTTAACCCTAACCTTAACCTTAGCTCTAATATTTATTCTAATTTTAACCCAAAACCTACTCTAACCCCGATTCTAAATATAGCAGTACTACTAATTGTATATCTAATCTTTATTCTAACTTAAATCTTAATTGTAACCCTAATCTTATTTCTAACGCTAATTCTAATCTCTATTATAATCCTAATCTT
Organism: Chamaecyparis obtusa; assembly: GCA_027943335.1. NCBI lineage: Eukaryota > Viridiplantae > Streptophyta > Pinopsida > Cupressales > Cupressaceae > Chamaecyparis > Chamaecyparis obtusa. Next base: position 1,053,933 of record BSBK01002856.1, read on the forward strand.
ATTCTTACCCCTATGCTAACTTCAACTATTATGAATGTTATTAATGTATATTATACTGAAAAATATAAGATGTCTTTTATAACATATAGCAAATTACATTATATATGAAATTACTTAAAAAATATCGACGCAAAATAACAACAAAAATATATCTTGACCTAAATTATATGTATATCAGATTAAAAGAAGTAAAGAATTGAACAAAATTAATGGGACCGTGAAATGAGGAAGTCTGGAAAAGGAACCGACAAGACAAATAATATCTACGCGCCTATATTCATTAACCGCGAGGTTTCTTACTACTGGATATCGACGTCTGTATCTCGTGTGAAGATTTTCTCACGCGCAAGGAGATAATAACACGCACCGCGTTACAGCGATATTCAACTCTATAAATCAAAACAGAGTCGTCTAATGCGTAGTGTATTACAATCTACCGCAATTCAATTTCTCGAAAGTTTTATGGGAAGCTGTTTTTCATCTCAGATATTCCAGTCGACTGCTAAATTGATACTGGAAGATGGAGGGTTGGAGGAATTTGTTGAGCCCGTAGAGGTATCAAGGATTTTGAGAGAAAAGGCAGGATTTTTTGTCTGCAATTCTGATTCCATGGATTTCAATCAGTATTTAACTCCTCTTCCTGCAGATTACCAGTTGGAAGTAGATCATCTATATTTTCTGCTTCCGGTGGAATATTTGAAGAACCCATTACCCACTTCCGAGATGGTTTCCTTGGCCAGAAGAGCTGATGGTGCGTTGAAAAGAAGCAGGTATAAGAGCAGAGGATTTTTAAAAGGCAAAAAAGTCACGCCTGTGGTGAATGACAGAATCGATCGACGGCCACTTGGTTATTTTCTGTCAACAGACGGACTGGTAGAAACAGAGCGTGGTATTGAATTGGAAGAGTCAAAATCAGGATATTCTGTGGGTTTTTACAGATCTGCTGAGAAATTGAAGCGCATGGCGTCAAGAACCACTGCTGTTCGTAACTTGGGGAAGAGAAAACTGAGCACAATCCCAGAGGGTTTTGCTTTCTGACTCTTTTTCATCTTCCTCTATTTCTACTGCTTGTAAATTAATCTGCAGTGAAGGTGAAGGTGTGCTCCAAATTTCAATTTGAAAGGCCATGGGTGAGTCTGTTTCGTTTAATGTAATCTTGTAAATGGTAGGAGATAAAATTCGGTCTTTCTTCCATGATTTGAATATGATTGAGATCTGCCCACAGAAGCCGCCCTTCTATATGAAGGATTCAAACTTTCTCCATTATACCCAAGATATGTACAATTTGAACACCTTAATAAAGAGTCTGGCATCCCTTGTGTACATCAGATCCAATAGAGTTTTCTTCTATTTTCCATATCAATGTTTTGAAACTTTTTGAACTAGAATTGTTGATGAAGAAGACGATTGTTTAAATTTGCGAATCCAATTCTTGGACTTTTAGATAGGAATTGTAATCTCTAATGTGAGTTTAGAGTATTTTCCAAACTGATTTTTGTTTTTTCCAACTTTATTAATTGTATAGTAGATAGCTACATTTTTTTCAAGTATTCCATGACTTAAGGTTTTATTTCGGGACAAAAAGCTTTAACTCAAGAAAGATGGCAGCCAGTTTCCTAATCGAAATTGTTAAGTTATAGAAGTAGGTCAAAGATTACTGATGCGGGAGCATCTCGGGTCCTTGGCAATCCTGTGTCACCAAAATATATTTGAGTTTGTCTGTGTTGCTCAGTTCCTTCTTTGATCGAGTCGGTTCGGTAGTTGGTAAGTTTCCTTTGATTACCGAGTATGGTTGGTTATCTCTTGGGCAGTTGGTTGTTTCACTGGCACTCGACAATGCTTGTTTATCGCTCTCGGTCATCCTTGCTTACCGAGTAGTTTATTTTGAGTTTCTGTTAAGGCCAACTTGTGCATTGATTATGGGTCACGGATTTAATGCTGGTATCCATCATTGGGAAGCGTGCGGTCCTAGATTTGACCGTTCCTTCTGTTGATTGTGGATCTGAAGGCCGACTCAGTTCGGTAGCCTCTTGTATAAGTATAGTTGTTTGGTTAGAATTTAGAGAGTCAGTTTAGATAGAAGATAGAAGATAGTAGAATCAAGATTGTTGGTAGATCCTCGCATGTTTGAGGACTTCTGTAGTTCATCGTAATATCTAGCCGTAACCAGGAAGGCCTTACAGCCCGACATGTATGAATCAGTTTGACTGAAGATAATATATGAATGATCCTTCTCTCTCTCTCTCTCACTGTGTTGTTGTTGCTTCCACGTGTTATTGAGCAGGCTGGATCATTAGGGTGTGCCACTGTTTGGCCCCTTTGGTCTCTGTCTTTGTGTCAGGTAATATCAGAGTGAGGTGAGATCTGGATCTAGGTCTGTGGATCTAGGTTTATAGGTTCCTTCTTGCGAAGCCCTAGTTGAATTGTTGTGGGGTGGCAGATTGCAATCTGACCTGCAATTGCAGAGGGTTTTCAAGATGGTTCGTGGGAGGCGAGAAGCAGATCCAGGATTGGCAGGCATGTTGAGACAACTTGCTATTGTAATACCCCAAAATTGGCACCTAATAAATTCAATCAATTTTGGTGCATTTTCGTCAATTTTACATCTTCGAAGTCCTACTTTGCTAGGCAATTTTCTCTCTCCTACCTGACTTAATTCAACTTGATGTCAATTGCAAAAACCCTAAATTGCATTAATCAAATATTATAATTAATTCCTAAAGTCTTCGACTTTTATTAGCTAAATTACCCCTATGATAAATCAATTTAATTCAAAAGTCCTAAGTACTTTAAATTAAATTAAAACACCACCCCCTTTAGCTAATACACATAAAAAAGGTAATTAATCTTATTTAGTTATTTGAATGGACACCTCTTTATTTGAATTTAATAATTCAAATTATTTGAACGGTCACCCATATGTGGCAATAATCCATTCTTTAATTAAATAAATCTTTGAATATTTTTCTCAAAGGGGAATGAAGAGGCAACCATTCATTTTCAAGAACCTCTTCGTTCTCTCCCCGGGCTTGTCTATTTATTGAACCTCATTCTTCATTCAAAAAAAGGAGCAATTTTTTTAGAGTAACTAAACTATAGCATTTTTTTGTCTCAATTTCATATCTTTTAAGCTTTCATTGCATATTTTAGATTAATTTCAACTAGTTTAATATTGCATTTTCATTGTAATTAGTTTGCTTACTTGCTCATTAGTTTAATCTCATCTTTATTTCAAGCTCTTTAGACTAAATCTGCATTTCATATTTCTTTCAAGCTCTTTAGATTAATTGCACTTCATTCTAGATTAATTCCAATTTGGTTATCTTCATAAGTTTTCAAATCCTCCATTGTAGAACTAGTCTAATGGTTGTTGGACTCTCATTCTGAGAGTAATTAAACATCTCATCTACATAGGAGGCAATAGGTCGCTTCACCATGAATTTCAAATTGAGTAATCAATACTCTCTTTCGTAATTTGATTGTGTGAGTAATGACTATGTTGTGTGTGTAGTTGGATTAGAGGTCCACATTCAACCACATACATCTGCTAGATTAGAAGTCATTGAAATAGTCTAGAGAAGAGGCAGACATCTTGAAGCAGAACAAGGTGAAGTAGAACTGGCACCTATGATGGATCAGGGTGAGGAAAGATTCTTGAAGGCCTTGACAAGTTTGAAGTCAACACCACATTTCAATCCTCCTGAATATAGTGGAAAATTGGATTCTGATGAATTGATAGACTGGATCACTGAAATGGAAAAGTATTTTGAGTATGAAAATGTATCTGAGGAGAAGAAGGTGAAAATTGCAGGCATGAAGTTGAAAGGTCATGCATCCTTGTGGTGGGAACATTTGTAATTAGATCAGAAAAAGAAAGGCAAAGACAAAATCAAGGTATGGAATAAGATGGTAAATAAATTGAAAGGAAAGTTCTTACCTTGTGATTAATAGATTAACGAATGCAAAGTCTAAGGCAGAAAGATAGCTTGATAAAGGATTATACTGAGGAATTCTATAGATTAGATATCAAATGTGGACATGATGAGGATGATGTGGAAAGAATTTCTAGACACCTAAATGGTTTGAGAGTTTCCATCCAAGAGGAAATCAGTTTGGTCAAGTTGGAGAACATTGAAGAGGCTTATCAATTTGCATTGAAAGCCAAGGAGAAATTGAACAAGAGACATGAATAGAGATAAAGAGGTTGAGGTGGTAGATTCCCTAGAGGAAGAGGTAGATCCTATGGTGAAAATAGTAGATCTGAACCAGAAAAGACAAATGTAGATAAAGGAAAGACCGAGTGGAAAGGTGAAAGTTCATCTAGAGGCAGAGGCAGTAACTACTAAGGTGGTTATAACAGAGGTAATTTTTGAGGAACTTGTTACAATTGTGGAGAAGAAGGACATGGATCTTTTGAATGTATGCATGCTAGTAAGAAGGTTGGTAGTAGTAGAAATGCTTTAGTGCAAGATGAGTCACTAAATGAACCTAAGAAGAAAAATAACTTAATGGTAAGAAGAGCACTGTGGAATGAAAGTAAAAAGGAAGATCTGGTAAGGAAAAGTTTGTTCAAGACCAGATGTAGAGTTTTTGACAAAGTTTGGAAGGTAATCATTGACAGTGGTAGCTTGGAGAATCTGACATCTGAGGAAATGGTCACAAAGTTACAATTGGAAAGGTTGAAACATTTGAAGCCCTATCAGATTTCATGGATCAAAGATGAGCGTACACTCTTGGTAAGTGAACAATGTTATGTGAATTTGAAAATTGGAAAGTACTATGATAAGGTGTTGTGTGATATCATGCCTATGGATTGTTGTCATATTTTGTTGGGTAGACCTTGGCAATATGAGAAACATGCTATATATGATGGAAGATTGCATAAGTATACTATTGTGGCTGATGGAAAGAAACAAATCTTGTTACCTTTGATGGAAGAACCTGTTAGTAATATTTGCACATCTATGAAAGTTTATTTTATGGAAGGAAAAAAGTTTGTTAAGGATTTGAAGAAGAATGATGTATGTTTTGATGTGATTCCCTGGAGCTAGTTTACCAAACAAGGCACCTCATCGGTTGACACCTACCAAGAATTAGGAATTGAACCGCCAGATTCAAGAGTTGCTAGATAAAGGTTTGATCAGAGAAAGTTTGATTCCTTGTGTAGTACCTATGGTATTAGCACCTAAAAAGAATGGAGAATGGTGAATGTGTACTGATTCTATAGCAATCAATAAGATAATAGTGAAGTATAGGTTTCCTATACCGAGAATGGATGACATAATGGATAGTTTGACTAGAGAAAAGTATTTCATAAAGATTGATTTTAAAAGTAGGTATGATCATATCAGAATTAGAGAAGGTGATGAATGGAAGACTACTTTCAAGACAAAAGAAGGTTTGTATGAGTGGTTGGTTATGCCTTTTGGTTTAACTAATGCACCGAGTACTTTTATGAGGTTGATGAATGAAGTTTTGAAGAAATTCTTAGGTAAGTTGTGATTGTATATCTTGATGATATTCTGATATTCAGTAAGACCAGAGAAGAATATTTGATGTATGTTAAACAAGTATTGCAGAGATTGAAAGAAGAAAAGTTGCTGATAAATCTGAAAAAGTGTTCGTTCATGAAAGAAGAGATTGTGTATTTGGGATTTGTAATTTCAGCAGATGATTTGAATATGGATCCTAAAAAGGTTGAAGCTATTTTGAATTGGCCAAAACCTGTGAATGCTAGTGAGGTAAGATCATTTCATGGTTTGGCAAGTTTTTACTGAAAGTTCATAAGGAATTTCAATTCAATTTATAATGCTATGACTGAGACGATGAGAGGAGATAAAAGAGAATTCAAGTGGACACATGGATCTAATAAAAGTTTTGAGACCCTGAAGCAGAAGGTTGTTGAATTGCATGTTTTGGCATTACCTGATTTCAATAAGGTATTTCAAGTGGAATGTGATGCAAGTGGAAGTGCAATTGGAGCTGTGTTGAGTCAAGAAGGTAAACCTTTTTCTTTTTTTAGTGAAAAGTTGAATGATGCTAGAAGGAAATATTATGTGTATGATCAAGAATTCTATGCTATTGTTCAAGCACTAAAGAAAATAGAGACATTATTTGATACATGGTGAATTTGTGTTGTATACTGATCATAAGGCTTTACAATACTTGGGTAGTCAGAATTAGTTGAATCAGAGACATATGAAATGGGTTGAGTATTTGCAGAGCTATACATTTATAATAAAGCATTTAAGAGTGGAGTCACTAACCAAGTTACTAATGCATTGAGTAGAAGAAGATCTTTGATGACCGAGATGAAAATTGAAGTTCTTGGTTTTGATGAGATGAGAGATTTATATGAAATTGATCTTGATTTTTCTGAGCCATGGAGAAAGTGTAGAGCACCTATTCAAGATCAACTGAGTACATAATGGGAAGAATATTTCATTCAAGAAGGTATGTTGTTTAAAGATATTTAGTTGTGTATACCGAGAGGATAAATGAGAACTAATTTGATGAAGGAAAAACATAGTAGTGGGTTGGCTGGACATTTTTGTATTGATAAAACTTTGGATTTGCTTAAGGAGAAATAATTTTAGCCACAGTTGTATAAATATGTTCAGAAATTTGTGAGAAGTTGTGGAATTTGTCAAGTTGCAAAAAGGAGTAAGTCAGAATACTGGATTGTATACACCAATTGTTGTACCTAAGAAACCTTGGATTGACATGAGTATGGATTTTGTTCTTGGCTTACCAAAGACAGTTAGAGGTAATGATTCTATATTTGTTGTGGTAGATATATTTTCAAAGATGGCACATTTTATACTTTGTAGAAAGACATCAGATGGAGTACATCTAGCAAATCTTTTCTATAAGGAAATTGTTAGATTGCATGGATTACCAAGGAGTATCATCTCTGATCGAGACAATAAATTTGTTGGATACTTTTGGAAAACTCTTTGGAGAAAGTTTGGTACTCAGTTGAAATATAGTTGTACATTTCACCCACAAACTGATGGACAGACATAAGTTGTAAATAGAAGTTTGGGAAATCTTTTGAGATGTTTAGTTGGAGAGACACCTAGTAATTGGGATTCTGTGTTAGCACAAGTAGAGTTTGCATATAATAATTCAATGAATAGTAGTACTGGAAAAACATCCTTTGAGATTGTGAATGGCATATAGCTGAGAGATATATCTAATTTGAGAGACATTGCTGATGAAAGTAAGAGAAGTGTTGAAGGAGTGAAATTTGCTGAGTACATGAAGACATTGCATGAAGATGTGAAAATCAAGCTAGAAGAGAGTAATTAGAAATACAAAGACAGAGGTAATAGATCAAGGAGACATAAAACTTTTGATGTTGGTGATGAAGTGATGGTTCATCTAAAGAAAGGTCAGTTTCCTATTGGAACATATGGGAAGTTGAAGATGAAGAAGTTTGGACCTTGCAAGATTTTGAAGAAATTTGACAGTGGAAATGCATATGAAATTGAGTTACCTGATGACATGGACATATCACTGATTTTCAATATTGCTGATTTGTATGAGTATCATGAACTTGATGAAGACATGACAGTACCGATGGAGTATCCTAAGAAGCAGAATGAAGAAGTTGAACATATTTTGGAGCAAAGAGTTAGCAAAAGAACAAGAGGTAAATAGTATATGGAATATCTGATAAAGTGGAAGAATAGACTGATTGAAGATAGTTCATGGATTTCATAGTCTGAGTAGGATGCAACTTAGACTAGACCTACTAAATGATTTGGAGAATCATTTCTAAATAACCCCAGGTGTCTGATGCAGGAGCATCTTGGGTCCATGGCAATCCTTTGTCACCAAAATATATTTGAGTTTGTCTGTGTTTCTCAGTTCCTTCTTTGACCGAGTTGGTTTGGTAGTTGGTTGGTTCTCTTTGGTATGGTCTATTATCTCCTGGGTGGTTGGTTGTTTCACTACCATTCGATGATGCTTGTCTATCGCTCAGTCATCCTTGCTTATCGAGTAGTTTATTTTGAGTTTTTGTTGAGGCTGACTTGTGCATTGATTATGGGTCATGGATTTAATGCTGGTATCCATCATTGGGAAGTGTGTGGTCCAAGATCTGACCGTTCCTTCTATTGATTATGGATCTAAAGGCTGACTCATTTCGGTAGCCTCTTGTATATGTATAGTTGTTTGGTTAGAATTTAGAGAGTCAATTTAGATAGAAGATAGAAGATAGTAGAATCAAGATTGTTGGTAGATCCTTGCATGTTTGAGGACTTCTATAATTCATTGTAATATCTGGCCATAACCGGGAATGCCTTACAGCCCAGCATGTATGAATCAATTTGAATGAAGATAATATATGAATGAGCCTTCTTTCTCTCTCTCACTATGTTGTTGTTGCTTCCACGTGTTATTGAGCAGGCTAGATCATTAGGGTGTGCCACTGTTTGGCCCCTTTGGTTTGTCTTTGCATCAATTACTTATTTACTAAATTATTTCTTACGTCAATTTTTATAAGTATAAACTATCATTTATATAAATTTACCATTACATGTATTCATTGAAAAAAATGGTTAGATATGAAATCATATCATTATTGTTCATATGAGGCATATATCTAGGTCATAAAATATATGAGAACAAGTTGTTAGGAAGCAGTAATGATCATGGAGGGGCGAAGAAAAAGGTTCTCATTTATCATCACTTGGTTTACCCCATACATTATAAATGTCTGGAAGATCTATAGGATGGTTCCTACCTTCATCATCCCCATGTTCATCTTCCCCTACATGATTTGCCAAGATAGAAATAGCCAATAAGGGAAACATTTTCATATCAAACTAGCTAGAAACTCCATAATAGGTCCCTAATTGTTGGACTCCAAGAGGTAGAGCATCAATGAGAAAGTTGTGACCATCTCCATTATCTACAATCTCCTCTAACATGTAGAGAAGAATTTTGTGAGCAAGTAGCATGGCCATGAGTAGGAAGACTTCGCTAGGCTAGTGATACACATAAGGAAGTAAGTGGCCCTAGGAAGAGGAGGGAGATGAGGAAACTCTAGCCATAAGACAAGGGACATTTCCCTGGCAGTTGAGAAGCACTTGAAGGGACCATTTTTGCTTTAAATTTATTAGCTTTCACTTGGATTTGTAGTAATACATTAGAATAAATAGTTACTTTAGAAATAAATGAGATATGATGATCAAAATTTAATGAGGAAAAATACAAATTTCTGTCTTTTCAAATGTTCAAGAAAAATGCCACCTCAAAAACATTCCAGATTTATGAATTTGTGAGGGATATGAGACCAAACCTTAGAAGAATTATATTCCAAGAGAGAGGATTTGAACTAAAGGGCTTCACAAAATCATGTATCTAGATATAATTATTTTAGTCTCTAGGTCAAAACTACAAGAGATTCTTAAAATATTTTGACTACCCATAGAAAGGCAATAACCTAACCACAAGAAACCAAATAAAAAAATATAGAGCCCACATAAGAATCATCAAAAAGAATAAAACAAGAAAAGTTGACTAATTTTGGTTGTGAAATAGCTAGCCAAAATGTGTGAAATCAGCATTGCCACATAGATATGAGAAATTGTGAATTTCATTTTTGGTTCAAAGCTAGAACTATGTCCAAATGAGGAGAAACCTCACTTGATAACCATATCGAGGCTTTAAATTATATAAATATTTGTCTGGAAACCACTTCCAATCTCTACACCAAGTCTTAGAAGAATAAATTATATTTTTATCAAGTATTTCAGTCAAAATTGCACCTATGATTGTATCAAATTTTTCATGATCTTGATTGAAAATCTGAAACATAGCCCTTGTTTCATTCAATGAAATGAGATGCATAGAAGTTATAGAGAATAAATCAAGTGTAGACATTTAATCTCTTTCTTGTGATACATTAAGATCTACACCAAATCAATCTTCCTAGAGGGTCAGCTTGGTAATGTGAACAATGGACCATGAAATATTAAGCTAGTTAATGGAAATACCATATCAAAATCCATAATCATTCTAGTAAAGCCAAGGCTTTATGACTTCCCATATTTTCCAATTATCTTAACAAAAGATATCCTTCAAAATGAACTACAATCTTCATGGTGAGAAAGGTTTACAAACTATTCTTATTCCAAGTAGGTCACCTAGATGGATATCTAAAGGAGATGCAACTTCATCTCCAATGAGGGCATACATAATTGATCTATAAAAATATAACTAAACTTTTTATTGAGTGGATAATATCCTCGAAACTCACAATGGTGATGAAATTTTTTCAAGAAACCCTATGAAATCCCTTGTGGCTCTTTAAGGATGAATAAATGTAAAATCATAGTGAATATTTTCTAGCATTATATAAGGGGCCGAATATGAAGAGTAGCACATATTAGTAGCCACAAGTGTCTTGGAGAAAAAATGAAACTTCCTTGCAATAGGAGTGGTATAGTATGCAACATTATTTTTAATCCTGGAGAGAAGTATTTTCCACATGGACCACTATGAAGCTTGAAAACCAAAATAAAATCTAAAAAAATTAAAAAATATTCTATGACCAAAATATTTCCATGCAAAGATATTTAATTGAGGAAGTATGGGTAAAAAGGATTGTCTCTAACATATAGTATATGCCATTGAATGGTCAACCCATAGTCTTCAAAAAAAAGTATCCAAGAATTTGTATGTTTTACATTTTATTCCTTGTCAATGAGAGTAAGGAATGAGCCATTTACAAATTGTATATTAATAATTGGAGCCAAACAATCAAGCAATATAATACATTTGACAAGTCCTTGCGACAAAGAGTGGGCCAAAATATAGACAAATTCTTTATCAGCATGAACATAGAGAGCTAAGGTCTAGCATCAGCCTTAGAAAATAGAATAATAGAGTCGAAAGGATTTTGATTTGTAAACATTTATGTTAATGTGAGATGATTTATTAATGAAGAGTGTGCTTATAAATTGAGTTAAATGGACCCTAACTGTTGGCGTAATATATTTGTAACTGTCCAACTATATGACGATTGGTAACTGTCCAACCAACATTATATAACATCTCCTCCTGGTTATCAAATGTATATGTCTCTTAACTCTCTCATGTGGTATCAGAGCGGGCAGAAAATGTAGAGGTAATGAGTTGTGAAAGGTGTAGCTTCAACTTGTGTTCTTAAGCTCTCAGTTCTGAACTCTCGAATCACAGTCTTGAATTATTCAACAATGATCCCTAAGAGATGTGATAGATCTCTATCATTGTATAATGACCGTGAAAGGGTATAATTCACAGTCCTATACTCTAAAGCACACTTGATAGAAATCCATATTGGAATCTTGCTCTTACAGATTATGAACTTCATCATGTAGATCTAGATAACACTTCTACTGAGATTTGGCATAATCTAAACAAGTTGTTTGGGGCAAAAGCTATCAATGCAAAGTTTTATCTCAAAATTCAATTCTTTAGATTCAAAATGGAAAATGGGATCACAGTGTCAAATCATATAGGTAATTTAAGGTCTCTCATTAGACAACTTGTAGAAGTTAAGGCTCCTATTGATGATGATGATGCTAAGCCCATCCTGTTAAATATCTTATCTTCCAAATATAGTACTGTTGTCTTTACACTAAGTCAACTCACTTCGCAAACTCTAGAGGATATGATTTTAGCCCTTCTAGAAAAAGAAAACAAGACAAAGGAAGTCATAGAAGAAGCTCATCAAATAGACCAGGCATCATACTCACAAAGCACTAAAAAATGGTCGAATAAAAATAGAAGAGATAATTGTTGGAGATTTTCCAGCAAACCAATGCTGAATGTATGTTTGTCATTGATGACAATATATGGTAAGTAGCATGCATGGAATACTTATGTAGTAAGCTTCTAGTACATATAGCATGGACATGTTATCAGCATGATATCATGGACACATAGGTTAACTATTAGTACAGATAGTTATATAGCATCTTGTGTCAGCAGTGTTCTTGATAGAGTTATAGGTAGTGTTCTATGAATAATTGTCTGTACAATTATCATGCAACCTTGTGCATTTGGATATGTGATGGAGAGATGTTAGTGTTGTTACATTCATGGAAAAAGAGTCTGATGATCAGTAGAAATGAAGTTATGTAGTCACTATTCACCAGTAGCATTTTCCTGTGTTTATTTAGAAGAGCCAACAGAGGTTATATTGGTTCAGGAGTTGAGCCTATCATTTCGATATGCACCCTTGGATTAGTTCTTGGAGAATAGTTAGTAATGTTTGGTTAAGAGTGCATGATGTAATTCAGCTTGAGGAGAAAGTTTCAGTCACTTTGGTAGAGCCGACAGTGTGTAGCATGTGTCTACATTTATTAATATTGGATAGGTCCCAGAATGTGTTGTGTGCTTAGTAGAGCTGACAGAATTATTATTGGAGTATGTTATGGTTTCTCTAATATGATTTCAAGGTGGTTCTAATAGGCTAACTTGATTATATAATTTAGTGGAAAGATATTTATAGGCACTCATTTGTGATTGCTAAGGCATGGTTTGAAGTTGATTGTGAAGAGAAGAGCAGAGTGCATGAAGTGTTGAGCCATCAGCAAAAGGTCTATGTGACCAAGTAAAGTATTTGTGCTATACATTAGAACTGATCCAGATAGTAGGTCAAAGTGCATTTCATCAAGATCCATTTATAGTGCGTATATGTTATTCAGATGGTTGTAGCCTTCACCTCTTTGAGCAGTGTGCTCTTGGACAGTGCATCCTCACCCCTAACAGGGTTAATTGTAAATGAATCCTAACAGGTTCTGACCCTTGACCAAGTCACTGTACTAAATATATTGTAAAGAAACTCCTAACAGGGTTAAGGATCTTCTAACAATGATCATAATACACTAGTATAGATTATTAGTGGGTGTCAATTCCCACCGAGGTTTTTACCTATTTGGGTTTCCTTGTAACCAAAATATCGGTGTTGTGTTCAAGTGTTCTTTCATTGTGTTTATGATTTATGTTTAAGTATACTTAATTGGATAAAGAATTAAAACTTTTAGATAACTGATTCACACCCCCCCCTCTCAGTTATCTCTTGGGATTATTCCTAACAATTGGTATCAGAGCCAAATACCTCAGAGAGAAATTTTAATAGCTTGAGGTTGATCAAATGGAATTCTTTAGAAAAGAAAGTCCTAAGTTTGATGGAGAAAATTATCTTGACTGGAGGAACAAGATGGTGACACATTTACAATGCATTTCTTTTGAAGTTTTTGATGTAACTATCAAAGAAGTCAAGATCCCTACTTTAGCAGACCTTGGAAAAGATGATGCTACTAAAAAGAAAAAGGAATTATTTTATCAGAATGCAATAGCCAAAGAAGCCCTTATCAGCACCCTATCTGATAGTGAGTTTTCAAAAATAAAGAAAGAAGATACAACCCACAAGATATGGAAGCACCTAGAAGACATATTTGAAGGAGACAAACAAGCAAAGGATGCATGCAGAAAAACTTGGAAGAAAAGATAAAATGCATTAGAGATGCTACCAGAAGAGAACATCAGAGCTTACAACCAAAGGATTAATGAAGCAATTGTAGGAATCAAAAACAATGGTGGAGATATCTTAGAAGAAGACATTATGGATAAGTTGATGACCACTTTCATAGTAGAGTATGAAAACAAGATCAACATCCTTGATGAGACCATGCAACTTACATCAAATTTTAAAAGAGAGACCTTGATCAACAAAATTTCATCTTTTGAGATTTCAAGATTGAAGACAGAACCTAAAAGTGAAACAGCCTTCAAAGCATCAATCCATGGTAAGAAATATGCAAACACTTATGGTAATTTTGATTATGATGATGAAGAGAAAACACTAGATGATTTCATTGTTATGATTGCTAAAATATTAAAGAAATGAAAAGGAAAATATGAAGGTTAATTTCCATTTAAATTCTTTTCATGTAATAAGATTGGTCACTTTGCATCTAATGTCCTACAAGAATGAAAAGATACCATAATAACTAGAAGCCTAAGTATACAAAGGAATGCTATTATGTTGGAGATGGAGTATCAGATGAAGAATCAGCATAAGAAAAAATTGGATTCATTGCTCTTAAAGATGAAAAGCATTCACAAGAATTAGCTCTGATTTTGCAAGATGACATCAAGATAGATTGGATCATTGATAGTGGTTGATCACATCACATGACAGGAGACAAAGATAGATTTGTTCATTTGGATAGATACAAAGGAGGCATTGTTAGATTTGGAGGTAATACTCCCAAACCCATCATAGGTAGAGGAGCCATCACCTTGGATGGAAAGAATAGCATTGATGATGTTCTTTATGTTGATGGTTTGAAACATAACCTACTAAGTGTTGGACATTTATTTGAAAAAGGTTACAAGTTGGAGTTCAATGGAAACAAATGCATCATTAACAACAAAGAAGGAGAAATGATTGCATCAGGATCAAAGACCAAAGGTCATATTTTTTAGCTTAATCCAAAAGAAAAAAAATTTGTTTCTAAAGTAGATGACAGTTGCTTGTGGCACAAAATACTATGTCATATCAATTTTGATAACATAGTAAAGATCAATAATGTTAAGGCAGTAAGAGACCTACCTAGCATAGGAAAGCCAGTTGATACCATTTGCAGGGAATGTGTAATGGGAAAGCATGTGAGGAATTCATTTAGGAGAAAGCATAATTTAGTAGAGAACAAGTTGAATATGATTCATATAGACCTATGTGGACCAACTCAAACAAGATCGTACTATGGTGAAAGGTATTTCATTTTGATTGTAGATGATTATTCTAGAATGATGTGGGTTGCATTCTTAAAAGATAAGTCAAAAGCATTTGAGAAGTTCAAAATATTCAAAGCTAAGGTTGAGAATGAATCTGGACTAAAGATAAAGTGTCTAAGATCGAATAGAGGAGGAGAATTCACCTCTAATAGATTCTATGAGTACTGTGAAGAACATGGCATTAAAAGATAGTTAAGTGCACCTAGAACCCCTTAGCAAAATGAGATTGTAGAAAGAAGGAACAAGATTATCCTTGATACAGCGCGCACCATCATGATTGAAGGAAAAGTTGCACACACCTATTGGAGAGATGTGGTCAATACAACAGTCTACACCATCAATAGAATACAATTGAGACCTAGCACAGACAAGTCACCTTATCGTAGTAAAAACAATATTTAGATATTTGCAAGACACTATAGACTATGGTCTATGGTATCCTAATTCAGAAAATGTTGAGCTTCATGTGTATACTGATGGAGATTAGGTAGGATGTGTTGATGATAGAAAGAGTAAATCAGGAGGAGCAGTGTTTCTTGGTGAAAGGCTTGTCACTTGGACAAGAAAGAAGAAAAATTGTATCTCTCAGTCAATAGCAGAAGCAGAGTATGTTGCAGCAGCACTGGATTATTCTACAATTGTGTAGATCAAGAAAATGATAAAGGATTTTGGAATTCAGATTGATTATCCTATTGTTATTCATTGTGATAACACTAGCACTATCAACATGTCAAAGAACCCTGTGATGCATGCAAAAACAAAACACATTGAGATCAAGTATCACTTCCTAAGAGAGAAAGTGGCAAAGAAAGAAGTCAAGGTGGACTATGTGAGTACTAAAAATTAGTTAGTAGACATATTCGCATAGCCCTTGGAAAAGGATACTTTTACTTATCTCAAGAAGAAGTTGGGAGTAATTCCCTTCCCTGATTCTACTTAGAAGAAAGAAGAAAGAGCATCAGTCCTCAGGGACTGATGGATGGTTGACTACTCTACTTTAGGAGTAGTACCAGTGCTTAAACTGATTGGCACCCTTTTCCATTGATGTCAAAGGGGGAGTAATATATAGTCATGAAAAACAAAATTAAAAAGAGTAACATACTAAGGGGGATTAGTATTCAGATATGTGCAGGATCATGGTATGCCAAAAAGTGGTGATGAGAAAAAGCAGTCCTGATTGATAGAATCTTTGAAAAATAACTATAACTTTCAAACAATATAACATTTTTATAATCTGAAATATACATCATATTATATGCTTCACCTAATACACTAATAATAAACAATTATTTCAATTTGATGAAGTTTAGACTAAGTTAAGGCGGTTAGACATGAGAGTTTTAATATTTTGAAAAAATTGTAGCAGAGAAATCATAATTAATTATTTACTTGGAAAAATAATACAAAAAAATATACATCACATCCGGACATGAGTCTACTACTTTTATCTAGAATCTTATAAAAAAAATATTATCATTTGATTTTGTTTAATGTGGTCAAACATACACCTACTTGTTATCTTTCTAGTCCCAACTGATAGACTTATTGAAGAATGGCTATAACTTTCAATTTGTATAATTTTTTTGAAATCCAAAATATTTTTCACATTTGATTATTTTCCTACTATAAGAAAAATAAAAAAAAATTTCAATTTGATAAAGTTTTGACTAAGTTAACATGGCCATACATGAGCATTTTTGTATTCTAGAAAAGTTTTAGAAGAAAAATCATAATTAATTATTTACTTGGAAAAAAATTAAGAAAAAATATGTGTCACATCCAGACATGAGTATACTACTTATATCTAGAATCTTGTAAAAAAATAATATCATTTGATTGTGTTTAAGGTGGTTAGACATACACCTACTTCTTATTTTTTCCTGAAATTTTTGTACTACTGCATTGAAATTTGAAATTTTAAACATATAGAATAATTATTTTTCAAAAAAGGCCTAGTATACTAGAAACTAAATTCAATTTTCTACAGATTCTCTTGTTACATATTTTTGATATAATATTTATAGCTTGTTCAATTTTTTATGTCAACTTGCCTAAACCTGATTTTCTGAATTTTCATTGCCACTTAAGGCCGTAGTTTGGCATACCATGATCCTGCACATATCCATTCAGTTATGGAAGCAGTTTAGTTGAGGAAATGGAGAATGTTGAAGAATATTGCATTAGATGGAGGATTCATCCTTGGGGGAGTTTTAATGAGGAAATGGAGAATATTATAAAAGAAATGTTCATTTGGATTGGTGGAGTTTTTCATTCCATTTGTTGCCATCAATGCCAAAGGGGGAGATTGTTGGAGATTTTCCAACAAGCCAGTCTTGATTGTATGTTTCTCATTGATGAAAACATATGGTAAGTAGCATGCGTGGAAGACTTGTGCAGTATGCTTCTAGTATATACAACATGGACATGTTATCAGCATGATATCATGGATGCAGAGGTTAACTGTTAGTACAGACAGTTATATAGCATCTTGTGTTAGCAATGTTCTTGACACAGTTACAGGTAGTGTTATTTGAATAATTGTCTGTACAGTTATGATGGAGCCTTGCACATTTGGATATGTGATGGAGATATGTTAGTGATGTTACATTCATGGACACAGAGTCTGATGATCAGTAGAAATGAATTTATGCAGTCACTATTCACCAGTAGCAATTTCCTATGTTTATTCAGAAGAGCTAATAGAGATTATATTGGTTCAGGAGTTGCACCTATCATTTTGGTATGCACCCTTGGATTAGTTCTTGGAGAAGAGTTAGTAATGTTTGGTTAAGAGTGCATGATGTAATTCATCTTGAGGAGAAAGTTTCAGTTACTTTGGTAGAGCCGACAGTGTGTAGCGTGTGTTTACATTTATTAATATTGGACAAGTCCCAGAATGTGTTGCGTGCTTAGTAGAGATGATAGAATTATTATTGGAGTATGTTATAGTTTCTCTAATATGATTTCAAGGTGGTTCTAACAAGACAACTTGTTTATATCATTTAGTGGAAATATATTTATAGGCAGTCATTTGTGATTGCTAAGGTATGGTTCAAAGTTGATTATGAAGAGCAAAGTAGAGTGTGCAAAGTGTTGAGCCATCATAAGAAGGTCTATGTGACCAAGTAAAGTAATTGTGTTATACATTGGAAGTGATCCAGACAGTAAGTCAAAGCCCAGTTCACCAAGATCCAAATATAGTATGTATCTATTATTCAGAAGGTTGTAGCCTTCACCTCTTTGAGCAGTGTACTCTTGGATAGTGTGTCCTCACCCCTAACAGGGTTAATTGTAAAAGAATCCTAATAGGGTTCGACCCTTGACCAGGTCACTATACTAAATATATTGTAAAGAAACTCCTAACAAGGTTAAGGATCTTCTAACAAGGATCATAATACACTAGTGCAGATTATTATTGAGTGTCAATTCCCACTGGGGTTTTTACCTATTTGGGTTTCCCCGTAACCAAAATATTGGTGTTGTATTCAAGTGTTCTTTCATTGTGTTTATGCTTTATGTTTAAGTATACTTAATTGGATAAAGAATTGAAACTTGTAGATAACTGATTCACCCCCACCCCCTCCCCCCCCCCCTCTCAGTTATCTCTTGGGACTATTGCTAACAACAATAAATGTTTTTACTATAAGAAAAAGGGGCACACAACATGGATTTGTAGAACCAAAGCTAGTGATGTTCTTAAAGGAAAACTGAAAGAACAATATGAAGAAGGCAATGTTGCATGAATTGACCATGAGGACACATCAGACGATGATGGAGAAATTGTTAACGATTTTCAGTCTCCCATTAATCACAATCTTGTGCTTTGAACCTTCACTTTTTGGAGGTTGGAGACATCGGAGGATGGAGGAACTTCCATCATCTCAAGTTAGCTTCTCACTTTGAGATGTTTTATGCTTCTGTTCTGCATGAGAAAAATCTTTTGACTTTCTATTTTTTTGTTTTTTCTTTATAATGCTGACAAATTTGAAGAATACATGTGTCTTCTGAAGACTCATTTTGGAGACAGGTTTAAGATTTGGTATTGCGCTCAATATGGATTGTTGTCAAGCATGCTTCAAAGAATAAGATTGGGAATTATACCCTTTCACGGTCATTAGACAATGATAAAGATCTATCGCATCTCTTAGGGATCATTGTTGAATAATTCAAGAGTTTGATTCAAGAGTTCAGGACTGAGAGCTTAAGAACACAACTCGAAGCTGCACCTTTCTGAGGCTCACAAGACAACTTGATGGAGCCTTGCATGATTCAAGATTTGCAACTTCAAAAAGAATTTTTTCTCAATATATGTATTCATATTATGTAATCAACATGTTTTGTTATGTAAACTTTAAGGGGTGGAACCCTAGGGCAAAGTTAATTTGATGTTTTTTAGGATCAATGTATTAAGGGGGGGAATGTTGGCATAATACATTTGTAACTGTCCAACTGTATGACAGTTGGTAACTATCCAACCAGCATTTTATAACATCTCCTCTTGGTTATCAAATGTATATATCTCTTAACTCTCTCAATAACTCCTAGAGCTTGAACCAAGTCTAGAATGAAGGGACATTTAGTATGGTCATTTGCATTAAAAAGTTATTTTTAAGGAGAAAAACCTTCTAGTAAGAATATTACGCCCATTCCACCTTTAAGGAATGCAATAATAATATCTAAAATATAACTAAGTTTGATAGAACTAGTATATTCAAGTTGCATATTCTAGAAAATTAGATGATGCACCTTCAATGCTAAATCTTATTAATGATTTAATGACACATTAAGTAAGGTAATGGGTCCCCATTTATAGATGTACTTTATAGATATATATATATATATATATATATATATAGATATATATCTATATATATATATATATATATATATATATATATATATAGATATATATATATATATATATATATATATATATAGATATATATATATATATATATATATATATATATATATATATATATATATATATATATATATATATATATATATATATATATCTATATATATATATATATATATATATCTATATATAGATATATATCTATATATATATATATAGATATATATCTATATATATTTGATATCACTTTATTAATAACTTTTTATAAGGATTTGGAATGTAAAATTTATAGATAAATATTATGTAAGACTTGACTCAAGTAGTCCTAGGGAGCCTTACAAAATTCACAACAATAACCATCACACTCAAGAGATTTATCATTAGCCAAAGTTTGCACAACCATCTTAAGATCAATATTAGAGAGTAATCCATCATAGTAGGACTATTATAGGGAGGAAAGCTAGTGAGGAATAACCTAGAGGCATTCTTGAAGAGCATGGTCCCACTTGGGAGAGTTTTCCTAGGTTGAAATTATATTTCATAGCACTTGAAAAAGGCTTTAAGAATATTTGACAACTAAATGAAACTAAAGCTACCTTCATTTATTTATTTGATGCCATGTGAGGTGAGGAGATCTTAAAGAACTTGGAGAAAATCCTTTGAATTTCCATCTCCCACATTGAGTGAGTGGAGTCTTCCCTTAGTTATTGATTGGTTTATATAACTATTAAGTAATTAAAAATATTTAATTTAATGCTTCTATTTTCAATTATGATATGGTTAGTATTGATAATTATGTGTGAGTACTGAATGAGTATTTCAGGTTACTGGGGTGCAACAAAAGAAAAAACCTAGTGACCTATTTTGGGATTAGAACTTAAGACCCTATAAGCTAGTTGACTATTAGTTAGATGAGTTGAAACCAAGTCACATCACCTAAATAAGAGCTATTTTCATCATTTTTTATTAATACTTATGACTATTTTTAGGTCATCGCACTTGAGTAACATAGTTACTTTAACGTGTACTGCTTGTAAATGTTCACACTAGAGACCGTTTTACAAACAATGAAAAATAAATTAATTAATCAATAAAAGTAAAATAAAATAATTTCATATAATTGTTCAAACAAAGGTAGATAAGGTCTCTCACTAATCCTCCAACACCTCAAATTTAAACTTATATCGCCTACCCTTGGAAACTAGGAGCAATGGCTCTATTTGGAATGGTTCCTAGGCTAATGGATCTTTGATTTGGAAATGCGTCATCTATATTTCAAACATTGTATTTTTTCCTTCACAAAGAATTCTTCTAGTTAATTACACTAAAGACATACTTTTTAACTATCCACTTAAAAATTCCTTTGCGGATATGCTTCATAAGCCCTTAAATGTACTACCTTCCCAGCCTAAAAAATGCCTTACTTATGTTGCATCCTTTTGTGGAGAAATTCCTAGGTAAGGAGGTTCTCAATTGCCTCTCTTATTTTGAGAAGATATTCCTTATTGGATTATTTAATCACATATGTCCTCTTCTAGAATGGCACTCCTACATCTATAAGCACTAAAATAAACTTGTCTCAAGTTGGGTGGGGATTTACCCTTCTGCTCATAGTTTCTATGTGATTTTATTTTACTCTACAAAAGATAAAGACCTTTTATATTTGGGTATCTAGAAATGGAATTCACATGCTCTTTCCATTTACCCTTAGACACCCTCCTTCAATCATGTGGTGGATCCTATTGAGTTTTTCCCTACTTGGGTCAATCTCCCACACCTCCTTCTTCACTTCTATTGTAATACTACCTATGAATATATTGACAATGAATTTTGTCTTTTCATCAAGGTTGACCCTAATACCAACCATTTCTCCCCACCTCCTATGAAATGATTTTAGTGGAATTGAACCTCTTAGAACTATTGCTTATTAAGACATCTCTTAAGGTTGGTGAGATGAAATATCTAAACAGATTTTTCAAGTGTAGACAATGTTTTACAACTAGGCACTTGGCCTCTTCTTTCCCTTTAGGTTCCCAACTTCACTCTTCCCCAACCTAGTGGAAATATTTTGAATGGTGTCATCATATGATTCTCCCTATGGAGTCAAATTCTCCTACAAACTCAATGCCCTCCTCTCTGACTTTTGTTGGACTACTTAAGTGGCCTATGTCAGCTCAACACCTATATCCACTAACTATTTGACTGGTTTTGTTCTTGTTATGATGACCCCTATTCCTAGAGATTCCCCTATGTCATATCATACTAATAGTGATCCTCTATCTCAGTCTGGTAGTCTTTTGGTTGGCTTTATCTTGTCCATGGTTTCTCTATCTAGACTATCATGTTCCTCTTTTAGGTATGGTGGCTTAAATATTTGGCTTGTATTTAGCTTCTAATGGTTTATCTAGCACAATTCTCCTTGCTTCTTTTTCAATGGATGTTCCTTGTTGGATATTTTTATACGAAAATAAAAAGGGTGTTCAATTGGGCCTACTCCTTGGTCCTAACTCTAATCCTCATTAGTTAGTATTTTTAGATCTAATGCAGCTTTGTGGTATTCTTGTTTGGTTACCTAGATGTATCTTTACTTTTTTCATTGTTTGCATTTGATATGTAACGAGTTGGGGCCCCTCCTCTCTTAATTTAAGAATAATAAATAAAGACATTTAAAAAATAAAAAATAAAAAATAAAAGTATGTAAAATAGAATGAAAACATATAGAATGGTGAGTGAAAACTATATATAAAAAGGGAAATATAAGTCATAAAAGGTTGGAGAAGGAAGAAAAATTGGAAAAAAGACTACATTTATCCTTTTCAACAATGGCCACAATTATGGGGAAAGAGGAAAGGGAGAATAAATGTCATGCTATTAATGAAAAATGAGATTCCCACTTATGGAAAGATAGCTTGTCATAGAAATCATGAAAAAATGGCACATGGACTATCAATAAAATCCTTATGGCCCCTCCCTTGTTAGACATGTGCTATTGGATGACATGAATGTGAAAGAGAAATGATGGTTGTGGTGTTGGAATTATGGGAAAGAAATGGAACTATGAGATAATTGTGGGGTTGTAAGAATAATACGAATAATTTTCCCCGCGCCATAATTTTAACACCAAAATCATTGAAACTCCCACTACATAGTCCCATGTTTTTGGATCATCACATGCTCTCTCTCTCTCTCCAACAATCATATTATGATCGAATGATATGTTTTAGAATAAACCTCAAGATTTTGGAACCACGTTTGAACTAAAGATAGAGTGAATATATAAAAATTAAGAGCAATAAATGACAACTATGATATGAATGTATTCTTCTAACTTAAAATTCTTAAGTTTAGGTCTCCTCTTAAATTCAACACAACATGTAATGTGCATAAGGAGACACAAGCCTAAATTTTAATGGCACACATTAGACTTTATTATTTCTAGAAAATTGTGTTTAATTTAGACCTTATTCTTGAATAATATGCATTCTTCATAACTTTTTTCCTACCTTGGATAGGATATTAGTGTGCAACCCTTGAGATTGAAGTTGACTACACTTATTCCTATCCTACTCACCAATCATCTTGATCTACCTTTACTTGAGGCTTTTGGTGGCTAAAATTTTTAGTAAGCTCTAAAATAGAGAAGAAACAAGTGTGAGCCTCTGCGATATTTAAGTAGTGATAGAAATTCATTAGAACATGCTAATGATAGATTCCTAAGATACTAATAGTGATTATCTAGAATTCACTTGGTTCACATAAGTGATGGATTTCCTAATGCTACCTTGGTTACATTATATGAGAATGGTTGTGGGAGTAGTTATCATAGCATGCAAATAATAATAATAATTGGAGTTGATCATTATATTGGGAGGGTAGATTAGTAATCATCTATAGCATATGGGTGATCAGTTTTAAGTATTACCTAATTTGTGAAGAAGGTAGAGCTTAACTTCTTGTGATTTTTTTCATGTGTGCATGTGACCCTTGCAATGGAAGACATACCTCTAGTGTAGTATACAATGCACTAGACTCTTTATGCAATTGAACAATATGTAATTGATCTCAATGATTCCTACCATCCCAATTGATGCAAACGATTGGGAAAATAATGGAACCCACAATGCAGTGTGCAACAAAATAACATTTATTATCTATCTTAGATCTACTAATAAGTGATAGGTGTGAGTCATTCTCTATGTTTATGTTAGTCAACCATTATGTACTTAACCTTTCTATATTGAGAATGGACCCCAGGTGTAATAAGGGTCACACTAAATCCCCTTCATCGTTGAGCCTTGTTTCAAACTAGTAACCACTTAAAACCGCAATGTTGGCCTTGAGGAATGTTTTTGAAATAACTTGCTAGGTCAAATTGGTTGGCATGGATAAGGAAATGGATCAATTGGATTTGTTGTGCCCATGAGGACGTAAAAAGGAAACTCAAACAACTAGAATGATAAACATGACCACTCTAATTCTTATTCTCCTTCAAATATTCGATGTTATGATCCTCCATTTTAATTATTTTACTTCATGATTTTGAGTTCTATTGTTATATGCATACATTCTGATTTTATCTTATTTAAAAACATTTTACTTTCATTACAAAATTTTTACTTACCAAATACACATACTTAACAATAAAATATTTTTACCCCATGTCTCCATGTCATTGCTTAAAGGTAAATTCTTCTTAATTTTAAGTAGTAGGAGTATTCCCACACAAATATTTAATTAGCCGGAAAGGATAAATTGGAAAAAGGGGGTTGAAATAAGCAACAACTTACTTATTGAGAAAAATCAACAAAAAATCACATATGACTGCCAAAATTAATTTCACTTTTATTTTTTCTTCTATTTTTCCTCTAAATTTTAATATTAAAATTTATTTTCAATAATTTCATTCGAACATGCTATTTGTGATGGCTTGTAAAAAAAAAGACAGCAAAATATAATGATAATGAGACCGCTAGCTCGATAATTTACTTCTAAAAATTTGAACAGCGACTGCTAACAAAATAAACTAAATAACCGCATAGAAAAATTTTCTAAGAACCTAAGTTGCAGACTTAAAAATATGTCTACATCACCTTAAAACTCCCCCAGTACTTAAAATGACCTGTTGCATATAAAGCATAGGGCTTCAGTCAGATCCAGCAATAGAGATTTATCAGTGGAAACACGGTTGCCCAGGATTAGGGTTTGATTGCAACAAGATTCGACAGACTAACTTTACTGAGTCAGCGAATTATTCCATGGGGCCCGCCAGCGCAGCAGAAAGAGCAGGAGCTACAACTTTTTCACTTACACTTTTTCACTTCCAGACATTTATATATCGACATCCTTCTGGAGAATATCTTTAAAGCGATAGAAAAGCAGAAACATCCATTTCATTGCTTAATAATAATAACAATGACTTGAACGGGAAATCTTGAATGTTGTCTAGTCTGAACAATCTGGGAAGCTTTCTCTGTCACTCCAAATTCCAAGATATCAAGACTTTCATGGAAGCAATGAAAACAATTGTTGTACAGCGTAAGGCTCAAATAATCCCTATAAATACATGCAAATGCAGTGCACACTCTGCGCTTTGTACTGAATTAATTAGACCCTCGGGATTTTTGTGGCATAAGAGTTATGGGAATCTATATATCTTCTCAAGTAATTGATCCCGCTGTTAAGTTAATAATGGAGGATGGGAGATTAAAGGAGTTTACTGAGCCTGTCAAAGTAGAAGAAATATTGAGAGGAAGGGAAGATTTCTTTGTCTGCCATTCTGATTGCATGGCTTTTGATCAGTATTTAACTCCTCTCAATTCACAAGATCTACTGCAACTTGATGAACTGTATTTTGTGCTCCCTGAAACAAAATTAAAATACCCTTTGCCCGCTTCTGAGATGGCTTCCATGGCCATAAAAGCTCTTTCTGCGTTGGAAGGAAGAGTATTCAAGAGGCAAAGTCAGTCTAGAGTGATGCCTTTGGAGAAAAATGTTATGGATAGCCGCCAAAATCATAGGTTTCTGTCAACATACAGAATGGAAGAGTTTTGTGTTGCAGAAGGAACAGAATATTTGAAATCTAGAAATGTTGGGTATGATAAGAAATATAAGCGATCGGCGTTGAGAGGGAGAATGGCTTCGCAAAAGGCATGGAAGACGAGACTCTGTACAGTTCCAGAGGGATTCTCTTACTGAATATTAGGAAAGAAGAAAATTAAATTGCTTTTATTTTATTTTTCTCAAATTATAATTAGAGTTTACAGGCATTTTGAAATGTCTGAAAACTATTCCTGTCTGCATCCTGCTTTATTCTCTTCCTAGAAAAGAATTTGTAATGCAGTTCCATTACCATATTATTATATAAGACCGTATAAAAGAATAATTCTTTCTATCGATCTATCTTTCTATTTTTTTTAAAACAAAGATAATGACAGCGAGATAATGATCTAGTATTCTCAGCATGGGAGATTTTCATAATGCAAGTTTTCTTTTCTCTATCTTTTTTCTTATCATGTATGATTAACTTGTTGACATGACATACACAGTAAAGACTTTTTTTATTGAAAGAGTTGTCTTAAATAATTATTAGTCCAGCCTATATAGGCTGAGACTTATGTTTTCAAGTCATTTTTGGCTATTAGTTTACCTAGAAAGTAGTGCCAGCATAAAATATTAAACATGATTTCTAAAGTTTGGAGTCCCTTGTTTTTTATTTTGAATTTTGTGAAAAAAAATTCTATTTTTTTATTTGCCCCTTTTATTTTTCCTGGGGGTAAAATTATTTATTCATTTTGACAAATATAAAAAATTGTCTAATCAGGAGTCGCTGGCATTATGAATTATTTATTCATGGTGTGCTGCCCCATTTGCAGAGTGAAAATCGGGCCATACTGTTTGCGCAGCTCGGCTCATTTATGAGCTTTTGTACCAGTTAAGTTAGTGCTTCTGCCCAAAGCCTTCGGCAAGCATGTTATTTTTAACTCTATTAATACTCCACTATGTTATTTAATGAAATTCCTTTTCTAATTACTGCCACATCTTACTCGTGCACGCATTTGATACCGCCGCCTTAAATTTTTGAGATTCTGGGAATTTTTTAACATATTAATACCCACTGTAGTATTTTTTTTGTTTATTTTCTAGATTTTAAATTATATTATATTTTATTTATATTTTGTAGTTTTATTTTTTAATAATATTTTATTTTATAATTAATTGCA
Organism: Chamaecyparis obtusa; assembly: GCA_027943335.1. Classification (NCBI taxonomy): domain Eukaryota; kingdom Viridiplantae; phylum Streptophyta; class Pinopsida; order Cupressales; family Cupressaceae; genus Chamaecyparis; species Chamaecyparis obtusa. The sequence goes on from BSBK01002856.1 coordinate 1,080,813, forward strand.
TTTTCTATATTTTAGATATAATTCTAAATTGTAAGTTTTTTAAAATAAATTATTATTATTTTGCTTGATTTTAAAATTGAAGTTTTGTATTTAATATTAAATATAAGATTTTATATTTTATATTTTAATTATGATATTGTATATCTAACTTAGAATTATATAGTTTTAATTCAATTTTATATTTTAAATGAATCAAAAAAATAAAAAAATCTTTTAAAATAAATATATTCAATTATTTATTAAAAATAAAAATAAAAATTGTATTTATATTTACTTTTTAAATTAATAAAAATATTAATTCTAAAAATATAAAATACACTAATTAAATTAAATGTATTATAAAAATAATACCAATAATAAATTATTATATTGAAAATAGTAGTATACATAATTCATATACTTCTTTTTAAAAAAATTAATTAACACTAAAAAAAGTCAAAATGTAAATCAAATTATGGACATGAAACATGTTAATTCAAATTCTTGCATAATATAATGTATCAATTTCAGAGTGTGCTAAATCATTGATATGCAAGGAGATCTTAACAATTTATTATATAGGCATATATATATTATTAGTATTGCAGTAGGCTAAGTAAGTACTCTATTATGGATTGTTAAGTTGAATAGATGATTAAAACTAATTTGCACGAATCAATAATATTTTAATATATTTTATGTTCTATTATAAATTTTATGTTTTTCATAGTATAAATGCAATATTAAAAATTATTTCTTTAACATATGATTGGTCCATTTAGTTTGAATCTTATTGCACAAATTTTTTTTGAAAAATTGTTAGGTTCTTATGAAATTTTTATTTCATATTTATTATATATCAATAAATTAAAGTTAATAAACTATATTTTTTGTATACTATTTATTTTTATAAAATATTACAATTTAAATAAAAACTTATAATATTATAATATATGGATTTTTATTTAAATTAAAATATATTAAATTAATAGTTAAACTCTATCTTACAACTGCTCAATTTATCTTTTAATTTTTTTCTTAATCATGATTTTCTTTCCTATTAGGACAGCTCTTGTTTTATCTATGAACATCTAATTAAAGTTTGATGAGTATTTTATTTAGTTAGTTAGAACAAATTAAATATATTTGATTTAATAAAAAATAGATCAATTTATTTAAATGGAATACAAATTAAATATAATAATTAGTATGATATGAAATTTGGTTTATTTCTTCAATTTATGTCAAAATTAATTTATTTATACAAAATTGAATTACAAGTATGAAATCTAGGTAGATATTTCCCTAATTATGAGACAATGATTAGGGGGTCATTTTTCTAAAGTTGATTAGAACATTATCAATATCAAACTATTTTGTCACAAACAAACCATAGATTTTTTTGATTTAATCTCTTTTTAATTTTTTTTCAATGAATATTTGCACATCTATTATTTTCATCACAATGACTTTGTTTTAATATTCAAGAATTCAATAATGAAATAATTAATAATATTTTTATTATTCATTGATAGATATTCAAAAAGAATATTTGTAATCTTTTCATTAATTATATTTTAATTATTAGACTATACTATATTTAAAGAAGGTCAAAGAACAAAACACTATACAAATAATTTAAATATTTTTTAACAAAAATATTCTTCCAAAAGTTGTAAATTCTAAGGTCCATTATTACATAACATATATAAATTGATAATACATAATTTTAAGTTTAAAAATAAATTATAATCCCTTTACTAGTTTATAAAATTTCAACCTTTATAATGTTTTAATGAAATACTTTGAGAAACATGATTTTTTTTGGATTGGAAACTTCTACCCTTCTATGTTATCATTATACTAGCTCTTTTGACCCCTAGTTGATAAGTTCTTTGTAAGAGTTTGATTTAAAGGACCATATTAAAAATTGATTTATTATGCATTCCTAGGTCTCCTACCCTCATTGCAATGCTTGTGCTATCATATTTATTCTCACGCTTTACAAGTTCTAATATTGTATACATACCAATCAAAGACATGATATAAAATCTTATCTACTTTAGAGGGTTGATTTGAGGACTCAAACACGTATTTTTCTATGGTTACCAAGTAATTGAGAATTGAGAATTATGAATTCAATTGTTCTATTTTTAATTATGACATGGTTCAATAGATATATGTTATATTGTCATACCAAATAGGTATTGATAATTGTGCGTGAGTAATAAATGAGTTTTGTAGTTTCTTGTGGTGCAATAGAAGGTGTTCACCTACTGACCTATTTTGAGAATAGAAATAAGACCCTATAACCTAATAGTCTATAGAATGCCATTCGCACATTTTCCTACTTTAAGTCTAAGACACAAAAACATTGTCACCCTTGTCATCCTTGTCATTTGCCAATTCATCACCCAACTTGAGATTCTTACCATGTTGTCCTAATGGTTTTTCATAGGTGCACATTGTGAAGATGTCCATGCAACGCACTCTCATCCACAAATTCACAGATGTGCAGACATTAGTTGGATTGTTACGAACTATCATGTAACGCCCCGCCAGGCAACCCAAGAGGACAAGACATAAAACCTCTATAAAATGCAAGTAGTGAATTTTTTTATTTTTTTATTTTTATTTTAACTAGAATAATATTCATCATTCCACTTCATATTTCTAAAAGAAGAAATAATTTTCTACTACTTGAATGTAATATTTATACAACTTAAGTCCTCCCGGGTTCCCTAACATTGCTACTAAAGCAACATCATATAAACCATTTACATGCATAAGATATTCACGAAATCATGAGCTTAAAAGATCTACATTCATTTTAATGCACCAAGTTAAATGTCCCTAACTTATTTCCTTTATTAAACATAGGTTAATCATCCAACATCATTATTCCTTTTATCAACTCATTCCATAAATTCATATTGATTTCATCTACATCTACTATCCTTTATATCACTTTTCTCTAATAATTTAGGTAAGAGATTAATATTCATTAAGGTAGGCATTATCCTAGGTATTTCATTAACATGAACCAAGTATTAACATTATAATCAAGTTACTATTTTATTGCATTGTTTCATAACCATTCATTGTTAATAATTCCAATCACTAACCTATCATTTCTCAATAATTTCCTTGGATCCTTTCATCAAGAGAGAATACATTATTTTTGTGATACATCATTATATATAACTATATTTAAGATTATTTCCTTTACATATGGACAACATAAGAGGATCGGAGAAATAACATAAATACTTTATTTTAATGCTAGTAACATGTCCAATATTCCACATTCTTTTCCCTTTCTTTTACCTAGAACTACCCATTCCCTTAGCATTGCCTTGAATTGAGATTAAATCAATACTACAAGACTCCTTTTAGGAGATTAAAAATTACATGAATACAAATACATAAGTACATCTCAACATATTAAAATATCCAATAAGAAATCTTCAACTGCAGATCTGGAAAGGAATATGTGCTAGGATCATCCAAAGAATCACGATCAATACCTCGATATAAATATTAACCACCAAACCATGTGGAACCAATAGGCCCACTCCCCTGAGCTAGGAAATAGAACCAAAGGCCCATACAAGAGGTAACAACTAGTAAATTCCTAAGGTGGTGATAAAAGTTTCCCCAAAGTCATAACAAAAAAAAAAAAAAGACAAGAAGACCACAAGGAATACCAGAGGCATGATCAAATTTGATAGAGAATCTAAGCTACAAGCTAGGTGAGTGTCATCGCATAGCCCTCACCCCTTGGGTTGTCCTGGTATTAGCCACTCTTGGCCCTGGCCCCCAAGTAGGCACATGCGAAACCGAATGCCTCTCGTACAGACAAGGTCATCCAGTCGTACCTACACTTAGGTACCTTCTCCCACTCCCATCCTTAGTCTTTACTAGCACTAAAGGCATGGGCGAGGCACAATTAATCTTCATTAGTGTGTAATTTCTCATTCCCAATTCATTTATTTAGGTTATCACTTGATTAAATAACTCATAGTAGGTTATCCTGGTACTAGCCACTTAGGGCCCCGGCCCCTCACTATGAGCCACTCACCTAGTGTACTTAGGTTCCCTAACATACATATAAAAATCATAAGAACATAATAGATTCATCATCAAGAATTCATATCAATTCCATAACAACATTTGATTGAGTTTAGGAAAACATATGTTGTCCCTAGTCCACTTGACAACCCTAAACCCAATATGACATTAAGAATATTCCAAACATATAAGAAGACATCCAAGTGATATTATAAACATATTCAGAGTATAAATAAATCCAATTAACCAAAAACAAATTCTAATAGCCTCTGGTAACCATACGAAACCATAAAACTTAATGATGTTCTTAAACTGAATTATTTCAAGCAAGGATTAAATGTAAAGAATAGTCATCATAGAACAGTCATCCATATCTTCCACAAAACATAAAATAAAGAAAATCGCTTCGGTGGAGATTTAGATAACATAATTATGGAATTTCAATTTTATTTTTTTGGAAGATCCAACGGTGGCAAAGAAAGTTATGACTTCTGGTTTAAAATAGAAAACTCTGGTTAGGGTTCAGACCTGCCTTCACTAAAACGGTTGTAATTTTTACAAAACATAATAAAATTTCTCCAAACCAATTGGAAATGAAAGATAAGACTTAGGATAATCTCTGATATCAAATTTAGACTTTTATATAATCATATCATCTTGTAGCATACGAATACATTTGACAGAAAATTTAGAATCAAGAATGGACAGGCATAGTCTGCCAAAATGTCAAAAATAAGGCATTAATTCGACCCTAAAAATAAAATCAGAGAGATACCCCTTTGAGATCTGTGAATTTTATTTCCAGAAAATCAATTTATTAAAACCCTAGATTCAATTTAAATTATTATAATAATAGATCTCCAAAAATGGGTTGCTAAAAACCCTAGGAAAACACATGCCAATTCTTACAAACAAAAACTCAAAATTTTAAAATAACCATAGAAATGAAAAGTAAAGATATAATAAATAATGATAATATATAAATAGATCCATAATCTATCAGACACATAAAGTAACTAAAATATTCAATCCATACCTCATCTCCTACGAAAGTTGAATCGAAGAAGGAAGAAAACAAAAGAGAAGACAATTCCAAACTTGAGATGCATCCTTCAAACCCTATCCGCTTTCAGAAATCTCCATGAAAGAAAGAAATAATTCCACAACAAAGAATCCCTCTCTCAACTACTGAAATTCTCACAAAAATGTCTCTCTCCCAAAAGCAAAGATAACCAAAAATTCTTAAAGACATATGCTTACAAACTCTCCCTCACATCTCCAATTTTTCTCTCCAAAATCTCCATGAAAAGTAAGGCCATCCTCTCCTCAATGCTTCAGCCCCAAAATCTCCTCTCTTCAAATGAGAAAGTAGTGCATATAAATAGCTTTCCAAAGGTTGAGAGGAAAAGCAACCAACTCCCAACTAACTCTTAACTAAAGAGTATTATAAAATAACTTAATATCATACAACTATATTACTCAAATATACAATAAAAGATTATTTGTATTCATTCATACACATATGTAATATTATCCTAACATATATGCATATGCCATCATTAATTACATCAATATCTATATATATAACCTATCCTCATTATTAATAACTAACAATTGAGAATAATATACCTCGCATTATTTAATATTTAATTATTAATAATATTATACTTTACATTAATCCCTAAATATACACCATCAACAATATCTACAATAATTAACATATAATCACATATAAATTATATATATATAAATACATATATGTGTGCACCCATATATATATTTCCATATATATATATATATATATTTATATTTATATAGATACATGCCAAATACCAAACACTATAATCTATAAGATTATGAAGTAATAGATCACAATATTATTACCTATTTATAATTACTATAGGATATAACACTGAGGTAGAATAAAATCACATACCTCAAAATAAATCTAATCATCGAAAGAGGCCATAAAAATCAACTATGAAACATATTGAGAAAACTATAAGATCAAACAAGGTCAACCAAAGTCAACAAGGAAAGTCAAGCCAAACTCCTGAAACACAACATAGAAAGATTAACTAAGAATCATACCAAGAAGGAGAAATAAATAAAATGAGTAAACAAATCATACAACCAAATGAATTCAAGTGGCCACAAGGCACTAACTACAACCATGCCCAACCGGGTGCGTTGGATCTGAGTTTTTGACCCAAAGGTTGACTGACAAAGAAGGAACCCTAATATTCCCAAATTGGAATAATGACAAAGGAAGACTCATGTAGGGGCCTTAGTACTATCTCCATAACAACAACCATCGAGGATTTGAGGGCATGCTCAGACCTGTGAAGCCAGGTGAAGTCAATGCCCGGTACCTGCAAGCCTGCATCACAAAGAAGAAATACATATGCACGGATATACATATAAAAGAAAACATTGCAGACAGATGACCAGGATCGATACATCGTGTGGACCTCAGCTATGTGAGTAACTACGACTTCCTCCTGAATCATGAAAACACATCATGTATATATATACACCCAAAGCATGTAGCATCATCATAACGAAGGTTAGAATCTCAAGCATTGTGTTAGTCTCTTATCAATACTAATAATAAATCAACATAATCAAATCATCAAGTGAGATACAAGATTCATCCAAAGTAACTTTAATAGAAGAAAATATAAATAACCACTTATATATATCTATCAAGTACATATCATATAACATCCTAACTATGTTCATAAAGGTCTTGAAGGTACTCAATACATACATGGAGATAAATACATACAAAAATGATACCTTTAGATAGTATGTCTGATATTAGAATCATTTAGTACTAGCTTATGAAATTATTATAAACAACTATATGAATAGATCAGACAAGTATCATGTACAACTTAAGCTATAAGAAAACATCGAAGGATCTTAATTCTTTGAAAAACACAAAACTTATATTAGGGTTAGAGGGGTATTACATCCTCCCCCACTAAGATTCGACTTACTCCTGGAAGTCGGGAATGTGAACTATATACACACATTATCTAACAGAATTATATTATTACTATTCTAGATCCTAATTTAATGACTGCACACATTCTTCTCCTATCAAGAGTTTTGGTAAATCCTATCTTATTACAACTTTAGTGTAGATTAACTCAATTCAATTAGTAATGACTTTGAAAAAGAATTACCTATGTGATTCTATCACTTTATGTAGTAAGTTTGTTAACAAGATACTTGAAATTACATCAAAATTATTGTTATCAAGTCGAAACTCTAAGGTATTCATGTTTACTCACTAATATCAATATATTATGAAATTGCATGTTTTACCAAATGAGATTATCACTTCCTTTCACAATATCAAAGTTCCTATCTATGGTAACCAGTATAAAAAGAAAGAAAATTTCCCTTTTGAGACAAAATCTAACCCTACATAATACAACCTGTGAGACCTTATTACAAATAAGGTCCAAAATTCATGTTCCTTACAAGCTATGAATACCAAACATAGAGAGGTATATAACATTTATATTTGTTATGATCATGAAGGGAATACATCAAATAATTTTTATTTACTTTTGTAATCATGAAAATAAAACAATCTAGATACTTGAAACTTACCATTTGCATTAACACACAGTTTTATAAGAAATATTCCTTTCCATCAAAGCTTTAAGTAGAATTCCAATGACATAGGACACAAATTTTACAATATACATATTCTAAGTCATATTTCATAATAGTTGTAGTGCTTGATTTCCAAAAACACATTTACACCCTAGAGGAGATCTAAACAATTTACAATTTATTGCACCATTATTCATTAAGTTGGGATCCCTTCTTAAAGCTTACTATTTATATATGCACTTTTCCCTAATTTGCATGTCAGGAGGTTTCCATATAGCATTTACTTAAGAGTTATTTCAAATTCTTTATTTCATAATGATCATAGATCCATTAAGAGATAAAGAAGTATATGAGTCCTACTACTATTTTCATAACCACGACACTTAAATTAATAACATTAACTACTATACATAACTTTAATTTCTACCTTTTACCTATTTGAAACATTACCCTCATACACTTTATAATTTTGAGATAATATTAGTTCTAAGTAGAAATTGAGTAAGGTACATTCCTATAGCATTTATTTACTACAAAAACTCCTTATTCATAGTTGATCAATCACTTAATGTTGTTAATTTTGTACTACTATGGTGTTGATCACAATGTATACAAAGCATGAATTTGTTTCCAAAGTACCCATCTAGGATCCTAACTATTCACTAGGCATTTTGCAAGACATATATTTAATAAAAAACAACTTCCATCATTAGTACAGATAATCCATCATCACACATACTCTTCCCTAGAATTTCTTGATTATGTTATCTTAAATCCTTTTTGTGCAATTTAATAAGATATGCAGAAAGGATATAACTTCTTATCAAGATAGGGATAAAAATTCCTCTTCCTAAATGAAGATGTGAATTATAGCCTATGATAAAATCTTGGGGACATAGGTCCTTCACCCAAGGGTTTCCTAATTGAGTATTTACAAATTTTCCTGATATATTATTGCCTTGTCTAAACAATTTTAGTCATGCAAAACTTATTTCTTAAGAGGGGAGAGAGAAAGAGAGAGAGAAATGCATATGACAGTAAATTATTTGTTCCTAATTTATTTATTTATTATTATTATTATTATTTTTCACTTCTTTCCTAGGTACATATTATTAGCCATGTAATCTAATTATTGCCCTATCAGTCCTATCAAGTACTACCACAATCATTTCATTCTTTAAAGATCAAAAAAAATCTATTTCTAAGATACCTTGAGTAGGATAAAATTCAACTATATATTTGTAAGAAGATAGAGTGCACAACATTATATTATAGGTAGGATCAAGGGGTAATATTATCTACTACCATAATTAAGATTCAAAACATTTAGTATCCTTTAACTTTTGACCCTTCTAGGGATACCATTACCTTTCAAGAAAACAAACACAAGTCTCAAGAATTCTTTGCCATTCCATTAATAATATAGGAAACATACACTTAACACATCATTGATCTCATTATGCAAAAACATAAGTAATTGTTAAAATATAACTCAATCATAGAGGAATAGGTATGCCTTGTAAGACAATACAACATAAGAACACGAAATGTAGCCTTTGTTTTCTAAGATTCAAGTTTTAGCATAACAACATAATCCAAAAAGAGACAAATTTAAGATACTCAAGGTTATGGATAGGTGAGATATGAGTCCCAAAGTTCCCAGTGTAGAAACCTAGGGCTCTGATACCAGATGTAACGCCCCGCTAGGAAACCCAAGAGGACAAGACATAAAACCTCTATAAAATGCAAGTAGTGAATTTTTTTATTTTTTTATTTTTATTTTAACTAGAATAATATTCATCATTCCACTTCATATTTCTAAAAGAAGAAATAATTTTCTACTACTTGAATGTAATATTTATACAACTTAAGTCCTCCCGGGTTCCTTAACATTGCTACTAAAGCAACATCATATAAACCATTTACATGCATAAGATATTCACGAAATCATGAGCTTAAAAGATCTACATTCATTTTAATGCACCAAGTTAAATGTCCCTAACTTATTTCCTTTATTAAACATAGGTTAATCATCCAACATCATTATTCCTTTTATCAACTCATTCCATAAATTCATATTGATTTCATCTACATCTACTATCCTTTATATCACTTTTCTCTAATAATTTAGGTAAGAGATTAATATTCATTAAGGTAGGCATTATCCTAGGTATTTCATTAACATGAACCAAGTATTAACATTATAATCAAGTTACTATTTTATTGCATTGTTTCATAACCATTCATTGTTAATAATTCCAATCACTAACCTATCATTTCTCAATAATTTCCTTGGATCCTTTCATCAATAGAGAATACATTATTTTTGTGATACATCATTATATATAACTATATTTAAGATTATTTCCTTTACATATGGACAACATAAGAGGATCGGAGAAATAACATAAATACTTTATTTTAATGCTAGTAACATGTCCAATATTCCACATTCTTTTCCCTTTCTTTTACCTAGAACTACCCATTCCCTTAGCATTGCCTTGAATTGAGATTAAATCAATACTACAAGACTCCTTTTAGGAGATTAAAAATTACATGAATACAAATACATAAGTACATCTCAACATATTAAAATATCCAATAAGAAAGCTTCAACTGCAGATCTGGAAAGGAATATGTGCTAGGATCATCCAAAGAATCACGATCAATACCTCGATATAAATATTAACCACCCAACCATGTGGAACCAATAGGCCCACTCCCCCGAGCTAGGAAATAGAACCAAAGGCCCATACAAGAGGTAACAACTAAGAAATTCCTAAGGTGGTGATAAAAGTTTCCCCAAAGTCACAACAAAAAAAAAAAAGACAAGAAGACCACAAGGAATACCAGAGGCATGATCAAATTTGATAGAGAATCTAAGCTACAAGCTAGGTGAGTGTCATCGCATAGCCCTCACCCCTTGGGTTGTCCTGGTACTAGCCACTCTTGGCCCCGGCCCCCAAGTAGGCACATGCGGAACCGAATGCCTCTCGTACAGACAAGGTCATCCAGTCGTACCTACGCATAGGTACCTTCTCCCACTCCCATCCTTAGTCTTTACTAGCACTAAAGGCATGGGCGAGGCACAATTAATCTTCATTAGTGTGTAATTTCTCATTCCCAATTCATTTATTTAGGTTATCACTTGATTAAATAACTCATAGTAGGTTATCCTGGTACTAGCCACTTAGGGCCCCGGCCCCTCACTATGAGCCACTCACCTAGTGTACTTAGGCTCCCTAACATACATATAAAAATCATAAGAACATAATAGATTCATCATCAAGAATTCATATCAATTCCATAACAACATTTGATTGAGTTTAGGAAAACATATGTTGTCCCTAGTCCACTTGACAACCCTAAACCCAATATGACATTAAGAATGTTCCAAACATATAAGAAGACATCCAAGTGATATTATAAACATATTCAGAGTATAAATAAATCCAATTAACCAAAAATAAATTCTAATAGCCTCTGGTAACCATACGAAACCTTAAAACTTAATGATGTTCTTAAACTGAATTATTTCAAGCAAGGATTAAATGCAAAGAATAGTCATCATAGAACAGTCATCCATATCTTCCACAAAACATAAAATAAAGAAAATCGCTTCGGTGGAGATTTAGATAACATAATTATGGAATTTTAATTTTATTTTTTAGGAAGATCCAACGGTGGGAAAGAAAGTTATGACTTCTGGTTTAAAACAGAAAACTCTGGTTAGGGTTCAGACCTGTCTTCACTAAAACGGTTGTAATTTTTACAAAACATAATAAAATTTCTCCAAACCAATTGGAAATGAAAGATAAGACTTAGGATAATCTCTGATATCAAATTTAGACTTCTATATAATCATATCAGCCTGTAGCATACGAATACATTTGACAGAAAATTCAGAATCAAGAATGGACAGGCATAGTCTGCCAAAATGTCAAAAATAAGGCATCAATTTGACCCTAAAAATAAAATCAGAGAGATACCCATTTGAGATCTGTGAATTTTATTTCCAGAAAATCAATTTATTAAAACCCTAGATTCAATTTAAATTATTATAATAATAGATCTCCAAAAATGGGTTGCTAAAAACCATAGGAAAACACATGCCAATTCTTACAAACAAAAACTCAAAACTTTAAAATAACCATAGAAATGAAAAGTAAAGATATAATAAATAATGATAATATATAAATAGATCCATAATCTATTAGACACATAAAGTAACTAAAATATTCAATCCATACCTCATGTCCTACGAAAGTTGAATCGAAGAAGGAAGGAAACAAAAGAGAAGACAATTCCAAACTTGAGATGCATCCTTCAAACCCTATCGACTTTCAGAAATCTCCATGAAAGAAAGAAATAATTCCACAACAAAGAATCCCTCTCTCAACTACTGAAATTCTCACAAAAATGTCTCTCTCCCAAAAGCAAAGATAACCAAAAATTCTTAAAGACATATGCTTACAAACTCTCCCTCACATCTCCAAGTTTTCTCTCCAAAATCTCCATGAAAAGTAAGGCCATCCTCTCCTCAATGCTTCAGCCCCAAAATCTCCTCTCTTCAAATGAGAAAGTAGTGCATATAAATAGCTTTCCAAAGGTTGAGAGGAAAAGCAACCAACTCCCAACTAACTCTTAACTAAAGAGTATTATAAAATAACTTAATATCATACAACTATATTACTCAAATATACAATAAAAGATTATTTGTATTCATTCATACACATATGTAATATTATCCTAACATATATGCATATGCCATCATTAATTACATCAATATCTATATATATAACCTATCCTCATTATTAATAACTAACAATTGAGAATAATATACCTCGCATTATTTAATATTTAATTATTAATAATATTATACTTTACATTAATCCCGAAATATACACCATCAACAATATCTACAATAATTAACATATAATCACATATAAATTATATATATATAAATACATATATGTGTGCACCCATATATATATTTCCATATATATATATATATATATATATATATATATATATATATATATATATATATATATATATATATATATATTTATATTTATATAGATACATGCCAAATACCAAACACTATAATCTATAAGATTATGAAGTAATAGATCACAATATTATTACCTATTTATAATTACTATAGGATATAACACTGAGGTAGAATAAAATCACATACCTCAAAATAAATCTAATCATCGAAAGAGGCCATAAAAATCAACTATGAAACATATTGAGAAAACTATAAGATCAAACAAGGTCAACCAAAGTCAACAAGGAAAGTCAAGCCAAACTCCTGAAACACAACATAGAAAGATTAACTAAGAATCATACCAAGAAGGAGAAATAAATAAAATGAGTAAACAAATCATACAACCAAATGAATTCAAGTGGCCACAAGGCACTAACTACAACCATGCCCAACCGGGTGCGTTGGATCTGGGTTTTTGACCCAAAGGTTGACTGACAAAGAAGGAACCCTAATATTCCCAAATTGGAATAATGACAAAGGAAGACTCATGTAGGGGCCTTAGTACTATCTCCATAACAACAACCATCGAGGATTTGAGGGCATGCTCAGACCTGTGAAGCCAGGTGAAGTCAATGCCCGGTACCTGCAAGCCTGCATCACAAAGAAGAAATACATATGCACGGATATACATATAAAAGAAAACATTGCAGACAGATGACCAGGATCGATACATCGTGTGGACCTCAGCTATGTGAGTAACTACGACTTCCTCCTGAATCATGAAAACACATCATGTATATATATACACCTAAAGCATGTAGCATCATCATAACGAAGGTTAGAATCTCAAGCATTGTGTTAGTCTCTTATCAATACTAATAATAAATCAACATAATCAAATCATCAAGTGAGATACAAGATTCATCCAAAGTAACCTTAATAGAAGAAAATATAAATAACCACTTATATATATCTATCAAGTACATATCATATAACATCCTAACTATGTTCATAAAGGTCTTGAAGGTACTCAATACATACATGGAGATAAATACATACAAAAATGATACCTTTAGATAGTATGTCTGATATTAGAATCATTTAGTACTAGCTTATGAAATTATTATAAACAACTATATGAATAGATCAGACAAGTATCATGTACAACTTAAGCTATAAGAAAACATCGAAGGATCTTAATTCTTTCAAAAACACAAAACTTATATTAGGGTTAGAGGGGTATTACATATCACCCTGTGTTTGTAACACCCCAAAATGATGACTCATCTACATGGATTCCATTTGAATCTATCATAAACCCTTTTGCAATCCCCATTTGTTCTTCTAATAGGTTCTTGGACACTCTCACAATCTGAGATCACTCACTTTATTGCATTCACATAGCTTTTAGCTCTCATACTATCCATTTTTATACCATTTTCTTAGCTCTACACACGAGTTTTTGTAGGTTTCCTCATCGTTGGACAACTCAAGCTCTCATACTTTCTCTTATCTCACATATCCAAGCTCTCTACCTTCATAAGGGAGTGCATTTTTTATCCTTATTATTTGTGTGAGAACATTATCATTCTTATGTTGTTCTATTTTGCATTATCATTGTTGACCTTCTTTACTCGATTATCTATCACCTAATCTATCATGTCTAACGAATGTTCATGGAGGTTGAAACACCAAAGCAAGGGTTTTATTGAGGCAGCCCTTTTTATAGCAATAACCATTTCTTCTCTTTATTTGTGTGTAGGTTCTCACTGCGATCTTGTGGGTTTCACTTGGACCACATTATCAATTGTTGAACCAAGGTTTGGGTAAGTGCACCAAGATGGTTTGCAAAAAAGTGGTCACCCACTCAAAAAACAACAAAACACTCCTACCATGATTGACTTACTTTAAATTCAAATAACCCAATTAGGCTTAGGTTTGGTAAATGAATAAGACAAGGACAAGGCTATTTAATAGCCTTGGATAACAAGGTTGAGGCTTGGGAGCTCCGTTTCCCTCCTTTTTTACATGTTTTTATTATTTGAAACAGGTTTGCCAACTTCTTCATCATCATCTTTACACATCATCAAGTGGGTATTTTTGAAATTACCAACATAATTTCACACATCTTCTAAGATTTATAACCACATATTTTTTCTATTTTTGGACAATATTAGCATAGTAAAGTTTAATTTTCTTTGCCAGTATCTCCAAAGTTCTCACAAATATATGTGTATCATTTTCTTAATAACTTTTGATCTTCTTGACCAAATAAAAAATAAATTACATATTATTGTTCTACATTTGATTCTATGTACTTTTAAAAAATAAAGTTTTACTTTTTAATTATTTTTATGTAAGTTATGTCTAGTGCACGAACAAACACCTCTTTTTTAGGATAGCCCCACTTCAAAAAATCACAAAAATAATATACTTGACATAAAATTACAAAAAAATACATAACTTCTGGATCTCACTCTTATCTATCTTTCTACCAAAGGGTTTTTCAAAATACTAAATCTAACTATATCTTTTTTGATGTGCACGGTAGACACTATGTTATGTTTTTATCAAAAAATCAAAAATGTTTTTTTGTGCGCAATGGATTTGACCCTCTTAATATTATCCATTTTAAAAAATATTTAGTAGTTTAGAAACTAGAGCAACAGTACTACAATTCTTATTCTTAGCACATCTTCTAATTTTGAGTGCATAACTATTAAATTTCTCTTCCAAGTTTTGGTTTATCTAATTTCAAAAATAAGTGGCCACTTATACCCCTCTTTTTGCACACCATCTTGGTGCACTTGCCTATTTATCTCTTCATATCTTTATTTCATCTTATCATAATGCATATAATTTAGTCACTTTATGTTTAAATATGTTATTGTATAGCACGTTTATTTCATTTGGTGTACTTAGATTAGTTTTATCTTGTTTATTTGCATTCAGACATTCTCATTTTATCATACTTCCATAGTTTTACATTCTATTATTTTTCCTTTTACTTTAATTTTATCCATCTATACTTTGTCCATACGAGATGCTAGTGTCGTATGCTAGTGTACTACAGTCATGTTGTAGTCCATGAACCATGCTATTATCTGAGACAGTGAGCTGACGAAGCTCGAGGTTTGATCCTCATTGCTAGTCCTTTCATTTTATGTAATCAGAATTTGTTTTATCTTCATGTTTAAGTTATTCACATTTGATTAGTTTAAATGCATTTGGACATCTACTTATAAATTCTCAATTGATATATAGTTCATCAAACTCACAGTCAAACATCTAGACTGTCATACTTGATCATATTTAAACCTCACCAAGACAACCAAGTATCCCTCTTCATCATCATGTCTTATCTCCCTAGCACTCCTAGCTAGAAACATGAGGTGGTGCAAGGAAACCATGTATCCCTTGAGGTTTTAACCAGCCTCCCCATAAGAAGTTTTTTCACTCCAATTACATTACCCAAATAAGAGTTATTTCATAATTTTTAGTAATATTCCTAATTGGTTGTAGGTCATCCCACTTTAGTGAAATAGTAAACTTAACTCCTACTCCTCCCTTTAAATATTCACACTGTTAGCATGTGCAAAAAATTTCATGGCTGTAGCTTTTTCCCCTTGGTATCTGCAATGTTTTTCATGCCTCTAGCATAAGCCCTTAGTTCAAATTTTTGAAAATCTAGCCATTATGTTCAAAAACCCTGTGTTATACCCTGGCCTTGTTCTAATTTGATGTTACTTTATTCAGGCCACTTAAAATCCTAATCCACATGTGCTTATTAGAGACTACTTTACCATGTTCGCAGTTAGGTTTTTCATGTGTCGGCAGGGTCCCCTTTAATTTTTCCTATGTCCCTGAGCTTTAATCTTTCCTAAGTTCCCAGCGCCTAGTGTATTTTAATTTTTCCTAAGTCTGACTATTTTAATACTTCCTAATGTTTCGGCTTTGTATTTTCCTGAGCCCGGCTCTCTGACACCATCTCCATCTGACGGTGGGCGTATCTTCTCATGAGATGTGTCAGACATATGAGATTTTGAGACAACCGTTGATTCTTTTGTATGATGTAACCTTTTCTTCAGGCGGGTCCATCTGCCAGATATGCTGATTTATTGTACTGTGATTGGTCCACGTTGTGTGAGCTGGACGTGTTGTCATGCGGGCCCGGTATCTCAATTAAAGGATTCCTAATCGATGGTTGGCGTGTACGCGCATAGAATCTTTTGAGCCCTTCAGATCTTGCACCAGCCGTCTGATCTTCCAAGCGGCTTAATGTTCTTAGTGGGGCCATTTGCCAGGTGGTGTGTAGTTGTTCAAATTTTATTGGTTGATGTGGATGATGTGGTAGGGTGGGGTCGTTGTTAGAGAGATCAGTGACGAGGATAAGATCTACGGTCGGCATAAGTTCTCATGAGTTTTGTCAGAGCTATGAGATCTTACACCTATCGTCTGATTATAAGGCTTACAGAAGGTGGGTCCTATGTCAGTGTGACTAAGCATGAGCCCCGAATGAGGTAACAACAAGTGGCATTAAGTAGGCCCAGGTGGGGTCTAAGGTCTTAGCGGTTTGGATAAATAAAGTTAGTGGCCTGACAAAATCCAATGGGTTTGTTCATTCATGTAATAAAATGGTGGTGTTCCAAAATGATTGGCGATTTAGCGAGTGTGTATTCATGTTATCGCTAAAGTATTTGGCGGTAGC
This sequence comes from Chamaecyparis obtusa, assembly GCA_027943335.1. NCBI lineage: Eukaryota > Viridiplantae > Streptophyta > Pinopsida > Cupressales > Cupressaceae > Chamaecyparis > Chamaecyparis obtusa. The sequence goes on from BSBK01002856.1 coordinate 1,098,194, forward strand.
ATAAATTTTTCCATGAATGGTCGACTGCCCTTCAGTCACCAGTTCGCTAAGGGGGAATCAAGGTCAAATATTTTCTTTTGTTCGCTAATTCGCTAGAGTTAGTGATGAGTTAAGATTTCATCCCACAAATAGGAAAATGCTTTGTCGCGTGGTCGCTAAATGTAAACCAGGATTCCTATAGAGGTTAAGGACATAAAGCTTGCGAAACATGAAGATCTAAAGGCCATGATATAAAGTTGGCCCATGTTTAAATATCAACCGCTGATTCACTGCAAGCTCCATGAATGTGACCGTTGTCATTCAAATTCAAATTTTTGAAGGGGTTTCCTGTGACTAGAAGGACTGAAATTGAATGCAGAAGTGACTGGAGCTGGTAAGAAATGATCTATTTTCTCTTGTAGTGTGGTCCAAGGTGTGCCATGTTCATCTACAGGGTCTGTACTGTGTGGTTTTGTGCTCGAGGCATAATGTAGGTGGCCACAAAGGGTTTTCAAATTCAAATTTTTAAGATTTACAGTACTTTCCCAGAGATCTATCATGAGTGAAAATCTTTCTTAGGCATGGCCAACTGGTTTTCATTCCCCTGTAATAAATTTATGACCATTTCCAGTTGGTTGGGTAGTTGAAACCCTAACCCTAAGTCATCCGTAGCTTGTTGCATTCTCTTTGAGGATTCGAAGATGACTAGGGAGTATAAGTTGTAGGATTTTTTATTTTGTAAGGGGTCCCAAACATTTTTCTTTTGGTCCCTGGTTGTTGATGGTTTTATACTGATAGAGGAGTTGGATTTTGGGTCTTTTTCCTATCTTTGTATTGCTTTGATTGTATATTGATCTTGAATATGTTAATGAAAATACTATTGAGTTCCAATCTTGCATCTGTGTATGTCTTCTTGTTTCAGTTCTGAGCTCATATATGTTAGTGTCACAAAGTGTATTAACATATGGTAAACAAAGAGTATTGTGAAGTCATCTCTGAGTTCCTAATAAAGTTAGGATTAAAGTCTTTTAGGTGGGTTCAGTGAGTTTACAACCAAGTAAGAATCTGATGTCCTTGTGTTTGAGGGAGAGGGGTGATAGGCAAAGCACTTATCCTGGATTCAATTATGTTTGAGTTAAGGTCTTTAGCTGATGTATGTAATTGGGTAACTCTTTGCCCTAGGTTAAGGCACTTGTCCATCCTCTGGAGGCATTTCATTGTCATCAACCACACACACACATTCAAATGATAAAATCTTCAATCAATTAGTAAAGAGTATATAGTTGTATATCATTTAGTGATTCCTTTTGGAGAAGTGAATCAAGGGTACACCCGCCTGAGTATTGAGGCTCAAAGTGTAGGAGGATCTCTTTTGACCATTGTTAATTGGCCCTCTTTCTTGTAGAATTTGGAGTGGTGATAGAGTCAAAGTTTTATTTAAGTTATCCATCAAAGTATAAATCTACAAGTGAAGATCAAAGGGAACTCCCAACAAAATGGTGACTCTACTGGGGAGAACAACAATGAAGTAGTATATCTGTTAGGATCTCTGAATGGGATTATATTGTAATATTCAAAATCTTTTGTTGACCAGATTGATTTACCCATCCGAGTCACCAACAAAATGGTGACTCTGCTGGGGAGAGTGTAGAAGATAAAAGATTGTTAAATACACTCTTGTTTTCCTATTATATTCAGTTAAGATTTCCCACTTAGTGGGTGGTGACTCAAAAGGTTAGAACCAGTGCTATAAGCTGTAAATCATGGACAAGAGGAGGAATACTAGGTCCTTTGTCAGAAAGAATTCGGATGTCACTCTGGAACAATTACCTAGATAGGAGAAGAAGAGTTGGATCAGAAGGAATGGTGAGTCTACTAGTGCTCCCATAAGAGAACAAAGAAATACCAGAGGTAGAGCACCACATGTTTCCTCAAGTTAGGAAGGTTCACAGGAGAGAGTTTCTATATCAGATGGTGGTCGCTCTGAAGATAGATTTTATGATCCCTGAGAGGCTGTATTTCAAGACAAGGGTCCATTGCCTGTAGGTTAGGATAAACAAGTTAGAGAGATGGGTTTGGAGATTGATTTAGATCTTGATGAAGATAATTTCAGAAGGGAGCCCATGAGACCAAGGCAAGTCCACTTCCCATATCAAAATCTCACTGATATGGATGTGTCATCAGGCTCTAATGACATTATGGTAGACCCAGATGATTTAAATGCACTAAGGTTGTAGTTGGTAGAATAGAATGCCATACATAAGAGGTTACAAGAGGAGAGAGAAGATAAAAAGGTGAATGCTCTAATAGAAAGACAGTCTCTCCTTAGAAAGATTAATGAAATGAAGGAGATAAACAAGATGCTTTCTTCTGCTCCTAAGACTTTGCAACATGATGTCTTTGGTGATCTTGAGGCTTTAAGGAGTGAGCAAGAGCACTTACTGCAGATCATGAATTTGATAAGGAGGGCCCTGTGGTTAGACATGTGCAAAGTTATGCTTCCCTCCCTAAAGATAAAGATGGGCATGAGATCACTAGGCCTGATGTTGCTGCTGGTGAAAAAGGAAAGCAAAAGATGGTGGGACATCAAACAAGTAGATCATTGACAATACCATGGGTCCCACCACCCAATTCAAATAAGGACACAAAATTAGAAAGAAGAAGAAAATAAGATGAGGACCTTGCAAGAGAATTGGAGAGGGCTGAAATTGAAGCTTCCATTGCAGAAAAGAGAAGAAAGATCTAGTTCTTGAAGGCTTCATCAGTTAATGCTCTTGGTCCATCTGCTACTGAACTAGGTATGTCATCTATGAACACTACTATTCCACTTAGTAATGTTACTAGTTCAATTCCTTCTTCATCTGCTATGGTAGGTGCTAATCCTAGGCAGCAGTCAAATGCACAAGTAGATGGAAATGTAAATGCAAATGTTGATCCTAGGGTTAACACTAGTTCAAGTTTTCAAAGAAGACCTATGCAATTAGAAGGCTATAGGAAAATTAGTTTTGATGGAATTCCTGGTTACCTGAATGCTTTTCCAAATGATATAAGAGATAAGGTACCTAAGTTTGTTGGTAATAATGCTATTAGTTGTGAGGAGCATCTTAGGTTATTTGTTGATATGCTTAATCATTATGAGGTAGATCATGAGGATTTAGTCATGAAATTATTTGTTCAATCTCCAATGGAGGATGGTAGAGATTGGTTCAAGAGACTTCCTGATAAATGTATTGATACTTGGGATTCCTTTGAGAGATATTTTAAAGAGCAGTGTGGTGACATGCCTAATGCTAGTTTCATGTTGAATGAATTCAATACCATAAGGAAAAATTAGAATGAGTCTGCAGTTGAGTTCAACATAGATTTCAGAAGGGCGTGCATAAGTTGTTCCAAGTTATGCGGTTAGATGACAATGTCTATCTGACCACATACTTCAATGCATTTGATGGAAAGATGGGATACTTGTTGAGGGATAAAGAACCAAGAAACCTTAGAGATGCTTTCAGGATTGCTGTCAATATTGAGAACAATATGAAGATATCAGGGAAGTTGGGTGGGAAAAGAGATGATCCAAAGTTGTTTGGAGACAAGAGATACAAAAAAGAAAATGATAAGAGTGTTGGAACTAGGAGGCAAGAAGAAGATAAATTGGATAAGGTGCTTAATGCATTGAAGGATTTGAAGGCACCTACAAATAGGAACATCAATGCTCCTACCAATGAAAGGCCTCAGCTCAACAACAATTTCAATAAGCAAAATAGATTGCAGAACTACCCCTACAACACCCAATGGAAGGATGGCAAGCCTGTTGTCCCTATTGCAAGGGGAAACAATGACAGAGGTGTCCCTGACCCTCTACAAAAAGCTTCAATAAATGTCATGGAGGACATACCTTGGTGTGTTGCATGCCAATCCCCTCATTCTATAGAGCATTGTGTGGTTGCACAATCTATGGCTGCAAATCAAGACTATGGCAATGAGGAGATGGATCAAGAAGAAGATCAAGATGATGTTGGATGCAACATGGCTACTTCATATCTAGGATATGAAGATGATTCTGATTTTGATGAAGAAGCAGATGTAAATGTGAAGAGACACAATCAGGCCCTTTTTCATCAAGAGGTATTTTCTGATGATGAAGACATTGATAAGAAAACATGTAATATGAACTCTTCTTTTGAGATAGTAAATTTAAGAAGAGATGGATAGGATTATTGCAAAAATGATTGCCCAAGTACAAACTAGAGGCATGGTGGCAAGGAATACAAATGAGAAGGCAGCAGGAATGTTTATAAAAAGTACCAACTCCGAAGAGCCTAATGAGAACAAATCAAAAGGTGATCACATGGTGAAATTCAAGAATATAAAAGGTAAGAATTGTGAGCCTAAGGGAGTTGGAGTTGAAAGAATTTCTAATGAGATTGAGAAGCCAGTTAACCAAATGGCTAAGGTTGAAAAAATGAGGGCAGCCAATACACCTAATGTATCAGACAAGCAAAAGGATACTAAAGCAGTGCAGATTGAAATTCCTTCTTCTGCTCCTGTTGATATGTTAGCTGTATTGTCCCAGATTATAGTTAAGGTTCCATTGTTAGAATTTTTGAGAATCCCTGAACACAAAAATAGAGCTATTGCATGGGTAGATAATGTTCATAACAATGATGTTTCATGCAATGGATCTCAAGAAAAAGCTTTGAAAGGTGTTGTTGCTCAGGGAATTGTATCTCAAATTCCTCCTATATATTTGGACAGTTTTGTCAATGCTAGCCTTGAGAACATTGATCCATTCTTTTTAAGTGTTCTTGTGAATGGAATGAAACTAAGGAATTTTATGATTGATAGTGGTGCCTCTAATACTGTCATGCCTTTCAAAATCATGGAGAAGTTGTGCCTTAAAGTTGATACAGTTCAAGGCAGATGTTGTGCAATGGATCAGAGGGAGGTACCAGTTATTGGGACTATCAATGCAATGCCATATAGGCTGGCAGCATATCCCAAGAAAGAGTTAACAATGAGTGTTTTGGTGGTGGACATCCCTCCTCATTATGGGATGCTACTATCTAGAAGGTGGAGTGCTTCCATGGGTGGAAGTTTACAGTGTGATTTGTCCTATGCCACTTTCAAGATTGATGATCAGTTTCTCAAGATTAAGCGAGAGCCCAGAGTATGCCACATGATTGAGAGAAATATTGAGAATATGCTCAAGTATGCCTTAAGGGGTCCTAATACACCTTATCACATGTTAGGACCCCTAGAGAGTCTCCATGAACCCTTAAGACACATTGGAATGCTCAAGTGTGTCTTAAGGGGTCGTACAACCCCTTAAGACACACTTGAGCATTCCAATGTGTCTTAAGGGGTCATGGGGACTCCTTAGGGGTCCTAGTATGCCTTATCACACGTTAGGACCCCTAGAGAGTCCCCATGACCCCTTAAGACACATTGGAATGCTCAAGTGTGTCTTAAGGGGTCATAGGACCCCTTAAGACACACTTGAGCATTCCAATGTGTCTTAAGGGGTCATGGGGACTCCCTAGAGGTCCTAGTAAGCCTTATCATGCGTTAGGACCTCTATAGAGTCCCCATGACCCCTTAAGACACATTGGAATTCTCAAGTGTGTCTTAAGAGGTCAGAGGACCCCTTAAGACACACTTGAGCATTCCAATGTGTCTTAAGGGGTCATGGGGACTCTCTAGGGGTCCTAGTATGTCTTAGGACCCCTAGGGAGTCCCCATGACCCCTTTTGACACATTGGAATGCTCAAGTGTGTCTTAAGGGGTCCTTTGACCTCTTAAGACACACTTGAGAATTCCAATGTGTCTTAAGGGGTCATGAGGACTCTATAGAGGTCCTAACGCATGATAAGGCTTACTAGGACCTCTAGGGAGTCCCCATGACCCCTTTTGACACATTGGAACGCTCAAGTGTGTCTTAAGGGGTCCTCTAACCTCTTAAGACACACTTGAGAATTTCAATGTGTCTTAAGGGGTCATGGGGACTCTATAGAGGTCCTAACGCATGATAAGGCTTACTAGGACCTCTAGGGAGTCCCCATGACCCCTTTTGACACATTGGAATGCTCAAGTGTGTCTTAAGGGATCATAGGATCCCTTAAGACACACTTGATCATTCCAATGTGTCTTAAGGGGTTATGGGGACTCTCTAGGGGACATACTAGGGGTCCTAGTACGCCTTATCATGCCTTAGGACCCCTAGGGAGTCCCCATGACCCCTTTTGACACATTGGAATGCTCAAGTGTGTCTTAAGGGAGCCTACGACCCCTTAAGACACACTTGAGCATGCCAATGTGTCAAAAGGGGTCACGGGGACTCCCTAGGAGTCCTAGTATGCCTTATCACACCTTAGGACCCCTAGAGATTCTCCATGACCCCTTAAGACACATTTGAGCATTCTAATGTGTCAAAAGGGGTCATGGGAACTCCCTACATGTCCTAATACATGATAAGGCATACTAGGACCCCTAGGGAGTCGCCATGACCCCTTTCAACACATTGAAATTCTCAAATGTGTCTTAAGGGGTATTATGACCCCTTAAGACACACTTGAGCATTCCAATGAGTCAAAAGGGGTCATGGGGACTCCCTAGGTGTCCTAATGTGCATTAGGACACCTAGGGAGTTCCCATGGCCCCTTTTGACACATTGAAATGTTCAAGTGTGTCATAAGGGGTCCTACGACCCCTTAAGACACACTTGAGCATTCTAATGTGTTAAGAGGGGTCATCGAGACTCCCTAGGGGTCATAGTATGTCTTTTCACGCGTTAGGACCCCTAGAGAGTCTCGATGACCCCTTTTGACACAGTGGAATGCTCTAGTGTGTCTTAATGGGTCCTACCCTAGAGAGTCTTGATGTCAAATATGGTGTACTAGGACCCCTTAAGACACACTTGAGCATTCTAATGTCTCAAAAGGGGTGATGGGAACTCCCTACGTGTCCTAATACGTGATAAGGCGTACTAGGACCCGTAGGGAGTCCCCATGACCCCTTTTGACGCATTGGAATGCTCAAGTGTGTCTTAAGGGGTCTTAGGACCCCTTAAGACACACTTGAGCATTCCAATACATCAAAAGGGGTCATGGGGACTCCCTAGGTGTCCTAATGTGCATTAGGACACCCAGGGAGTCCCCATGACCCCTTTTGACACATTGGAATGGTCAAGTGTGTCTTAAGGGGTCCTACGACCCCTTAAGACACACTTGAGCATTCCAATATGTCAAAAGGGGTCATCGGGACTCCCTAGGGGTCCTAATGGGTGATAAGGCATACTAAGAACCCTAGGGAGTCGCGATGACCCCTTTTGACACATTGAAATGCTCCAGTGTGTCTTAAGGGGTCCTACGACCCCTTAAGACACACTTGAGCTTTCCAATGTGTCAAAAGGGGTCATGGGAACTCCCTAGGTGTCCTAATGCATGATAAGGAGTACTAGGACCCCTAAGGAGTCCCCATGACCCTTTTTGACACATTGGAATGTTCAAGTGTGTCTTAAGGGGTATTAGGACCCCATAAGACACACTTGAGCATTCTAATGCATCAAAAGGGGTCATGGGGACTCCCTAGGCATCCTAGAGCGTGATAAGGCATACAAGGACACCTAGGGAGTCCCCATGACCCCTTTTGACACATTCAAATGCTCAAGTGTGTCTTAAGGGGTCCTAATTCCCCTTAAGAAACACTTGAGCATTCTAATGTGTCAAATAAGGTGTACTAGAACCCCTAGGGAGTCCCCATAACCCCTTTTGACACATTAGAATACTCAAGTGTGTCTTAAGGGGTCCTACGACCCCTTAAGACACACTTGAGCATTCCAATGTCTCTGAAGTGATCATGGGGACTCTCTAGGGGTCCTAAGGCATGATAAGACATACTATGACCCCTAGGGAGTCTCCATGACCCCTTTTGATGCATTAGAACGCTCAAGTGTGTCCTAAGGGGTCCTATAACTCCTTAAGACACACTTGAGCATTCTAAGGTGTCTTAAGGGTTCATGGGGACTCTCTAGATGTCCTAATGCATGATAAGGTGTACTAGTACCCCTAGGGAGTCCCCAGAACCCCTTTTGACACATTAGAATGCTCAAGTGTGTCTTAAGTGGTGTTAGGATCCTAGGACCGCTTAAGACACACTTGAGCATTCCAATGGACCCCTAGGGAGTCTCTCTCTACCTCCAGTGAACTATTCTTCAAAGCCTCCATTTCTATGTAGCTAGGGTTTACGACGCCTGTAAAAGGCACATTTAATACAAAGATTTAGCCGATGACCTTAAAAGACCTAAAAGAAATGAGAAAAAAATTTAGGCCAAAAATACATACCGCATTTTTGTATGTAGTACCGTAAGCTTGAACAATCCAGCTGGCTTCCTCTGCTAAGGCACGAAGAACTTCATTAATGTATGCTCTAGGAGGAAGATTATAATTTCCATATTTCTGCAAGAGTTTCTCCTTAATTTGTAATATTATATATAATATATTAGTATACATTAGTATCTGTATTATATATACATACATATATATATATATATATATATATATATACATGTTAGTATATATTATACATTAGTATATATAATATATTATATATATTAGTATATTTAATACATTAATATATATAATACATTAGTACATATATAATATACATTATATATATCATATGCCTCTTTTTTATAGATATATTATATACATAAATATATGTAAAATTTCAATTGTTTTCATTTGCTCCCGCCGGTTTTTCATTGGCAGGAGAATATCGGGTACCCGATATTTTTGGGTACTTGATTAGGTATGTGCTTTGGTGGCAGCTTTGCCCAAGTGTACTAACACCCAGGCCTACTAAAAAGTCAACAAGTGCTTTCATGCGCTTTTGGACGAGTGAAAAGTGAATATTTTTCACATCGCCACTTTTTGGCCCCTCATGATCTTGCACAGACCCACCCTTCATAAAGGAAATTACCGAAAGTGGCCTAGTTGAAGCAACCACATTTCCTAGACATCTATCTTGTGTCAAGAACTGATTAGGGAATGTGTCAATAGGTACGATGTTATACACAAATGCATTTGTAAGGATGATGGAGGAATTCTTTTGTCAATAGATAGGGAAATAATTGTGTCTGTGTTCAAATTACCCAAGAAAGACACCTTTTTGGAGTTTACTCCTTTCCTCTCTATTTCTAAATTCAGTGAAGAGGCAAACAAGAATAGAAGGGTCATAGCTAGGAATTGACTTCTTAAATTTTAGAAAGGCGAGTCTATAATGTCAAAACTTCTCACCTATGAACACATGAAACCTTATGTGAGGGATTTAATGGTTTTTTTGCACAGATTAAAGGGAGCTTCTCAAGCATATATTTTCTTAGGATGGATGTATTTATTCCTCTATATTGTTTTGCAAAGAACCCAATATATAGACTAGGGAGAAGTGATAGCTGAAGCTATGCAAGACCAAATGAAAGTAGATCATCTTAGTCACAAGGATTTTTACATGTCATCATACCTCATGTATTTATTAGCCTACACCAGGGAGTGGGATGGTATCCCTCATGAACCATTGTCTAAAAATATTAAAATCTAAAAGTATTATCCCCTTCTACGAGAAAAAAGAGCAGTTGAAGATTACAAAAGGGTGAACAATGTCTTTAGTGGTAGATTGTTTTTTGAAATAATCAGTGCATTGATCAAGAGGATGGCTGATGAAGAAAAGTAGCATGTGATAATTTATGGTAGCTACTATATTTAGTACCCCCATTTCACATACATTCATGTGGGAGGCTATGAACATGAACCAATAAAACTACAAGGATATGCCCTAGATTATTTCATGTTGGCTGAATTTTGTAGATAGTTAGCACATGTTATAAGAAAATATCTGCCAGAAGAAGAACATGTGAGTTCTTTTTTGCTAGAACTAGGCCATTATTCATGTAAAACTCTTTTTGATGCACTAAGAGTGGGGTATGATCTGAAAAGATTTAATTTTGGATTTATAAAGCTAGACATAGTTTTGATAACAAAGGTTTTTCTAAATAGTACTTAAGTTTAGGTGATCATTTTTTAAGTATAACCAATCTTGAAGCTTTCAGGGAAGATTTTCCTAACAAGATGGAAGTCAGGAAGAGGCATTGGAGTAGACTTCGTCTATAGTAGATTGTAGCAATGAGACTGGAGATAGATATTAGTGAAGTTCATGAATATAATAAAGATGTAATTTATTTGAAATTTAAAGAGATAAAGAGTCAACCTCTTCCTAAAGTAAATTGGTTAGAGACTAAAAGGGATGATATACAGATGAGAACTCTCAATGTGATAAAGATAACCAAAAATTGGCTCAAGGAGAAAAGGGAAAAAATCCCACAGTTCTAATGCCTTGGTGTCTAAGAAGGTGCCTAAATCCCCTTACCCACCTTTATATTCTAATATTAATATTCCAACTTGTGATGTAGGTAGAACAAGGCCTAGAACCAAGAGGTCGGCTACCAATAAACAACTCGTGAATCCTAGTTTTGCATGCTCTACTACATGAATTTAACTAGGTCAAAGACAAAGGCCAGTAAGAAACAAGATCCAATTAGTGAAAGGATAATAGACTTAGATTCTAGTGAAGGAGAGAAGGCGAAGAAGGAGTAGTATAGCAATCTGCAACCAATGGACTTAGAATAGTTAGAAGATGATTTCTTGGATTTGGATAACCCTACAAAAATGGATACCCCAACTCCTAACAAATCATGTGCTACTAAAAGATTAGCGGATGCTACTCCTCAATGGTTGATGGTTTTGGTTAATAAAAAGTGCAATATAGTACCAATTTATCTTCCCATAGGGGACATGGTCAACAAAAATGTTGTCAAGACTCCTAAGTCTAAGGAAGTGAAAACCTCCTCCATAGTGGATATTGATCCAAAAGTAGGTAATTGGGGAGCGGAAGTGGCTAAACCAACTACAAAGGAAATTTTTTCCATTCCTACTGCTAAAGACTATAGCGTGGAGAAGGTATATCTAGGCATTCCAAATAGAGAAGTAGAAAACCACCATTTTGAGGTTTCAGCCAAACCTATGTTATCTAGGTCATGGAAAGACAAAAAAGACAAAGAAGAATTGAAGTGGACCCAAAGAAATGGCTGAATATATCGATGCACTTAGCAATCCAAGCCCACAACCTCTTTTGGAAGCCCCTGAATCACTTGATCCCACCTCTCCTACGAGTCAAAAGTTACTCTCTCATATCCAAAGGGGGAGAGTTTTAGTTGAAATATTTAATGAGTGGGTAGATGGAGTGCTTTGAGATTGTAGAAAGCTCATCTTGGATTCTAAGAATGTGTACAATGATTCCACCGAACTAATTGGTGAATTGAAAATGCAAACCCAAGTATGTAAAATAAAGGAATCAAAATGGACACCTACATCTTTACAAATCTATGAAATTTAGAGGTACGGGGTCGCTAAATTTCTATTTGATAAACCCTTGAAAAAATATGAATGAAGGTCTGTTGTTTTCATTAAAGAAAAATATGGATTGGAAGAATTTCATGATCAAAGCTACCCTTGAAGATTTCATTGACTTGTAAAAGGAATTACAAAACCTCAACCAATGCCTTGTGAATGGCTTACAATGCATCAATGTAAAATTTGTCTGGCATGATGGCATAGTGCAACATGACATGGATGCTATCATGAATTTTTTTTTAAATGAACTTGAATAGGTAAAGAAGGAAAGAACTCCAACTACAACAGATTTCACTAAGGTAGCAAAGGTTGAGGCTTTTCTTTATCTATGTATTTATCAATTTCCAAAGCATGCGGATAGGGTAGCTAAACTTAGGTGGGAAAAGGAAGTGTGGATGATGAGGATCCTACATAAAAATACTCCCAATGTTGTAGAAATTTAGGAGTTTGTTGATGCATATAAAGAGTGGAAGGACTTACATGGCACCCCTCCAGAACACAACCAGCCTGCGAACTCAGAACCACCTACTATCATCTAGCCTTCCTATTTATTTTTAAAAATTATTTCTAAAAAGTTTGGGGATATTTATCTTTAGTTAAATTTAAGTTATAAAACTTACTCAAACTCTACCCTGAGGTTGGTTTTAAACCTCAATGTTTTTAAAGATTAATTATGGTTAAAGTAGCTCTATATATGCTAAAACATGGATATGTAAAAGGTTCTGATTTTTTCTTAGAAAAATATTTTCAATAGATAATGTAGTGAATGGATGTTTGATGTACAAACTTGGATAAAGTTTATGTTAGTGAATGGAAAAAATTTGGATCTATTTGATAAATTTAAATCTATGTGTTTGAAATTATGGAATGACTATTTCTTTGTGAATGATTAATTCTATCTGGTAGATTCATTTAATTTTAATTCTGTATGGATAAATATTCATTTGTACATTAAGTATTGAGAATTGGTGAATGTTATCAAATGCAGTCATTGAAAGAAAATTGTGATTTTCTAAATGTTATGGTATACTTATTTAAATTCTTACATTCATTTCATGTTGATGAATGAATGCATATTGCCTTATTTGATTTCGGGTTAAAATCATGTATGTGTGTTAACTTAGGAATAATTCATTGAATATCCAACAAGGGAGTTGTACCTTATTTCAAACTCAGAGGGAAACATAGCAACTATTTACCTAGTTGTTGGTTAAAGATTTATTTCTTAATGAGGGTTGGAATCAGTAAGTGAATTTTTAATGAGACAAATCTGTTAGCCAAAAATTATTTAAAGTCCTTTTGTTAGAAAGACAAGGGTTTAGTATCAGCAAGTCATCTCAATTTCTCCACATCCATTGCAAGTAAATGATCTAAGTTTCTATAATTTATTTTTTTCTTTATAGTTTGAACTAGTTTTATTTGTTCTTCCATACCAATTGGAGAAACTGATCCTGGCCCTTCTCCAACTTCCATTGTTTGAGATTCTGTAAGGTCTGAACATGTATCTTCTCAAACATCCATTTGTTCAACTTAGTTTGACCCTCCTACCTGAGGTTCTTCTTCATCTTGTAATTGCTTATTACGAGATACATGCACATGAAAATGAATCAAATTAGAATGTAAACTAAAGAAAATTATAAATGGAGACATATAAAACTTGCACATGTGAATTTATAGATGCATACCTTGTTTAGATCTGTAATAATATGCCAATGATGCTTCATGATTTTTCTATTCTCTACCAGGTGACCTTTTTCTTGAAGACTTAGTGTGCCTTCCCTTCTTGTTTCCCATCTTCATTCTTCAAAAAAACTTCTTTGAAAACATTACAAGATACAACAAACTTGCTTCCCTTATAAAAAAAATTATTTCTATGTTTCTATTATATAATAGAAAATTAAAATGAATTGATTGATTTAAAAACGTTAAAAACCCCATTTATTTATACCAAAAAAATTTTAAAAAATAAAAATAAAAAACAAATGGCCAATGTGGGCTCGAATGAACCTCCCTAGGAAAAAAATGGCCATGGAAAATGTTGTCGGACTTTTCCAAGGGGGGTTCGTTTGAACCCCTCTTCACACAAAGGCCTTTGGACCCTTCATTTGAAGGGTCCAATATGGAAATTTTGGTGAGGGACATGAAAATTCTACAAAATTCTTCCCTTCTAAGGTCTCCATCAATGGCCAAATAAGACTGTTTTGAAAACAAAAAATGGCATATTGTGGTACTCTCAACAATCTTTCCAATGACTATACTTTTAGTATATATTATTTTTATCACGACTCTCTATTTTTAGTTTTATTAAATATAGGTTGTCTAACCATTTCACAACCTCTTTGTTTGACGCTTCAGGAAAAATAGAAAATTAGGAAAAAAATTTGAAAAATGTGTATCCAATAGGTATTTTTGTTACTTTTCTATCAAAAAAGAAAAAATGAATTTTGATCTATACAAATCAAGTTATATCGAATTGAAGAAACCTATGTCTAAATTACGATTAATGTCACTTCATAACTCAATAAAATATAAAATCTTGAACCAAATTGAATGAAACCAACTAAATCCTCTAGGTATTGATGTTACAATTCTAACCTTGAAAGAATTATGTCATTATCATTTTTTTTTTAAAAAAAATTATGTTGAAACAAGTGACTATCACTCTTTATAAATTTTGATTTTTTATATAAACTACTTTTTTAAGGAGAAGGAAAAATGGACACAAATCAATTCTAATTTTTTTTTAAAAAATATAGTTAGAAACTAGAAATAAAATTCTAAAAATCACTAGTTCACATCATCTTCAAATTCTTAATGGTTTTGTAGTGATATGTGTTTGAAAGTGAAGTTATTTTTCAGAATATGCATTTAAGTGTCAAAGTTGGCCAAAAAGTGGGAACCACTTTTGTAGCCTAACCCACTATATAGAACCAATGAAGTGGTAAATAGCCCAATTGCATTAGACCAAAACCAAAATCTAGGTTTTGAAGAATCATTTTTTCAAAAAATTCCAAGAATAGCCTAAAATAATTAATTGCACAACAATAGTGAATGGGAAAAAAATATTATGGCAGAGACCTTTAAAAGATAAAGTGTTATTGCAAAAATATCAATTCAATAAACAAGAGGTCAAGAATCCCTATTTGGAATATGAGGTAGAAACATTCAAAGAAAATGATGAAGTCCTAACAAATAACATTAGTGAGATAATTGATTATTATAGGGACTCTATGAAAAACACTACCATAACCATTTAGGTTGTTTAACAAGAGTTGGAGTGAGAAAAGGAGAAGAAGTGAAGTGGTGTCTATAGCTTACAGTAGTCCCCTACATGAAGGTTGTAAAAGAATAAAATAATCTGATCAAGTTTTTGAATTCCTTGACTCAAGTTAAGGAGGGCATGATAGTTATAGGATCTAAAGGTGTCTCCTTTGAAGAGAATCTAGATTTAGTACAAAAATAATGGTAGTCAACAAAGGAACTGAAGTCTCTGACTGAGTTTTAATAGCTTTTCAGCACTCTATTTTTCTCCTATCAAAAGAAGGACTCTCTATTTTTCTATTTTTGGTTTTTTATTTAATCTCACTCCTTGTGAGATTCATATATTTTTCCATTATGGTGATTATGTAATTGGTATAGGCCCTTTCTATGCTAATCTAATAAACTCATATTAACTATAGAAAACATGATTTTGTATTATGATAGTTTTTTCCTAGACAAATCTAGAACCATGACTCTTGTTTGTCCAAAGTGTGAAACCTTTATCCCCAAACATATCAGATGTTGCACAAAAAAGAAGCAGCAAGATAACATGTAATATAGAGCATCCACTTCATTCAAGTAGTTAGAATTTACTTGCTTGGATAAAAATTATTGGATTTATATTTATTGTTGAATATTTTTCAATCCTAAAATAATAACATATAAAGAGATATACTAAGAATATTTTCGGTGGTTTAAAAATTGAGAAGCTTCAAGAAGTTGGTTGGTCCTCTCCACACAAAGTCAATAGATGAAAATGACTTCAAATATTTTTTTTTACTTTTAATGAATACATATTCTCCATTCAAAAAGAAACTTAATTGTTAGTACTAATTCTATTTAATTGATTAACATTATCAGTTTACCCAAGCTAGTTCAAGAAAGAAAAAAATCAAAATCCTATAATAGCCTATTTCATCTATACCTAAAATATCAATAATTTTTCATATAATATTCAAAATCATCTAATTCCCATTAAATGTGGGTTTATAATTGCTTACCATGGTTAAAGAGTTTCTCATTATTGATGCTTAGTTTGCATGAAGATGAGCTCCAACCTTCTTCCTGATGCATTACAATTCTCAAACCACATGACACAATATATATATTTTCAGTATTCTAGTCATGTGATCATAGAAATATGACATAATATCCCTATTACGCATACTCAATGATCAAGATTTTTTGCCATTGCCACTAATTGTTTGTGTAACAAAATAAAAATATTTAATTATTGTTCTTTGTTTGTAGGGAACCTATAAGTGTTTCTTTGGGAAGATAGTGATGCCAGAGATGAAGCTTGTGTATTGTGCAAAATTAGAGTATTCAAAGCTTGACAATTAAAGATTGAGAATTTTTTTTCTAGATATAAAACAATTGATAGGGTAAATATCAAGTCAAGTAAATATTTTCTTTCTTAAAGTCTCTCAAGTTTTGAATGACATAAAGTCATTTAGCAAGTCACCAAGGTTCATTAGGTTTACACATAATTCTATTATGGTTTGAGACAATTAGATGACATGCTTTGAGTTCTAATGTAATGCCATCACAAATTTGAAAGGTGCCCAACTATGAGTGAGTTTTAGTCCAAAGATGTGTCACTTGAAGTGTAGTTAAAGAAGGTGGAACAAAGGATGAGTGTGGTGGGGAAAGGGCTAAGACTATCTGTAAAAATGTAAATAATGTTAATGAAAGGCATACTAGTGCTATATCTTAGAAGAAATAAAAACAAAAATTAAAATATATAATTTAAAATTTGAGTAATACTAAGTAATTTCTACTAAGCATTTTTTTACTATTACAACTATACCCATATGACCTTAATATTTATTTAATGAAATCTAACATTAAGAATAAACACAAAGAATGGAACCCTAGTAAAATTTAAAGAGCTTTCCGAAAATATAAAAATTTCTGAAAAATATGCTGATTTGCGTCAGATATTAATTTTTTCTAGAATGTCAAGAAAAAATTATTAAAAATTCAAAACATCTCAGAAAATTCTAAATTTTTTACTGTAGCTTCCCTAACATGTCATCAACCAGAAAAAAAAAATTTAGACAAAAATTCTAAGCCTTTTAGGAGATAAAATTAAATCTTTGAAACTTTGGGGTTTTAGCTCCCAAAAAAATCAAAACCAGTATGCAAAGGTGGGTTGCCCCATGGTGGGCACCAGAAATGTGTGTGTGAAAATTGTACCTAATTTGTAGACACAACACTTTAGTAAAACATTAGAGGTTAGCTATAATCAAAATCATGCAAAATTGAAAGCTATCTAACCAAGCGATTTACTGTCTTTTAATAGGTGTGAGATTAATGTTCTCAGATTGTTTTCGAGATCAGTGACCTAGACGACACCTAAATGAAGGATTTGAATGCAATTGATCTAGATATGAGATTGAATGCAATTAATCTATTTTTTTGGATTTTCTATGCAATAAGAATGAAAAATCTGATATGAAATCTATGCTAGATGAAATTGATATGCTATGAATGCTATTGAAAATTGATATGCAATGCTAATCTAACAATGATATGCAATATGAATGCAAAAATAAGATTGATCTCACAAAGATGTCGATTCGCAAGAGCTTTGATTCTTCAATTCCAATTCTCCAGCGTGATTGTGCAAAAATATGAGATGAATTATGAAGAGCTGAGCCTTGTTTTTATAAAAATCCAAGGCTTTGGAGGTGCATGAGAAAAAGCCATAAATCACTCAAATAACTCAACTTGATTTTTGAGTTATTTTTAAATAAAGATAATTAAGTCACAAAAATCATGCAAAAGCACAGTTCAACTTGAATTAGAAGTTTAGATCAACTTTAAAACTCGAAAAGATGTTGAGTTTCAAAAAGCTAACAACTTGCATTGATTTTCCAATTTTGAGTTTAATTGGTCCTTGAATGTGCACATGGATAATTATGATTTAATAAATAAATAAAGTGATTTATTCTCAACTTAACTACTTTTTGAAATAAAATAATTAATTTATGGGTTAATTAACTATTTTACCAAACTTTTATTAAAAATTATATTATTAAATAATGACAACATGCTTTAATTAATTAAATAAGAATTTAATCAATTATTCATATGAATTTTGATTTATTGTCAAAATTAAATAATACAATTAATAATAGATATAATTAAATTTAATTAAACAATTAAGTGGCAAATATTAAATCTAATTAATTAAATATGCAAAATATTTAATTAATCAAATTTTAGGATAAATGTGCTTTATTGCCAAATAATTATAAAATTAAAGATAATTATGATGATTAGGAATATTCCCCAATGTAGAATTTAAGATAATCAATTATGATTCGATGATGTTTAGATGTGCCTTAGATTAGGACTTTGATGTCGATGTCGTTCGAATTGAAGATGTGGGAGATTAATGAACTTATAGCCCATTTTTGGGGTATTACAAATAAAATATAAAATCTTGAACCAAATTGAATGAAACCAACTAAATCCTCTAGGTATTGATGTTACAATTCTAACCTTGAAAGAATTATGTCATTATCATTTTAATTTTTTTTTAAATTATGTTGAAACAAGTGACTATCACTCTTTATAAATTTTGATTTTTTATATAAACTACTTTTTGAAGGAGAAGGAAAAATGGACACAAATCAATTATAAATTTTTTTAAAAAAATATAGTTAGAAACTAGAAATAAAATTCTAAAAATCACTAGTTCACATCATCTTCAAATTCTTAATGGTTTTGTAGTGATATGTGTCTGAAAGTGAAGTTATTTTTTAGAATATTCATTTAAGTGTCAAAGTTGGCCAAAAAGTGGGAACCACTTTTGTAGCCTAACCCACTATATAGAACCAATGAAGTGGTAAATAGCCCAATTGCATTAGACCAAAGCCAAAATCTAGGTTTTGAAGAATCATTTTTTCAAAAAATTCCAAGAATAGCCTAAAATAATTAATTGCACAACAATAGTGAATGGGAAAAAAATATTATGGCAGAGACCTTTAAAAGATAAAGTGTTATTGCAAAAATATCAATTCAATAAACAAGAGGTCAAGAATCCCTATTTGGAATATGAGGTAGAAACATTCAAAGAAAATGACAAAGTCCTAACGAATAACATTAGTGAGATAATTGATTATTATAGAGACTCTATGAAAAACACTACCATAACCACTCAGGTTGTTTAACAAGAGTTGGAGTGAGAAAAGGAGAAGAAGTGAAGTGGTGTCTATAGCTTACAGTAGTCCCCTACATGAAGGTTGTAAAAGAATAAAATAATCTGATCAAGTTTTTGAATTCCTTGACTCAAGTTAAGGAGGGCATGACAGTTATAGGATCTAAAGGTGTCTCCTTTGAAGAGAATCTAGATTTAGTACAAAAATAATGGTAGTCAACGAAGGAACTGAAGTCTCTGACTGAGTTTTAATAGCTTTTCAGCAC
This sequence comes from Chamaecyparis obtusa, assembly GCA_027943335.1. Lineage (NCBI taxonomy): Eukaryota > Viridiplantae > Streptophyta > Pinopsida > Cupressales > Cupressaceae > Chamaecyparis > Chamaecyparis obtusa. The sequence goes on from BSBK01002856.1 coordinate 1,117,327, forward strand.
TCTATTTTTCTCCTATCAAAAGAAGGACTCTCTATTTTTCTATTTTTGGTTTTTTATTTAATCTCACTCCTTGTGAGATGCATATATTTTTCCATTATGGTGATTATGTAATTGGTATGGGCCCTTTCTATGCTAATCTAATAAACTCATATTAACTATAGAAAACATGATTTTGTATTATGATAGTTTTTTCCTAGACAAATCTAGAACTATGACTCTTGTTTGTCCAAAGTGTGAAACCTTTATCCCCAAACATATCAGATGTTGCACAAAAAAGAAGCAGCAAGATAGCATGTAATATAGAGCATCCACTTCATTCAAGTAGTTAGAATTTACTTGCTTGGATAAAAATTATTGGATTTATATTTATTGTTGAATATTTTTCAATCCTAAAATAATAACATATAAAGAGATATACTATGAATATTTTCAGTGGTTTAAAAATTGAGAAGCTTCAAGAAGATGGTTGGTCCTCTCCACGCAAAGTCAATAGATGAAAATGACTTCAAATATTTTTTTTTACTTAATGAATACATATTCTCCATTCAAAAAGAAACTTAATTGTTAGTACTAATTCTATTTAATTGATTAACATTATCAGTTTACCCAAGCTAGTTCAAGAAAGAAAAAAATCAAAATCCTATAATAGCCTATTTCATCTATACCTAAAATATCAATAATTTTTCATATAATATTCAAAATCATCTAATTCCCATTAAATGTGGGTTTATAATTGCTTACCATGGTTAAAGAGTTTCTCATTATTGATGCTTAGTTTGCATGAAGATGAGCTCCAACCTTCTTCCTGATGCATTACAATTCTCAAACCACATGACACAATATATATATTTTTTCAGTATTCTAGTCATGTGATCATAGAAATATGACATAATATCCCTATTACGCATACTCAATGATCAAGATTTTTTGCCATTGCCACTAATTGTTTGTGTAACAAAATAAAAATAGTTAATTATTGTTCTTTGTTTGTAGGGAACCTATAAGTGTTTCTTTGGGAAGATAGTGATGCCAGAGATGAAGCTTGTGTATTGTGCAAAATTAGAGTATTCAAAGCTTGACAATTACAGATTGAAATTTTTTTTTTCTAGATATAAAACAATTGATAGGGTAAATATCAAGTCAAGTAAATATTTTCTTTCTTAAAGTCTCTCAAGTTTTGAATGACATAAAGTCATTTAGCAAGTCACCAAGGTTCATTAGGTTTACACATAATTCTATTATGGTTTGAGACAATTAGATGACATGCTTTGAGTTCTAATGTAATGCCATCACAAATTTGAAAGGTGCCCAAGTATAAGTGATTTTTAGTCCAAAGATGTGTCACTTGAAGTGTAGTTAAAGAAGGTGGAACAAAGGATGAGTGTGGTGGGGAAAGGACTAAGACTATCTGTAAAAATGTAAATAATGTTAATGAAAGGCATACTAGTGCTATATCTTAGAAGAAATAAAAACAAAAATTAAAATATATAATTTAAAATTTGAGTAATACTAAGTAATTTCTACTAAGCATTTTTTTATTACAACTATACCCATATGACCTTAATATTTATTTAATGAAATCTAACATTAAGAATAAAATCAAAAACCAAAACCAAAAGTATATTTCAAAACTCCAATAAATAATTATGAATTAGATCTAGTAACAAATATTACAGGTTTTGGCACTATAACTTTGTATATTTAGATGCGTGTTAAACCCAACTAAAACTCATAATCATCTTCAATGATTTTTTAGGAAAGTTCCCTAAAATTTCTACCCATTACTTAAACAGTACAAAAATTAGGGTTTGCTTGAAACAAGATTAGAGAATAAATTTACTTTAATAAAGTATACATTAACTATATCTCCACTTTTAAGTAATTTGGTCTCTTTCTGTGATGTCGGCCAATTATTCCTTGGGGCCCACGGGCGTAGCAGAAAGTGCAGGAGCCCGACATTTACTTCGACTTTTACTTGGAAAAACTCTTTACACTGATACAAAAGCAGAACAGATTCATTTCACTCCGCCCACAGATTACTTCTCCATCACTCCAGCACAAAATTCTAGGTGTTTTTATGTCTGAACATTTATTTCACTCCGCCCACAGATTACTTCTCCATCACTCTTTCCGTGATGTCGGCCAATTATTCCTTGGGGCCCACGGGCGCAGCAGAAAGTGCAGGAGCCCGACATTTACTTCGACTTTTACATGGAAAAACTCTTTACACTGATACAAAAGCAGAACGCATTCATTTCACTCCGCCCACAGATTACTTCTCCATCACTTCAGCACAAAATTCTGGGTGTTTTTATGTCTGAACATTTATTTCACTCCGCCCACAGATTGCTTCTCCATGACTTGAACACGAAATTCTGGGTGTGTTTTTAGTCTGAGCAACCTGCGTAGCCTCCTCTGTCACTGTAAATTCAAGAATACCAACACTTTCCTGGAAGCAATGAAAATATTTATTGTGCCGCGTAGGGCTCAAAATTATCCCTATAAATACATGTAAATGGAGAGCATATTTTGCGCTTTGTACTGGGTCTGCATAATTTGAATCTCTGGTTTTTAGTGGCATAGGTCTTATGGGAATTTGGCAATCTTCTCAAGTCATTGATCCTACTGTTAAGTTAATAATAGAAGATGGGAGATTAAAGGAGTTTTCTGAGCCTGTAAAGGTAGAAGAAATATTGAGAGAAAAGCCAGGCTTCTTTATCTGCCATTCTGATTGCATGGCTTTTGATCAGTATTTAACTCCTCTCAATCCACAAGATCTACTGCAACTTGATGGACTGTATTTTGTACTCCCCGAAACAAAATTCAAATACCCTTTGCCCGCTTATGAGATGGCTTCCATGGCCATAAAAGCCCTTTCTGCGTTGGAACGAAGGGCGTTCAAGAGCCAAAGTCAGTCTAGAGTTATGCCTCTGGAGAAAAGTGTTGAGGATACCCGCCAAAATCATAGGTTTCCGTCAACAGACAGAATGGAAGAGTCCTCTGTTGCAGGACTTGAATGTTTAAAATCGAGAAATGTTGGGAATGATTTGAGATCTGTTAAGAAATATAAGCCGTCGGAGTCAAGAGGAAGAATGGCTTCACGAAAGGCATGGAAGACGAGACTTTCCACAGTTCCCGAGGGATTCACTTCCTGAATGTTGGGAAAAAAATTTAAATTAATTTTTGAATTTTCAAAAATTATAATTAGATTTTATGAGTATATTGAAATATCTAGAGATTATTATTTTTTTATTCAGATTTGTTCTTTTGTATATCTAGTGGTGGAGAACTTGTATTCTTAAAAGAGAGGTCACAAGTTCAAATCTCAAGAGGGGCTAAGGTATGGATGCCTTGTTTGTAGCGTAGTTAGGTGTCTCCCTCAAGAAGTACGAGGTAGTCATATATCCCTATCACCATATGTAGATCCAAAAAACAAATGATAGGTGTCGTGAACTATAAAAGATCCTTTCCTTTGCTTTTCTCCATCACCATATGTAAACCCAAAAAATAAAAGATAGGTGTTGTGGACTATAAAAGATCCTTTCTTTTCATAAAATAAATTGTGGGGTAGTTCATAGCCCTTGTCATCTACTATAAAAGAATCTATTTATTTTACTTTTTTCTTGTGAGAGTATGATTAACTTGTTGACATGATATTCATACAGTGAAGGCTTGATTATGGAAGAGTTGTATTCAATAATTGTATCTTGTCTACTAATAAATATATGTGCATCTACTTAAACTCAAATACAATTTTATTTATTTAAACATGTTTGATTTAGTGAAAAATAAAATACATAAATTATTTTAGATAGAGTGTAAATAAATAATCATAATTAGTTTGATATAAGAAATTATTTATGTCAAATTTAATTTATTTATGTAATTTGATTTAGGAGTACGAGTTTAAGTAGATATAGGAGACAAGGATTAAGGAGTATATTTTTTATAAAATTGTATATTTTATAAACATACAGATATAGGAGACAAGGATTAAGGAGTATATTTTGATAACACATATCTTTAAAGTTTAAGAATAAATTTAACCTCTCCACTAGTTTATAGAATAAGAGTCTAATGTTTTAATAAAATTCAATAAACATTATTATAGAAAGAAAAGTTTAATATATAGAAGATTTAGCAAGCTATAAGGTTCAATACCAAGCAAACACATGATTGTATTTTTTGGGATTGTAAATTTTCATCTTTCATGTTAGTATTCTTCTAGTCCTTTTGTACCCTAGTTGATAAGTTCTCACATAAGAAGTTCGATTTCCTAAGTCTCCCTACACTGGTTGTAATAATTGTGTTATCATATTTATCTCCAAGCTTTGTGATCTCTAATTTTGTAGACATACCAATCAAATATGTGATATGAAATATTATCTACTTCAAAGTGTTGATTTTATGGTGATATGCATTGTTGAGGTTTATTAAATGACTATGTGAAATCTTGTGCCTTTTGGATGGGTTGTATACCTATGATCTTGAGATCCATGTTTACTAGTGGCTACGAACAAATATTATTGTTATTGTCGAATATAAAGTCCCTATGTGGTAGTGTCATGGTATTCTTATGGTTTTGGATATGTCAAATTGATTACTAATTAGACAACTACCACATCTATATGTTTTCTCACTATTTCTATCTTTTTGGGTTGTAACATTGACTTGCACCATGTTATCTTGCATATTTTATTTATGGTTTTTCAATTTCATAATGGAGTGTGATACTATTAGATTCCATTGGGTAAATCCATGCAATCTTGTGGGGTTATGATCTAGCTTAAAATAATACCATTTTGAGGTCATTAATGAACCCTTTTGCTTTCATGTATGGGACCAAAAAGATAAATATAGTAACAATAATTTTATTTGGCTAACATATGTCATGATTATAAAAATATCTAGGGATTAGCAAATTATTAAATTTTATCATGCACCATCAACTAGTTGATTACATTTCATATGCTAGTAGGACCATAATATTAAATATTTTTTGAGTAGTCACATATTTTATTGGAGTTGATGAGTAAACAACCCACAACTCCCAAGAACACATGCATGCAAACACCTATCACAAAAAGAGAGAAGAAGAAGCAAGAAGCTATGGAGGCCTGAACGCATTGATCCACAAGAGAGGATAAAACATTCTTGATGTGAAAAAATAAAAGTTGCAATTCAATAATTAATAATCCGTTATGAATACAAAGGAGATCAACCCTTATAAAAAGAGATCTGAAAACCTAAAAAGGAAAAACCTAGGTTGCATAATAATAATTAATAAAGCAATTAATTATTATATGCCTAAAGTTTAGCTTAAGTAGAAAGAGATAATAAGTGACTTAGTAATTAAATCAAGCATGATTTAATTAATAAGAAAATACTTTTTTACTCTAACATCCCCTGTTAAGATGAACTTTGGGAGAAGCTAAAAACCTAGAAAGAACTATTGAAAGAAGATGAGTCCCAGCAACAAAAGGCCTGATCAAGTACCCAAGTACAAAAGAGAGTCTCTAGGTAAAGAGGAGAAATAGAGAAAACCACGTGGGAAAAATTCTACTCCAAAAAGAGACAAAGACTAATCTGAAGGACTGAAGAAGCCTCCAAAACTAGGGAATGTTCCACAAAATAGGAACAAGGATGAATATGTAGAACATCACTAAAGCAAGGATTTGCAAACTTTGTCAAGAAGTAATTGATGATCTGAAGATCCTCCACTAAAATATGACCAAGTAGAGAAGATTGTAATCTACATGAGTGCCCTCAAATAACACTACTCGAATCAAGAGGCAAACAAAGGCAAACAACTGAAGTCAAAGATATGGAATACTGTAATCTGCACAAGTGCCCTCAAATGACACTACTCGAATAAGGAGGCTAACACCTAAACTCAAAAATAAAGATGGCATAAAAACACCATAGTCTGAAGAGTTGATCAATCAAAGCTGGAAGAGTGCGTCCAAAAACAAGAAAGAAAGAGTGTCCATATGGTAAATGATCCATCTCACCGGAATGGATAGGTACCCAGCCACTGCATCCGCCTAGTATATAGAATCAAATACTGAATACATAGCACACACTATCAAACCAAGGAAGTAGTAGAACCAATAGTAGAAATCCCCCATAATGTTGACAAGGGAGTAATGATAGGTATACTAAAAAGATCATCCAATATGAACTGCATGATGAAGATGAATCTGAAACATCAAAGATGCAGAGAGAGTACAAACACAAATAAAGATACTAAGGTTAATGTCATTAGAGGAATGCTCACATGACAAAAGTAGATGGAAAACAAAGGCAAACATCAAACGCCCCTAGCACTTGATAATGGAGTGCGACTACAAAGAGCACAAACATGTGCAAGATCCCATACATGCAATAGAGTGGCACTTTATCTCAATGCATGTGCATAAAAGAATGCTACAAATGTGAAGTATACACTATTCAAATAATAGATAAGCTACTGAAACAAAAGAACAACCTAAGGTGAGCCATCCCTGAAAAGGAAAAGATCTCAGGACTTGAAATATCCAAGATATCCACCAGATTGCAAAAATGAAAGAATATGAATAAAATGTACTTGGAGCATAATCTGGAAAAATGACTCACAAAAATGGAAAGCTTATAGAACAATCTTTCCAACGATATATCATTTGTCCAAAACGGAGTCCGAATGTGCAAGATAGAGCTCTTAGAGTGAAAAACTAAACATCTTAATTTGACAATAAAAATAAAAAATAAAAAAAAAAGTAAAATCAGAAATTTTAACCTCTAGATTTGGATAGAGCTCAGAACTAGATTTCTGACGATATCTTGTTTGCCTGATTTCAACACCTTGTGCTCAAGTTATGAGAAAAAAGCCACAAGTATGCTGATGGGCCCAAAAAATGGTTTCCAGGTATGTTGATCGGCCATCGCAGCATAAAAGGCCCCTGGGGCTTAAAAAACTGGCCCCCTGGTCGTCAAATGACTAGGGACTGAGACAAAATCCACCTAGGGTTAAATTTGATGGCCAAATGGCTATCACCACCCAAAAAAAAAGAAATTCAAAAAATCACATGCCCACCTCAGGATGCGTGCCAAGTCATATGAATATTTGTCTTGATTTATGTGCCAAGGTATAAATTTTTACCTCAATTTGCATTCTAGGGAAGTACAAATGTTGCCTCAATTTGTGTGCCAAAATGGTACAATTTTTTTTGCCTCGATTTGTGTGCTAGAATGGTACAATTTTTTTGCCTCGATTTGCATGCTAGGGGCATATGACTTGGTATGCAAAAAAAAATTGCCTTAAAATATAACAATGTCCAAATTTGACATACCTTTATGGAAATAGGGATTTTTGGGCACTACGAGCTTAATGGTGAGGTCCGTTTGGGCCCAAAGTGCTCCAAAAAACTAGTGACTGCCTCAGAATCTGTGCTGGGGTCGGTTGCAAAAAAGATTTCCCACAGATTCCAACTTTGTCCAAATTGGACAAATTTTATATAGATCTAGGGGTTCTTGGGCTCTTTGAACACAACTGTGAGGTCCATTTGAAGCCAAGATGACCAGAAAGAGGGGTTCCCTAGATCCAACAGAAAACCCTCTGAAACTATAGATCTAACGAACACGATCGAATCTCTCAGGAAGAGGATATGGGCAAACAAATCTGAAGCTTTGATACCATATTGGAGTTGATGAGTAAACAGCTCACAGCTCCCAAGAATACCTATATGAAAACACCTATCATAGAAAGAGAGAGAAGAAGCAAGAAGTTATGGAGGCCTAAACGCATTGATCCACGAGAGAGGAGAAATCATTCTTCATGTGCAAAAATAAAAGTTGCAATTCAATAATGAATAATCTATTATGAATACAAAGGAGATCAATCCTTATAAAAGGAGATACGAAACCCTAAAAAGGTAAAACCTAGGTTGCACAATAATAATTACTAAAGCAATTAATTATTATATGCCTGGAGTTTAGCTTAAGTAGAAAGAGATAATAAGTGACTTAATAATTAAATCAAACATGATTTAATTAATAAGAAAATACTTTATTACTCTAAAATATTTCAATAGTCATTATCTCAATGAAAAGTTAGCCATTCTATTAGTCGCACATACCCGATGATCAATCTTATATGGTAGAAACTTATGGTGCTCTCCATTGGTTAATGTAATTGTCCCCTTTTCTATGCACTTGATTGTCATTTTATGGGTGCAATAAGAATTTTGGATCCTATATAACATACGAAATGTACATAAATAATAATTATATTGTTATATTTTATTGATACACCATTAGAAGATGGGTTTTGTTTTAGTAATGACAAAAAAGAGGACAAGACAAAAAAAATACGATGTATCTAAAGTCAAAAGAAAGTCATTTGATGAGATTCTTTTTACTTGTGAGAAATTCCAAAGAGTCCCTCTAGGACACTTTGTTAGTCACAACATGATCTTTATGTTAATATGATTTAGAACAACAAAGAGGAGGGGTGAATAAGTTGTTGTCAGGTCCTGATGTATAAAACAATCTCAAAAACTTTTCTTTAAATTAGATGCAACAACCAAAACAAACTCGGTCATCACTGATTCAATAATAGAAACATACAACAATGCATTTCACTACCCAGCTATAACTTAACTTGTAAAACATAGTAATGTTCAAACCAAAACATTCACACAAGTATTAACACTAGAATTTATAGTGGAAACCCAATTTGGGAAAAACCACTTTGTAACATGCTACTATTATTTTCACTCTTCTGAAGTGAGCTCAGTAAAAAGCCAACCCTATCAAAGGTTACAATACACACTGTCAGGTGTGATCCAGTTAAAGGATTTCAATCACCCTGTTAAAAGTGAGCCTAGTCATAGGACTTACATACACTCCATTAGAATGCAACCTTGTTCAAAGGATTTAACATATGACTATTAGGTCAACCTCTATTAAAAGGATTTTGACTGTTACAATGGTTAGAAAGTAGAAGCAATATTTATCTAAAAAATATACAACTCACTTTGTAAATATCAGATCTGATTCTGTACACTAATGTTGGTTTACTGACTTTGAAACTTTTCCATCTCCATCTCTGATCTACTCGAAACTTTTCTTCAAGCAACCACCACAATTCTCCTTTAGCCTTTTCTGCTTATTTAGTCAATAAAACTTTACTGATCTTCCAGCATTCTCTGTTCACCCATGCACTTGCATATCCAACACTTCTCTTTTATATTTTCCTCAATTAGATTAACTCATCTTATGCTGCTCAATCTCATTTGTAGATCTTAGGGTTAGGTTAGATTCATTGAATCTACCCGCTTCATGTTCTTCAGCTCCTTTTCTAGAATCATCTCAACTCTCTTAAAGATTTACAATAAAACATTTTACAGTGCATTTAATGCTTTCAAACAATCAATAAATAAAGTCAACATGTTTTACATAATCCAAGAATTCAACAATGTCAGCTCCAAAATTAAATTCTCTTCAAATATAAAATTGTTGATGCTCATTCAATACTGTGATCAACTACTCGGCCTTGATGTAGAAAGCTCAGTCATTACTAAAATTGTTTACTCGGCTTACACTGTCTTCCTCGGCAATTAAATGTTGTTCAATCAACACTATAATTTTGGTTAACATATACTAACTTGGTCGACACTAACATTACTTGGCTTAAACATTATTTTTCCATTCTTTGCTTGGTCAAGCCTACTAGTGTAGTCTTCAGTCTTACTAAGATAAATAATACATTGTCTCATCATTGTGCAACATAGTCAAGTACACTTTGTAGTATCAAGATAACTCAACCTTTCCTTAGGTGCTATTGTTACCAACCCTGCCTAGCCCCTTAGCAACACTCAAATAGATATAGTACTTTCCTAAGTAGCAATAGTCTTACCAATTAAGGTTTGACATCAATGACAATACAACAATTGTTTCAATTGCAGTTTCCAACAATCTCCCTCTTTGGCATTGATGGCAACACCATATGATATCACCTGAATAACACATGGATTACCAACCAATCCAAAAACTTATCTATCCATCAGAGAATTATTTATAATATCCTTAGCTTCATTCTGATTTAGAATCCTATAAGCCTCACTTTTGTGACCGTCAGAAGTATTCAGATCTCCCTCTATCATGATCCTTCATTTCAGTTCATCTCCCTCTTACCTTTCAGTGTCATGTGTTATCATATTAGTTCATTCTCCCTCTTTGAAAAAAATGCCAAAGCAACAACTAAAACATACATCCATTAGATGTAGATAGTATCTGTGCAGCTCAATGTTTCTCCCTCTGACATCTTGCTTATGACTAATTCCTTGTCTTTGCTTCTTTTCACAACTCTAGGCTAGCCCTAAAGTGTGACAATTTTCTACATCAATTTGTCAAATGTTCTACTATAGCACATTTGATGCAGTGCTCCTAGCTTGTCTAAGCAGTCTCAGTTAGGGGAAGGACCCCTAATTGACTTCTCAAATACTCATGAGCTTCTCTGGGTAATGCTTTAGTGATTATGTCCTCTAATTGTTCTTTTGTATTCACATATTCCATTCAAACTTCTTTATCTTGTACTAATTCTCTCAAGTAGTGATACTTGATTGCAATGTGCTTGGTCTTAGTGTGCATCACTTGATTCTTAAAAATATTGATAGCACTTGTGTTGTCACAGAAAATAACAATAGGTTCAGTGATTTCTTCTTTCATGCCTATCAACAATTGTTTTATCCATACCAAATTTGAACAATTTACTACAAAAGCAACATACTCGGCCTTGGCAGTAGATTGGGAAATGCAATTTTGTTTCTTGCTTGTCTAGGAGACTAATCTTTATCCAAGAAAGAAAGCTCCACCACTAGTACTCTTTCTGTCATCTACATTTCCTGCCCAATCAGCATTTGTATAAACTCTAAGTTCAAATTTGTCATCCTTCTTATAATATATACCATAGTCAGCAGTTCCTTTCAAGTATCTCATAATTCTTTTCATGGCCATCATGTGTGTTTTCTTAGGATTGGCAGAGAATCTTGCCACAATCCCAACAGCTAGTGCAATATCTGGTCTACTATGTACAACATACTACAATTTTCCAATCATGCATCTATATAAAGTCTGATTCACTTCTGCAGCATCATCATTCTTAGATAAATTTTGTCCAGTAACCATAGGAGTTCCCACTGGTTTACCATCTTCCATTCCAAAAAATTTCAGTATTTCATTAACATACTTAGACTGTGTAATGAAAATTCCATTCTTCCTCTGATATACTTGTAAACCAACAAAGAATTTGATCTCACCAAACATACTCATTTCAAATTCAGTTTGCATTTCATTTGAAAAACTTTTTCATAATGCATCTTGTCCACCAAAAATAATGTCATCCACAAAATTTTTTGCTAATAGGATACCTTTACCTTCTTCATCTTTCATGTACAGATTGCTTGTGTCATTTGTTCTTGAAAATCCAATCTATATCAAGTAGTTGTGCAACCTCTCATACTATGCTCTAGGAGCTTGCTTCAATCCATATAATGCTTTGTTCAGTTTGCACACCATGTGTCTTTTGTTTGGATCAATAAAACCTTCTGGCTATTCTATGTAGACTTCTTCTTCTAGTATACCATTCAAAAATGCAAACTTGACATCCATTTGATATAACTTGAAATCTTTATAAGAAGCATATGCAAGCAGAGTTCTTACTCCTTCCAATCTAGCTACAGGGGCAAATGTCTCCCTATAGTCTATTCCTTCTTCTTGTGCATAGCCTTTGCATACCAACCTAGCTTTGTTCCTAGTGATTTCACCATTTTCATTCATCTTATTTTGAAACACCCATTTTGTTCCTATAACATTTTTGTTTTCAGGTCTTGGCACCAGAGTCCAAGTATCATTCTTCTCAATCTGGTCAATCTCTTCATTCATTTCTTGTATCCATTCTTCATTCTCTAATGCTTCTCTACTTGACTTTGGTTCAAATTCACATAGTAGACATGTTGGATCCTTAGTCTTACTTCTAGTCTGAATTCCAGTATTTTTATCTCCAATTATCTGTTCAGGCTTGTGATGTCTTCTTACATATTTTTCCAAAATAGGTTTAGTTCCTCTCTCCTCTATTTCATCATGTTCCTCAACAAGATTGTCATATTCAACTTCTGAATGCTTGGCAACCTCTTCCTGATACTCAGCAGCATTTTCTTGTAGCTCGGCATGTTATTGTTCTCTCTCAACACTATTTTCCTGATGCTCAGTAGCATCTGTCTGTCACTCGACATTGCTTACCTGAGACTCAGCATTAGGTGCAAGTCTATTACTTGCCTCTTCTTCTTCCTCAATGTACACAAGGGATCTATAATCTTCTGGTTCTCTTTTGCTATCAACTTCATTTCTTTCTGCATACTCACCCATTTTGACATTCACACTTTCCACAATTTTGTTAGTGTTAGAGTTCAAACACTTATAAGCTTTAGTTTTTGTGGAGTACCCTAGGAATATGCCTTCATCACTCTTAGCATCAAACTTTCCATTCCCATTGTCTTTTAATATATAGCACTTACTTCCAAAAATTCTCTAGTATTTAACACTTGGTGCATGCCCATGCCATAATTCATAGGGTGTCAGATTTGTACCTTTCTTGATCTATACCCGATTAAGAGTGTAGACATCACTACTTATAGCTTCTTTCCAGTATTTTTGTGCCACATTTTCTTCAATCAACAATGTCCTTGCACAATCCAAGATAGATCTATTTCTCCTTTCTACTATACCATTCTGTGGAGGTGTTCTAGGTGCAGACATCTATCTTTTAATTCCTCTATCATTGCAAAATAGATTAAATTCATTTTATATAAATTCTCCACCTCGATCAGATCTAAGACATTTCAGGTTCCTACCTGTCTCCTTCTCAACTTTAGCCAAATACCACTTAAAAGATTGAAAAGCTTCATATTTTTCTTTTAGAAACATTACATGCGTCATCCTAGTATGATCATCAACAAATAAGATAAAGTATCTAGCACCACAGTAACTTTGTACACCCATAGGTCCATAGAGGTCAGTTTGAACCAAATCTAAAATGTTTTCAAAAGTAAAGGATTTGCTCTTAAAACTTGACTTTGTCATTTTTCCTAAATGGCATTCCTTGCACATCACATGCTCAGGTTTCTTCAATCTAGGTAGACCTCTTACCTTTTTCTTCTTACTTATCTCTACCAGATTGTCAAAGTTAACATGACATAGTCTTTTATGCCATAACCAAATATCATCAAGTTGTGCAATTAAACATGTTTCTTCAGATAGGTCAAGATAGAACAAATTACCTCTAGTCTGATCTCCACTTCCAATTAGTTCTCCAATAGCATTAAATATTTTAGCTTGCTTGTGATGAAATTAAACTCAGTAACTAGTTTTGTTAATCTGAGAAACACTTAACAAATTATAATTAAGACCTTCAACCCAATAAGCATTTTCAAAAGATATCTTATCAGTCAGTTTAATCAAACCTTTTCCTCTAACAGGACATGGTGCGTCATTGCCAAATTTTACACTTTTACCTCTGTAATGATGTAAGGTCTCAAACTTATTTTTGTCACCAGTCATGTGATGTGAACAACCACTGTCAATAATCCATTTATCATTCTTGTTCACATAGGATATCAATGCAGTTTTCTCATCCTGATCAGATTCATCTTTCATTGCAACATAGACTACCTCAATTTCAAAATCATCACTGTTAGTGTCAGTTTCTTTTTCAGCAATGTAACAAGATTTCTTACCTTTTCCTTTGTAGTCTTTGTTCCATCGGTAGCTTTTGTCATCTTTTCTATCTTTGTGTTTGTTTTTCCTTTCATCATCTTTATCCTTCCTGTCAGGACATCTATCAGCTATATGACCAACTTTATTACATGCAAAACATATAATAGGGAGTTTACCTTTGTACTTTCCTTTTCCCCTTCTCAGTCTTCTAGCCATAAGAGCTTCTAGATCTTCTAGTTCTTCATCAGAAGTGTCACTATCATTTTCACTTTCACTGATGCATCTTTCTTTTTCTTTCTTTGGCTTGTTCAGAACTAGTTGTGACTTGAAAGCAGATTCAACATTTCCAATGCTTCTAACAGTGAAATTATCATAGTTAGAGAGTTCAAAAGAAGTCATCTTACCAACCAAACTTTCCAAAGTAAGCACATTAGCAGAGTTACATCTAGATTCCTGAATAGCTGATATCTTAATAGCATATATAAGACATAGGGTCCTTAGTACTTTCCCAATTATAGTTTCATCATCAATGCCTCCATTTGGTCCTCTAATAGCATTCACAACTTCTTTTATTCTACCACAATATTGTGCAATGTTTTCACCTTCTTGCATTCTCATTTCATCAAACTTACCTCTAAGACTCTCAAACTTTTCTTTCAGTACATTTAAGTCACCACCATAGATCCTTGCAAGAGTGTCCCACATATCCTTAGCAGTTGTGTAGTCCTTAATGTCTTCAAATTCTAGATAACTTAGGGCAAATGCAATTTCCAGCATTGCCTGATTATGTTCTTGTTTAGCTCTCATTTCTTCAGTAGTCAAAGGTGCAATAGGTGAGACATAGCTATTTTCAATGTAGTACTTTGCAGAGTCACCAATACTGGCCAGATGCAGCTTTATCAAGCTTTGCCATGCAAGGAAGTTTTTCTTGTTTAGCTTCAGTACCTCCTTCTTATACATCCTGATCATTTGCTTCAAGCCCCTTTAAACTTGATTTCTATCAATACTAATAATAAGCAACAAAACTCTGATACCAATTGTTAATATGATTTAGAACAATAGAGAGGGGGGGTGAATAAGTTGTTCTCAGGTCCTGATGTATTAAACAATCTCAAAAAAATTTCCTTAAATCAGATCCAACAACCAAAACAAACTCGGTCATCACTGATTCAATAATAGAAACATACAACAATGCAGTTCACTACCCAACTGTAACTTAACTTGTAAAACATAGTAATCTTCAAACCAAAACATTCACACAAGTATTAACACCAGGATTTATAGTGGAAACCCAATTTGGGAAAAACCACTTTGTAACATGCTACTATTATTTTCACTCTTCTAAAGTGAGCTCGATAGAAGGCCAACGTTGTCAAAGGTTACAGTACACACTATCAGGTGTGACCTGGTTAAAGGATTTCAATCACCCCATTAAAAGTGAGCCTAGTCATAGGACTTACATACACTCCATTAGAATGCAACCTTGTTCAAAGGATTTAACATATGACTGTTAGGTCAATCTCTCTTAAAAGGATTTTGACTGTTACAATGGTTAGAAAGTAGCAGCAATATTTATCTAAAAAATATACAACTCCCTTTGCAAATATCAGATCCGATTCCGTACACTAATGCTAGTTTACTGACTTTGAAACTTTTCCATCTCCATCTCTAATCTGCTTGAAACTTTTCTTCAAGCAACCACCACAATTCTCCTTTAGTCTTTTCTACTTATTCAGTCAATAGAAATTTACTAATCTTCCAGCATTCTCTGTTCACCCATGCACTTGCATATCCAACACTTCTCTTTTATATTTTCCTCAATTAGGTTAACTCATCTTATGATGCTCAATCTCATTTGTAGATCTTAGGGTTAGGTTAGATTCATTGAATCTACCTGCTTCATGTTCTTCGGCTCCTTTTCTAGAATCATCTCAAATCTCTTAAAGATTTACAATAAAATGTTTTACAGTGCATTTAGTGCTTTTAAACAATCAATAAATAAATTCAACACATTTTACATAATCCAAGAATTCAACAATGTCGTCTCCAAAATTAAATTCTCTTCAAATATAAAATTGTTGATGCTCAGTCAATATTGCGATCAACTACTTGGTCTTCGTGTAGAAAGCTCGGTCATTACTAAAATTGTTTACTCGGCTTACACTGTCTTCCTCAGCAATTAACTATTGTTTGGTCGACACTATAATTTTTCTCAGCATATACTAACTTAGTCAACACTAACATTACTCAGCTTAAACATGATTTTTCCATTCTTTTCTTGGTCAAGCCTACTAGTTTAGTCTTCAGTCTTACTAAGATAAACAATACATTGTCTCATCATTGTGCAACATAGTCAAGTACACTTTGTAGTATCAAGATAACTCAACCTTTCCTTAGGTGCTATTTTTACCAACCTTTCCTATCCCCTTAGCAACACCTTAGCAACACTCAAATAGATATGGTACTTTCCTAGTAGCAACAGTCTTACCAATTAAGGTTTGACATCAATGACAATACAACAATTATTTCAATTGCAATTTTCAACACTTTACTTTTATTTGAACATCAACCTTAATGCACTATTGTTTTCTTTGTTTCTTGATCTTGGAGCTTCCTAGAAATACTTTCATGACTACTTTGTTCATAATATCATTTGTAATCTCAATTATAGCATTGCGGTTATGTACAATTTTGCTGACCTTTTCATAATTTTTTTCACTCTAGCATCTCCTCAAGAACATTAACTTGGTTCTATAAACTTCTCAACTTTCTTCTTTAGAGATGAAATCATATTGTTCTTCCTATTATCCTTCTTTTTCCTTAAGTTATTTTTAATGACCTAATTCTCCATCATATTTTTATCCTCTTCTATAGACTTGTTATGGTCCTCTTCCCATTCTTCTTTGTCTTCTTTTTATTCACCATTTTCATCATCATCTTCACTGACAACATATTCCTCCCTAGTTTTTCCCTCCTAATCATCTTCCTAATCTATCTATTCCTTGTCTTGATCATCTTTGATGTCCTAAATTTTTTCCTTATCAATATATTTTCTAGCTTTAGTTGATGCAAGAGCATCTTGGGTTCAGAGCAATCTTACATCAACCAAAAGTATTTCTTTTGGTTTTTTTGTTGTTCTATTATAGTTGGGCAAGTTTTTGTGTTTTAGATAGTGATCATTCTAGTTGGCTCATTATCTTATACGATCCTTATGCTGTGATCTAGACATCATGGACATCCTATGTCTAGGTTTGTAGCTCATTCTGATGTTTCTAGATGAAGTTATCTAATGATAGGTTCGGTCATATATTGATTTCCTGATCTAATGGTCAGGATTGGCGAGAGTTGGCTTGCAATGGAGATTCACGTTATGTGAAGCTTCATGGTGCATCATTCCATGTTCTTATACATGTGGTCAACCTCCTTGCATGTTCACATGTCATGATCTATCTATTTGGGAGTGTTCTTATGGATTTAGGTCCTAACCTATATTTTGTAATACATTTCCTTTATCTTCGAGATTGGTGATTAGATAGGCCAACTTGTGGCTAGCGATCTTGTATATATTTAGGGTAGTAGTTATTTTTTAGAAGAAGGAGATTTGTAAGGAGGATAGCCAATATATTTGATAGTGAAGATGGGTAAAAAGGCTTATGTCCTTACTAATAAGGCATGTCTATTGAGAAATTTGTAATTTGCATTTGTAGGCCAACTTGATGATAATTGAAGAGTATTGTTCCTTACTTTTTGGTGTTGATTATTGATTTGTTTTATCATTTCCATTATGTAAATCTCTATCTAGAAGGTTGAAAATCTCCATTGGGGGATTTCTCCTCCCTTGACTATGTCAAGTGGTATCATAGTACAGTTACATTTCCTGAGGTTGTAAATCTAAGTTCCTAATATTGTGAAGTTCTAGAATTATTATATTTTACGAGGAAGAATTGAGGATCTAACCTACATCAACTAGTGACTTGTGCAAGGTGATCAGAAATATGATTTATTCTTGATTGAGCATGGAAGAAGGAGTTTTAGTAAAATGATTGATCAGATTGAATCTCAGAGATTGTGAACCCTTGAGATCCTAGTTGTGGGGTGGAAAAAGTTAGATCTAGCTTACAATTGTAGAGGATTATATGAAGGTAGCCGTGAGAAGAGTTAGAGGATCAATTGAGAGGCCAGTTGGTATTTTTTGTATAGATAGATTATTTGAGGTAGATCGTAGGTATTGGTAGATTGCTTGATTGTGTTAGGAAAATCAACACTGACTTGATCAGATCGCTAAAGCTGAGGAATTTGAGAAAGTGATTCCTTAAGTTTTCAAGAATGTCGCATAGAAGAATGAACCCTAGAAGGCTAGAGAAAATGATGGATGAATTCCGGAATGAGATGAGGACCAAAATTTGAAATGCTTTGACTAGGGTCAGAAGGAACCTTGAAACTAAAGATGAAATGAAGAAGTTGTTGAAGATCTTGAGACAAATGAGGCTGAGATCCCTCTAGATGAAGAAAGATTACTAGGATCTATGGCACAAATGAGTAAGAGTCATAGAATTTATGTTTCTAATTTATTTGGTTCATTACATCCTGAGGATTTGATAGAATAGATTAATGAATTAGAAGATTACTTTGAGCTTGAAGGTATTAAGAATCCACAGAGAGTTAGGTTATCTCAGACTAAGTTCAAGGGTCATGCTACCTTATGGTGGACAAAATTGTAGAAAGATAGGGAGGATAATGGTGAACATAAGATCACTAGGTGCAGAGTTATGATTTTTGAATTAAGGCCAAGTTCATACTAGAGGATTACGAATTGGAATTATTTAAGAAATTGCAAAATCTAAAGAAAAAGGATTTGATTGTTAAGGAGTACACCGAGGAATTTTACAAGATGCAAATCAGATTTGGACACCGAGAGTCATCTAAAGAGAAGGTGTCTAGATATATCAATGGTATGAGACTTAACATTCAAGATGAATTGAGTATGCTGAGGATTAGTGCAATTGAAGATACTTATCAGTATGCTCTGAAGGCATAAGACAAGTTGAAGAAAAGATAAGGAAATCCTAAGGGAGGGGACATAACGGTTGGTGATAAGGGCAAAGAAAATCTTGTTATTGAAGGAGAACTTGATCAAAAGATTCTTGGAAGGAGCAGTAACAACAATGGTTTCAAAGGTACTTGTTTCAAGTGTGGAAATGTTGGTCATAGGGATTTCCAATATTTTGAAAATTCTAGAAGAAGTAAAGGAAAATAGAACTTGGTGGTACATGAGGAGCAAGTTGAGGATGAACATGTTAAAATAGAGGTTGCACATGAGATGGGACAATCTCTAATGTTCCAGAGATTTATGCTAAGTAAGAAGGAATTTAAGCTTGTTTGGAGAAGGAAGTTGTTTTGAACAATTTGTAAATTAGAAAAAAAAAATGTTGCAAATTGATAATGGATAGTGGTAGTACTAAAATCCATTATATCAGAGGAGATGGTATAGAATCTTGGACTAAGGAGACTTAAACACCCTTGTCCATATGGGATAAGTTGATTTCAAGATGACCATATGGTGGAGGTTAAAGAGAAGTGTTGGGTTAAGCTCAACATTGGACCATATCGGGATGAGGTATTATGTGGTATGGTTAACATAAGTGTTTTCCATATTTTTCTTGGAAGACCTTGGCAATATGACATTGGAGCTATTCATGATTGTCAAAGGAATGTTGTGTCTATACTAAAGGATGGTAGGAAGTACATCTTAATTCCTTTAAAAGAGGGAAGGAAGGATGAGAGTCTAAGTGTAATGAGGAATCACACCTTAGGAGATTAGACTGCTTTGGATCATAAGGTGATGGATTTGCAGTAGGTGGCAGAGAGGGTTTCTGAGGTTGTTCAGTTGCTAAAGGATTTGATGAATGAACCTAAATCAGTGGAGTTGAAGGTTGAAGATAAAAATATAGTTTTGTAGAAGAAAGTTATCGAAGTGGTATAAGATGAGTAGTAGGATCTTCTAAATGGATCAGAAAGAAGGGATTTATTAACTGATATCAAAGGTGGAGTCAAGCAGAAGAGGAGGGAGAAGACATTAATTGCTAAATGTAGAAGTGACAAAAGCACAAGCAATTGGTATGAGTTGGATAATCAGATTAGTAGTAGTAGAGAAGTACTTGATAGATTGTATACTACTAGGTTTGAGGATTTGGATAGTAGGCATAGCCATTTGCAGAATATGAAGGTTGCAGACAAAGAGGATACATGGGTAAAAAATGATCATGGGATTTATGTATTGAATCCTATCAAATGTTCATAAGTTCCTCTTATGGAACATATTCTATTCACCTAGGGTGTCTGATGCAGGAGCATCTTGGGTTCGGAGAAAACTTGCATCAACCAAAAATATTTCTTTAAGTTTCTTTGTTGTTTTATTCTAGTTGGGCAGTTTTATGTGTTTTAGATAGAAATCGTTCCAGTTGGATCATTATCTTATGCAATCCTTATGATGTGATCTAGACATCATGGACATCCTATGTCTACATTAGCATCTCATTCTTATGTTTCCAGATGAAGTTATCTTATGTTTCCAGATGAAGTTATCTTATGATAGGTACGGTCCTATATTGCTTTCCTATTCTAACGGTTAGGATTGACAAGACTCAACTTATGATGGAGATTCACATTATGTGAAGCTTCATGGCACATCATTCCATGTTCTTATACATGTGGTCAAACTTCATGCATGTTCGCATGTCATGATCTATCTATTTGGGGGTTTTCTCATGGTTTTAGGTCCTAGCCTATAGGTTGTAATACATTTCTTTTATCTTGGAGATTGTTGATTGGATACGCCAACTTGTGGCTTGCAATCTTGTATATAAGTAGGGTAGTAGTTATTGTTTAGAAGAATAATATTGGTAATGGGGATAGAAAATATATATGATAGTCAAGATCATGAATAAGGCTTATGTCCTTAGTAATGGAGCATGTATATTGAATGTATGTAAACTGCACGTGGCAGTCAGACTTGATGTAAATCTTGATTTTCTAAAAATAGAAATGAATGAAGGTGCATGTTGGATGTTTAATTGTGTTCTCTTATAGAGCTGAGATGGTTAATTTGCATTGTGTTGACTCTTGTTACACGTCATGGATAGATCATTCTTGGTCCCTCCATCCTTGTCTACATCATTAGCCATTATTGTAAATCAATGATCACCCTAAGAACCAAAATTATTAACATTCTCTTTGCCCCTATCAAGTTTTACATATTTGTCTTCTCCTATGTCTATAGTAAGCTGGGGGTTGGGGATTTGCACCGCCCTTTTCAAATTTTTTAAAGGGAAAACAACATCAATAAATTGTGTTTTCCTCTTATCTAGGGTAACTTTCATATAGTGGCATAAAAAGGAGGGATATTTGGCATCACATGGGAAGTCTCCCTAGTAAAAGATTCAAGAAAATTCTTCTTTTCATTTCTTGATTTTTCATTAACAAGTTACTTGGTTTTAAAAGAGCATGGTCCAAAGGGACCAAACTAGGAATCACATGTTGCATGTCATAGTTGGACATCATCGTATACCTTCTTTTGTTATTATTAGATCATGTGCATGTGCAACATAGGTAACATATGTAGTAGTATTTGATCCAATAGATACATCCCTACTATTCTAAAACACACACCTTTGGAAAATTTATTTTCATGGAGTGGGGAAAGGTTAGTGCATAATAGACAAGTCTAATTTATAAATGGTCTTTTTGAGAACTTGGTGGAGAGGAGGATTACTAATTAGATACATCATCAAAATTAATTTTTTATGGGAGAAAGAAGAAGGGAAATCTTTTTTTTCACTATTTCTAATATGTTTTAACAAGGAGAAGTGATATTTTTGAATTATGGTAAACCTCCCTTCTAAAGTAAAGTATTTCATGATGTAGAAATATACCTAGTCCCAAGGAGGAGTAAACTTAGTTCTATAGTATTCATTTTGATTCTATCTAATTTTCACATTTCCTTCAAATAAGTTGAACAAAAATTCATTGTATTCATAATTACTCCTTCTAGAAATTTTATTACCTTTGAAGCTCAAGCCCATTGCCCATCTAATCAATTCTTGAGTGACTTCAAACATTAAGCATCCTATATTGATAATTTAGTAGTTTAATTGTGCATCAAATTTTCTTAAACACCAAAAGGCACTTGGTGTAATGATAGAATTCATGTTGTAGGAACCTAAATGGTGTTGAGTTCAAATCTTCTTTAATACAATTGTTTTTTTGCTAAAAACAAAGGGATGAATACCATCATTATCAAGGGTGACTCGATGAAGTTTTTCAATCTCAACAAAGTAAAATATAGTTGGAAAGTGAAGGATTTGATTGATAGCGCCCACTCCAATATCATGGCTTTCTACAATGAGATGGTTTTACATGTGTTTAGAGAAGGAAACATGTTAGTAGACCTTCTTGGTAACTTAAACAACTCAAATTAATGATTGCATGATCTTGGAGGAGATTTTTTGTTTTTATCAATATAATTTGGATCTCACTCCTATGGTTAACCCTGAACCTAGAATTATAAACCCTTCAATACTTGTGCATATCATACCATTCCTGAGCTCTCCACCGTACGCACTACTTTCTCTTTAAATATTATATCCCCTACAAACCCCTCCCTCTGGGATTCCATTTTCCCCCCATTTGATATGATTGATCTTACCCTCAAGCCATCTAAAACATTTAAACAAAAATTGATGTGCTTTTATGACCCCCACATATGTTTCTCTGAGCCTCCAAAATACTCTTAAGTTCCTAACATAGAATACAATAATGATGAATCAAGATATGATACTACTTCTACTTACTATATTGACTCTCCTATCCCTAATGACCCACAAAATATTGCCTCCTCTCCCACTACTTAAAGAGAAATTTTTCACCATATTTAAACCCAACCAAGCATAATGTATGTTATACATCAAGCTTCAACGAAAAATGAAAGACATATGCAAGTCTTTCAATGCATGCATGAAACCAATGAAGTGTAAAATAGCCCAATTACATTAGACCAAAACCAAAATCTAGGTTTTGAAGAATCCCTTTTTCAAGAAATCCGAAGAATAGCCTCAAATAATTAATTGCATGACAATAGTGAATAGGAAAAAAATATTATGGAAGAGACCTTTAAAAGATAAAGTTTTATTGCAAAAAAATCAATTTATTAAACAAGAGGTCAAGAATCCCCATTTGGAATATGAGGTAGAAAAGTTCAAATAAAATGAGGAAGTCCTAATGAATAACATTAGTGAGTTAATTGATTATTATAGGGACTCTATCAAAAGCACTTCCCTAACCATTCAAGTTCTTTAACAAGAGTTGGAGTGAATAAAGAGAAGAAAAGGAGAAGAAGTTAAATTTTGTCTATATCTTAGAGTAGTCCCTTGCATCAAAGTCATAAAAGAACAAAAAATCTGATCAAGTTTCCAAATTCCTCAACTCGGGTTAAAGAGGGCATGACAATTCTAGGGTCTAAAGGTGTTTGTTTTGAAGAGCATCTAGATTTAGTAAAAAATAATGGTAGGCAATGAAGGAACTGAAGTCTAACTAAGTTTTAATAGTTTCTTGATTCTCTATTTATTTTTCTACCAGAAACAAGACTCTCTATTTTTCCATTTTTGGTTTTTTATTTAATCTCACTCCTTGTGAGATTCATATATTTTTCCTTTTATGGTGGTTATGTAATTGGTATGGGCCCTTTTTATGCTAATTTAATCAATTCATATCAACCATATAAAATATGTCTTTGTATTATGATAGAGTTTTCCTAGACAAATCTAGAAACATGACTCTTATTTGTATAAAGTGTGAAAACCTTTATCCTTAAACCTACCATATGTTGCAAAAAAAAAAACAAAGCAAGATAGCTTGTAATATAGAGAATTCGCTTCATTCAAGTTGTTAGAATTTAATTTCTTGGATAAAAATTCTTGGATTTATATTTATTGTTGAATTTTTTTAATCCTTAAATAATAGCATATAAATAGCTATACTAAAAATATTTTCAGTGGTGTAAAAATCTAGAAGCTTCAAGAAGATGGTTGGTCCTCTCCACACAAAGTCAATAGATGAAAATGGTTCAAATTATTTTTTTACTTAATGAATAAATATTCTCCATTCATAAAAAACTTAACTCTTAATACTAATTCTATTTAATTGATAAATTACCCAAAAAAGTTCAAGAAAGAAAAAAAAACAAAATGTCATAATAGCTTGTTTCATCTATACCTAAAATATCAACAATGTTTCATATAATATTCAGAATCATCTAATACCCATAAAATGTGGGCCTATAATTGCTTACCATGGTTAACGAGTTTCTCATTATTCATGCTTGGTTTTCATGAAGATGAACTCCAACTTTCTTCCTGGTGAATCACAATGACACAATATATATATTTCCAGCATTCTAGTCATGTGACCATAGAAATATGACATAATATCCCTATTAGGCATACTCAATGTTCAAGATTTTTTACCATTGCCATGAATTGTTTGTGTAACAAAATACAA
This sequence comes from Chamaecyparis obtusa, assembly GCA_027943335.1. Taxonomy (NCBI): domain Eukaryota; kingdom Viridiplantae; phylum Streptophyta; class Pinopsida; order Cupressales; family Cupressaceae; genus Chamaecyparis; species Chamaecyparis obtusa. Next base: position 1,141,633 of record BSBK01002856.1, read on the forward strand.
ATAGTTAATTATATTGTTCTTTGTTTGTAGGGAACACCTATAAGTGTTTCTTTGAGAAGATAGTGAATGCCAAAGATGAAGCTTGTGTGTTGTGCAAACTTAGAGTATGAGGCTTGACATCCAAAGATTGAGAATTTGTTTTCTAGATATGAAACAACTGATAGGGTGAATATCAAGTCAAGTAAATAACTCCTTTCTTCAAGTTTTTCAAATTTTGAATGACATAAAGCCATTTGACAAGTCACCAAAGATCATTAGATGTACACATAATTCTATTATGTTTTGAGACAATTAGATGGCAAGCTTTGAGTTCTAATGTAATAGCATGGCAAATTTGAAAGGTGTCCAAGTATAAGTGAGTTTTAGTCTAGAGATGTGTAGCTTGGGGTGTAGTTAAAGAAGGTGGAACAAAGGATGAGTTTGATGGAGAAAGAGTTATGACAATCTCTAGAAATGTGAATCATGTCAATGAAAGGTATATTAGAACTATATCTTAATATAAGAAGAATATAAAATTATAAAATATATAATTTAAAAATAGTAATACTAAATAGTTTCTACAAGATATTTTTTACTATTACAACTGTACACCCATATGACCTTACTATGTATTTAATGAAATCTAACATATAAGATTAAAATCAGAAAGCAAAGCAAAAACTATATTTGAAAACCTAAATCCTTCTACTCTAAATACTTGAATTAGACGCAACAAGCGATGCTACAAAATTTGGCATGGTGACTTTGTATATTTAGATGTGTGTTAAGCCCAACTAAAACACATAATTATGTTCAATGATTTTTGAGGAAAGTCCCCTCAAATTTCTAGCCATCATTTAAACAGTACCGTATCTTTGCTTTAGGTAATCTGGTCTCTTTCAGTGATGTCGGCCAATTATTCGTTGGGGCCCACGGGCGCAGCAGAAAGAGCAGGAGCCCGACATTTACTTCGACTTTTACATGGAAAAACTCTTTACACTGATACAAAAGCAGAACACATTCATTTCACTCCGCCCACAGATTACTTCTCCATCACTTGAACTGGAAATTCTGGGTGTTTTTATGTCTGAACATTCTGCGCAGCTTTCTCTGTGACTGGAAATTCAAGAATATCAAGAATTTCCTGGAAGCAATGAAAATAATAATTGTACCGTGTAAGGCTCAAATTATCTCTGTAAATACATGTAAATGGAGGGCATACTCTGCGCTTTGTACTGAATTATATTCCTGCATTAATTTGAATCTCTGGATTTTAGTGATAGGTTTAATGGGAATTTGTCTATCTGCTCAAGTAATTGATCCTACTGTTAAGTTAGTAGTAGAGGACGGGGGATTAAAGGAGTTTTGTGAGCCTGTAAAAGTAGAAGAAATATTGAGAGAAAAGTCAGGCTTCTTTATCTGCCATTCTGATTGCATGGATTTTGATCAGTATTTAACTCCTCTCAATCCACGAGATCTGCTGCGACTTGATGAGCTGTATTTTGTCCTCCCTGAAACAAAACTAAAATACCCTTTGCCCGCTTCTGAGATGGCTTCCATGGCCATAAAAGCCCTTTCTGAGTTGGAACGAAGGGCGTTCAAGAGCCAAAGTCAGTCTAGAGTTATGCCTCTGGAGAAAATTGTTGAGGATACCCGCCAAAATCATAGGTTTCCGTCAACAGACAGAATGGAAGAGTTCTCTGTTGCAGGACTTCAACCTCAAAAATCGAGAAATGTTGGGTATGATTCGAGAGGAAGAATGGTTTCCCGAAAGGCATGGAAGACGAGACTTTCCACAGTTCCCGAGGGATTCGCTTATTGACTGTTGGAAAAAAAATTAAATTAATTTTTGAATTTTCTCAAATTATAAGTAGACTTTATAGCCATATTGAAATATCTCTGGATTATTCATTTGCTGTATATCTAGTGGAGAACTTGTACTCTTGAAAGAAAGATCCCACAAGGAGTAGGGTATGTATGTCTTGTTTGTAGTGTAGTTAGGTGCCTCCCACAAGGAGTATGAGATAGTCTTATATCAGTGTTAGCATATGTAGACCCACAAATGAATGGTTGGTGTCGTAGACTATAAAAGATTATTTCCTTCTTTTGTTTTATTTTCATAAAAGAATTTGTGGGGTAGCCCAAAGCCCTTGTCATCTCTTATAAAAGTAACTTTTTTTTTTTTTTTTTTCCCTTGAAGTCATGAAGATAATGACACCAAGACATTTGCAATATATAATGATCTATTGTTCCTTGAATGAAGGATTTTCATAATGCAAATTTTGTTTCCTTTTCTTGTTTATAATGCAAATTTTGTTTCTTTTTCCTTTTTCTTGTGATAGTATGATTAACTTGTTGACATGATATCCATAGAGTGAAGGCTTCATTATGGAATAATTGTATTCAATAATTGGAAGAGTTGTATGCATTATTGTATCCAGTCAACTAATAAATATATGTGCATCTATTTAAACTCAAATGCAATTTTATTTATCTATATATGTTTGTTTAGTGAAAAATAAAATAAATAAATTTATTTAGATAGAGTGTAAATAAATAATCATAATTAGTTTGATATAAGAAATTTTTTTTTTAAAAAATGATTTATGTCAAATTTAATTTGTTTATGTAATTTGATTTAGTAGAATGAGTCTAAATAGATATAGGAGACAAGGATTAAGGAGTATATTTTTTCTTAGAAAATTATTTGGATCATTATCCATGTCATATCTTTTATGGCGTTGAAGACCCTCTATCTAACAAGACTTGATCTCTAATAAAAACATTCAAAATAATTGGACTTCATCAACAAATCAAAGATTTTCTAGTTGAAATTTTTTTAAAAAATTTTTTAAATGAATATTTGTGTGTCTATTGTTTTTATTACAATGATTTTATTTTAATATTCAAGACCTCAATGATAAAAAATGTTATTTTTATATTTGATCCATAAAAATAATAAATAAATATTTATAATATTTTCATAGATTTTTTATTGGTAATATATTTGATTTTATTAAAATTGTAACAAAGTATCACATACAACCTTATAGGTAGATTCAACCACCATATGTCTTGATAGCATTGGCAGAAAAACACTAAACCTTCCTCCACACAATGTGTTACAATGTCCATATTAACACAATATATGTGTTCCAAGTTCAAAAACTCTTCACCCATAATCCACTCCACAATTTTCCAAAAAATAGGCTCATGAATTTTAAATAAGCCTTTGAGGCTTTTCTTAGAGACTTTCCCTAAAAGGCATGTTGATACCTTTCTATAACCATCGTAAAATTAACTTTCATCTCTAGAATACTAATCTTAACAAAAACTACACTAAAAAGGGTATAGCCAAAGAAGGGTCAAAGGGAATTAAAAAGAAAAACAAGGTTATGTAGAACTTTCATCACCCACCATAATTGCAATAAACCCTCGAACCATGGGTCGTCATGATGAAATAATGCATGGCTGAAAATCTAGTAGTGTACGAGAGAAATCTTCCATCAATACTAAATCTAAGAAATTATCCCATATGTCATTTAACCCCTATCTCCATTAGATGCAGCTAAGCTCCCTACAAAATGCACCGTTGACCAAATTTAAAAAAACTTAAAACATAAAAGATTTTCATGAAATTCTCCCCATCTTTTCTTCATGATCTACATATTTTGTGGTCGAAAACCACAAAAGAATACAAAAAAATCATTATGTTTTTGTGATTATAGAAAAAAAGTTTGACATTTTTTTGTCTTTGGTGCATTTTGTAGGGAGCTTAGCCACTACCATCTCCATTATGATCAACATCCCACTTTGCTAACATGTCTTCCAACTTGTTCCTACAACACAATAAATGAGAGATTTTAAAATCCTTAAAGGAATTAAGGACAATCACAATGAGTATTATAAATTTATTCAAGTTACGTGCACTAGCCTCACCCTTGATAAAGGCATTGACAATAATTTAGGAATCACCCATACACAATGTATGTCAAGTTGCTTGCACCTCAGTCGAATTGTTTAACTCTTTCTATAATTTCTTTGTTCCCAATGTCACAATATTACCAAGGTGATCACAAGCCACAAATATTTCCCCAAATGGATTAGGATTCCCTCGTGAGACATCATCAAATTTGACTTTCAACCACCCCGAATTTGGATTTTCCATTCTACTATTTTTTTCTTTGAAATACTATAAATTAACCCAATCTGACCCATAAACAACCTTTTTCATTGATTTACTTTTTAAATTTATAATTGAAAACACCTAAAAACTATAAACTACATGAATAAATTAAATATTTTTAATAACGAAGGATTTGTAAGTTTTGAGGTCCATCATTAAAAAACATATATGAATTGATAACACATACATTTAGAGTTTAAAAATAAAGTTAACCTCTCCACTAGTTTATAGAATAAGTGTCTAATATTTTAATAAAATTCAATGAACATTATTTTAGAAAGAAAAGTTTAATATATAGAAGATGTAGTAAGCTATAAGGTTCAAAATGAAGCAAACATGTGATTGTGTTTTTTTGGATTGTAAATTCTTTTCCCTTCATGTTAGTATTCTTCTAGTGCTTTTGTACCCTAGTTGATAATTTCTCACATAAGAAGTTCAATTTCCTAGGTCTCCATACCCTCATTGTAATAATTATGCTATCATATTTATCTCCATGCTTTGTGATCTCTAATTTTGTAGACATACCAATCAAATACATGATATGAAACAATATCTACTTCAAAGTGTTGATTTGGTGGTGCTATGCACATTGTGAGGTTATCAAATGACTATGTGAAATCTTATGCCTCTTGGATGGGTTGTATACCCATGATCTTAAGATCCATGTATACTAGTGGCTACGAACAAAGATTATTGTTATTCGTGGATATAAAGTTCCTATGTGGTAGGGTCATGGTATTCTTGTGGTTTTGGATATGTCAAATCCATTAACAATTAGAAAACCACCACATCGATATGGCCTCTCACTATTTCTATCTTTTTGGGTTGTAACATTGACTAGCACCATGTCATCTCGTATATTTTACTTTTGTGGGGTACATCTATGCAATCTTGTGGGGTTATGATCTAGCTTAAAACAATACCTTTTGGGGGTCATTAATGAACCATTTTCCTGTCATGCTTGGGACCAAAAAGATAAATATAGTAATAATAATTTTATCTGGCTAACATATGTCATGGTTATAAAAATCTCTAGGGATTAGCAGATTATTAAATTTTATCATGCACCATGAACTAGTTGATTCCATTTCATACACTAATAGGAGTATAATATTCTATATTTTTTGTGTAGTCACAAATATCTCAATAGCCATTATCTCAATGACGAGATAGCTAGTCTATTGGTTGCACATAACCAATGATCAATCACATATAGTAGAAAATTATGGTTCTCCATTGGTTTATGTGATTGTCCGCTTTCTATGCACTTGATTGTCACTCTGTGGGTGCAATAAGAATTTTGGATCCTATATAACATACAAAGTGTATATAAATAGTAGTTATTGACATCATTGTTGTATTTTATTGATACACCATTAAATAATGGGTGTTATTTTAGTAATGATAAAAAAAGAGGATAAAACAACAAACTATGACAACTAAAGTCAAAAGAAAATTATTTGATGAAATTCTTGTTACTTGTGAGGAAGTCCAAAGAGTCCCTCTTGGACACTTTGTTAGTTATAACATGATCTTCAATTTTATTTGAACATCAACCTCAATGCACTATTATTTTTTTATTTCTTAGTCTTGGAGATTTCTAGAAATACTTCCATGACTAAGTTTCATTCATAATGTCATTGGTAATCTCAATTTTATCATTAAGGCTATGTACAATTTTGATCAACTTTTCATCATTTTTTTTCACTCTAGTGTCTCCTCATGCACATTCATTTGGTTTTGTAAACTTCTAAACTTGCTTCTTCAAAGATTAAAGCATATTTTTCTTTCTATTACCCTTCTTTCTACTCAAGTTATTTTTAATGACTTAATTATACATCATCTTGTTGTCCTCTTCCATAGACTTGTTATGGTCCTCTTCTTATTCTTCCTTGTCTCCTTTTTATTCACCATTGTCCTCATCACCTTCACTAACAACATATTCCTCCTAATCATCCTCCTCCTCGGTCTATTCCTCATCTTGATCATCTTTGATGTCCTAAACTTCCGCCTTATCAACATATTTTTTAGCATTAGCCATCATATAAATTCTTGTAATCAATGACCACCCTAAGAACCCAAATTATTAACCTTCTCGTTTCCCCTATTAGGTTGCACATCTTTATCTTCTCCTATGTCTATAGTAATTTTGAGGTTGGGATTTTTCATCTCCCTTTTCATTTTTTTGTAAGGGAAGACAACATCAAGAAATTGGGTTTTCCTCTTATCTAGGGTAAATTTCATAGATTATCATAAAAAGGATGGATATTTGGCATCATATGGGAAATCACAAACCCAATAAAAGATTCAAAAAGATTATCATTTCCTTTTCTTTATTTTTTCATTAAAAAGTTACTTGGTTTTAAAAGAAGCATGGTCCAAAGTGACCAAACTAGGACTAGTGGGGAAAGGTTAGTACATAATAGACAAGTCTAATTTATAAATGGTATTTTTGAGAACTTGGTAAAGAGGAGGATTACTAATTAGATACGTCATCAAAACTATATTTTTTATGCCAGAAAGAAAAAGGGAAACCTTTTTTTCACTATTTATAATACAATTTAACACTTGGAGAAGTGATATTTTTGACTCGTGGTAAACCTCCCTTCTAAAGTAAAGTATTTCTTGATATAGAAACATACCTAGTCACAAGGAGGAGTAAACTTATTTATATCATATTCATTTTGATTCTTTCTAATTTTCACTTTTCCTTCAAAGAAGTGAACAAAAATTCCTTGTATTCACTATTGCTCCTTCTAGAAATTTTATTAACTCTATATCTCAAACCCACCACCCACCTAATCAATTTTGAAGTGACGTCAAACTTTAAGCTTCCTATATTGATTTAGTAGTTTGTTTGTGCATCACATTTTCTAAAAATGCCAAAAGGCACTTCATGAAATGATAGAAGTCATGTTGTAGGAACCTAAGTGGTGTTGAGTTCAAATCTTCTTCGATAAAAAAATAAAAATATAGAATTTTTTTTCCTAAAAACAAAGGGATGAATACCATCATTATCAAGGGTGACTCGATGAATTTTTTCATTGAACTATTAATCAAAAAAGTAAAATCTAGTTGGAAAGTGAAGGACTTGATTGATGGAGCCCACTCCAATATCATGACTTTCTATAATGAGATGGTTTTACATATGTTTAGAGAAGGAAACATGTTAGAAGACATCCTTGGTAACTTAAACAACTCAAACTAATGATTGCATGATCTTTTAGGATATCTCTTCCTCACTGCTATAATTTTATAAAGGTTAGGCATGGAAAAATGCAATAGTATAATTTAATTATTCAACATCTATGAAGTTGGTTTGACATACCGAACTCATGACGAGTTTCAGTTTGATTAATTTCATCCATGGAAGTTCTAGAACCTACCTTTGTTTCCCTCTTTGGTTCTAGTTTTAGTTACTCTATATTGAATCTATTTATTGGTGACAATGGGTGGGGATCCAATTTAAATGGAACTAAAAGATCACAATAATGTTAAAAAGGACCATGAGGTTTAGGATATCCTAGAGATGGGAAACTGCAATCCTACATTATGTCCATGAAAGGATTTGATCTAGAAAGTTCATGGAGTTTACTTATTTAAGGAAGAAGTGTGTGGTGAGGTTGCACGTAACATCTTTCCAAGTCTCAAAAAATACTTTTTCTTGAGCAAATAGAATCCCTATTGAAGATGGGCTCTTTTTGAAGAAAACAAAAGGAGACTATAATGAGGCAATACAAACATTCTTAAAATAAGAAGGAAAAGTGTACCAACTCTGAAGTGATTTCAATTGTGAAGACCTTGTTGTGATATTGCTATCAGGATTCAACTGTGTAGTTTTTTGAGTCAAACTCATTGACCCATGTTTCATGAGTAGTGGTTCACACGAACCCATCTCTCATGAGAATGAATGGAACACTTAACAATCATTGGATCTAGGTGATTCTCATAGAGGTGAAGCACCGAGACTTCCCAGGAGGTCACGCATCCCAGTACTACTCCAGCTTAAGCATGCTTAACTATAGAGTTTCCTCCATGGTTAAACCCACTTATCAATGTGAAGACCTTATTAAGGCATGGCTGAGAGTTCCTAAAATTCTAATGAGATATGCCACTTTGGAAGGAAGATACAAAAGGTTCAATACCTTTTTGTTTCCTATCCTTAATCATTCTTGTCACTAGATGAATATTAATTTTCCTTACTGGTTCTAAGAAATATCCTCTTCACCAATGTTAATTTTATGGTTTTATCAATATAATATGGTTCTCACACCTATGGTTAATCTCAAACCCAAAACTATAAACCATTCAATTCTTGTGCACATACAACTCCTAAGCTCTTACTCTAAACAATTGTTCCCCTTTGACTATTCTGGCCCCCAAGAACCCCTCTCTCTAGGCTTTTCTTTCTGCCTTGGCTATTATGTTTAATTTTACCCTCAAGCCATCTAAAGGAAAAATGAAAGAAAAAAGGATGCACTTTTCTAATCCCCAAAGGTGTTGGTTTAAGCCTCTAGAGAAATCCTATGTGCCTGAAATAGAATACATTGATGATCTACCTCAAGATATAATACCAATTAATATTTTTGTTTTGACTCTCGTATCCCTAATTCCTTGTGCAACAACACCCTCCTCTCCCCCTGCTTAAAGAGGACTCCATTGTACTTGAGAAGGTTCCCATGTTTAAACCTAACCAAATGAAATGTATCTTATACATCAACCTTCAAACATAAATGGAAGACATATGCAGGGATTTAAATATACACAAGAAACTATTGAAGTGGTAAATGACCCAATTTCATTAGGCAAAAACCTTGAAAGTGGGGTTTTGGATAAAATTTTTAATAAGAAAACCCAAGAGTAGCCTCAAATAATTAACTTTGACAATACTGAATGGGAACAAAGTAAGATTATTGTAGAGACCTTTAAAAGATGGAAAGTTATTGCCAAAAAAATTCAAATAATCAAACAAGAAATCATGAATCCCTAGTTGGAAGCCATGGTATTAAAGTCAAAAGAAAATTAGGAAGTCCTAAACATAAGGGAGAGCTATTGAAGCCTACATTGAAATCAAAATGGTAGTTTCAAAAGGCTACCAAAAGATTTTGTTAGAGAGTGATTCATTGAATATTTTTGTTTGTCTTAAGGGTACTCAATAACCAAGTTGGATGATTAGAAGTTTTATTCATGATAGCCTTGAAGTGATTAAATCTTTTGAAGAATATAAAGTCTCTCGTGTGTTTTAAGAAGGAAATAAAGTTGTTGATGATTTTGTTTACATTGGAGTTAAGTAACCTAATATCTCTTGGTGGGGAAGAAATGATCAAATCATTGTGGAAATAAAAAAATCTCATCTTCAATTAGAGTTGGTTATATTGAAGTGGTAGCTTTCTATGTAATTATATTTCATTATACTTGGCTCATGAGAATGGGAGGGATGAGGTGTTCAGATCCTATTATGGGATGTAAAGGTAGGTTATTAAATTATAATTTTTTTGGCCTATCATAAATGGCAATATTTTCATCACTCACCTGGGTAGTCTTTCCCCTACCCTTCTCCTATTTTGCACTAGTCTTTGGATTCCTATGGGCTCCTTTTGCAACTATGTTATGGGTGGAGATAGGAATATGGAAGATCCTACCTCTTATAACAATTGGTAGAATAGCCTCCTTGTGTGGGACAAGCTCTCAATAGATGTCATTACCCAATACTTGGAGAAACTTCATGGTTGCAACCCTCAAGTGACCAAATCCTTTTTAGATGGGTGGGAGAATGGCATGTTGCATGCCTACTTAGTGGAAATTTATGATACCCAAGACCTTATATTTGAAATCATTGGCATGTTGATTGAGAGAAAGAAGTTTTATAGGGATTGAAAGGCTTCAAATGAAGTAGTTAGTATTTCCTTCAAAGAAGATGAATGGGAGAAGGTCAAGTAGACTACATCTAGGGGATATGATTTTGGGTCCATAAAATGCATCTGGGATGCGACTATGGAGGTAATCATGAGGTACATTACTCCTTATGTTCATTTTGCAAGACTTTTTAGCCATCATTTTATGATTTTAAACCATGTTAGGCATAATTGATGGATCTCTATGCCTTTTTATCTTCTTTCATCTCTATAATAGGATTAGTGAGCATATGAAGAAACTTGATTCCCGAGTTCTCCATGAAGGTCTCATTCTCCTCATCATGGATTCTGAAAAACCTGTGTCTATTCTGTCAAAACCTTTCAATCCCGAGCACAAAATTAAATTTGCCCAGAATGCCCATGTGCACTATTTTGAATACTCATACTCTACTGACCTTGAGGATGCCTCATCTGATAAATCGTAAACACCCTAGGAAGAAAAATTCTTCCCCTAAATGGCCCCATGGGTATGAAATTGACAAAGATGACTTAGATTACATGCTCCGAGTGCAGCATGTTCTAGCCTCTCAAACCCCAAGATACATTAACTGTCTCTACTTTTAGGCAATCTGGTCTCTTTCAGTGATGTCAGCCAATTATTCCCTGGGGCCCATGGGCGCAGCAGAAAGAGCAGGAGCCGGACATTTACTTCGACTTTCTATCTTTATAGTGATAGAAATGCAGAACATATCGTAGCCTCCTCTGTCATGCAAGTTCAAGAATACCAAGACTTTCCTGGAAGCAGCGAAAATAATAATTCAACCGCGTAAGGCTCAAATTATCTCTATAAATACAGGTAAATGGAGGACATACTCTGCGCTTTGTACTGGATAATACTTCTGCATTAATTTGAATCTCTGGTTTTTAGTGGCATAGGTCTTATGGGAATTTGTCTATCTTCTCAAGTAATTGATCCTACTGTTAAGTTAATAATAGATGATGGGAGATTAAACGAGTTTTCTGAGCCTGTAAAAGTAGAAGAAGTATTGAGAGAACAGCCAGGCTTCTTTATCTGCCATTCTGATTGCATGGCTTTTGATCAGTATTTAACTCCTCTTAATCCACAAGATCTACTGCAACTTGATGGACTGTATTTTGTCCTCCCTGAAACAAAATTAAAATACCCTTTGCCCGCTTCTGAGATGGCTTCCATGGCCATAAAAGCCCTTTCTGCGTTGGAACGAAGGGCGTTCAAGACCCCAAGTCTGTCTAGAGTTATGCCTCTGGAAAAAAATGTTGTCGATACCCGCCAAAATCATAAGTTTCCGTCAACAGACAGAATGGAAGAGTTCTCTGTTGCAGGACTTGAATCTTTAAAATCGAGAAATGTTGGGTATGATTCGAGATCTGTTAAGAAATGTAAGCGGTCGGAGTCAAGAGGAAGCATGGCTTCACGAAAGGCATGGAAGACGAGACTTTCCACAGTTCCCGAGGGATTCGCTTCCTGAATGTTGGGAAGAAAATTTAAATTAATTTTTGAATTTTCTGAAATTAGAATTAGTCTTTATGGGCATATTGAAATATCTGAAGACTATTCATTTCCACATTCTGCTTTCTTCTCTTTTCATAAAAGAATTTGTGGGTAGTTGCCGTTGTCATCTACTATAAAAGAATCTTTTTATTTTGTTTTTCCCTTCTTTTTTAAGTCGTGAAGATAATGACAGCAATATATCTATAATACAAAATGATCTATTGTTCCTTGCATGGAACATTTTCATAATGTAAATTTTGCTTTTCACTTTTCTTTTTTCTTTTCTTATCAAAGTATGATTAACTTGTTGACATGACATCTATACATTGAAGACTTAATTATGAAAGAGCTGTCTTTGGTAATTGTCGAGTAATAAATATATGTGTTCATCTATTTAAACTCAAATACAATTTGATTTATCTAAATATGTTTAATTTAGTGAAAAATAAAATAAATCAATTTATTTAAATAGAATGTAAATAAATAATCATAATTAGTTTAATATAAGAAATAGTTTATTTTTAAAAATATTTTATATCAAATTTAATTTGTTTATATAACTTGATTTAGAAGTACAAGTCTAAGTAGATATTTGAAACAACAATTAAGGAGTATAATTTTTCTAAAATTGTTTGGATCATTATCCATGTCATATCTTTTATGGTGTTGAGAGCCCTCTATCTAACAAGACTTGATCTCTAATCAAAACATTCAAAATAATTTGACTTCATCAACAAATCAAAGATTTTCTAGTTCAAATTTCTTATTTATTTTTTTTCAATGAATATTTGCATGTCTATTATTTTTATTACAATGACTTTATTTAAATATTCAAAGTTTTTTCTTTTGGAAAAAGGGTGTTAAAATTTTATTCAAAACAAATTAAAAAGTACAAAGTAGAAGGCCCAAAGCTAGACTAGGACCACCTATCGAAAATAAGAGGTTTTAAAAGGAACCCCACTAGAAAAGAAACTAAACAATTTTATCCTCCATAATTAACTTTTCTAAAGTCTCTATATACTCACTTTGCCCAAAAGGTCCCAATCCTCTACATCCCACCAATCCAATTTCTCTGAAGCACATTGTTCCAAATAGTCAACCACTCTATTCCATTCCCTAGGAATATGACAAAAAGAAATATGATCCAAAGAAGAGAAAAAATTCAAGATTTTCTTAACCGCTAAGGCTAAATGCAAGTTAGCTTCATCCAAGTGTTGTGTATTCAACGTATCAACCACAATCTAAGAATTAGATTCACAAGCAATCTTCTTCCAACCAAGAGAACAACCTTTTTCAATAGCATGAAGAATAGCTATAGCCTCCATGAGGTTATTAGAGTGATGTCCCTTATAAGTAGAGAAGAAGAACACCATCGTTGTCACTATTTCTACAAATACCCCCAATTATTCCATGTCCAGGATTCCCCCTGGAAGAACCATCAGTGTTAATTTTTAAAATTCCCTAAGGATGAGTAAGCCATCTCCCATCTCTATAATTTATTTGTTTAGCTCATCTCAATCTTCTCTCAACAAAATGACCAATTCCATTGCCAACTAGATTCAATTCATTATCACTTCCAAATCACCAGAGTCTACAAACCAAAAATATCACATTTTCCCAAAATAGTTTCTTATAGCCTGAAAATAATCTTTCTCCAAACTAGAGCACTCATCAATTTAGAATCCTAAAAGGTCCTTCTATTCCTCTCTAACCATAAGTTGCAAATGATGAAAATCTGTCCAAGCACCCAAGCAACGTGTACACAAGGGGTCTTAGCTGGAGGGCATCCTAGACTTTTGCAAATTTCAACTTTAGAGGTGGCATGGATATAGACATGGCTCCAAGCTCCCCAACACCATTGCCAAATCTATCTAGTACAAACATTGGAAGAAGAGATGAGAAATGCATTCTTCACTACTCTTACAAAGGAAACATTTAGAAGGACCCTAAAAAACCATTCTTTTGCAAATTCTCCTAGGCGAGGTACTTACTTTGAGCAACAAACTAGAGAAAAAAAGTTTCATTAAGGCTAAGAGGAACTATTCCAAACATGCTTCCACCAAGGCACATTTCCCTAACCATGTAATTGCATATCTATCTCAAGGTAACCAGAACTAACATAGAATTTACCCTTTAGATCTGGACCCCAAGCCAAAACATCATGTTCCTTAATAGGATTGTCGAGTCTACTAGATAAAATTTTGGCTAGCTCTTGTCAATTCTCTTCAGTGCCACCCACTAGCCATTCCTAAGGATCTTTCCAACAAGTCACTTCCAAGTGACCCTTGAGGACAAAAGTCTTAAAATTATCCAGTGTACTTTAACTATCTTCAATAAAGATTTTATAGAGGAGTTGAAGGTGAGGAAACTAAGAAATAATTTGGGGAGTGACCATCCCAAGAATCATGCCAAAAAAGAGTATCAGACCCCTTATTGATAATCCAAAACAAACCCTTCTTGATGATTTTTTCCCCTCTTTTGAGAGTATCCCGGATCATATAACTCCTCCCCAAAAAATTTCACTAATGCACATCCACACTACAAATTCTCTGAAGGTATTTACGAGTAATGATTTTGGCCCAATCCTGATCCTGATAGGTACACCATCTCCAATACAACTTGGCTACCAAAATATGGCCAATCAAACCTACAAGATAGATCCCCCATCTTTCCTTGTCTTGCACATCAAATCCCATCTAACAAGGATTCATTTGAAAAAATAAAATTGCCAAACCAAAGAAACTGATGAAATATTGCATCAAACTCTTTCACAAATCTAGAAGGGGCCACTTGCACAAAGTATCTATACATAGGAAGAGCCTAAACCACTGACTTCAACAAAGTCATCCTTCTAGCAAACAAAAGACATCTACAAGTCTAGTGACTAGCTCTCAAATGAAACTTGTTTAAAATCTCTAGCCAAGAGTCTCTACATTGAGATCCCACACCAAGAGGAATCCCAAGATAAACCAAAGGGAGAGAACCAATCTAAAATTTGAGGATTTGAGAAATCTTAATTTGAATAAGATAAGGATTATTAATGAAATAAATATAAGACTTTTCCTCATTAATTCTCTATTCGAAAGAATTGAAATAAGTATATGTAGTCTTCCTAAAACTAACAGCTTCATTAATTCTAGTCATACCATTAAAAGTAGTATCGTCAAAAAAAATTGTGAGAGTAAGGATGTATATTATTGCACAAAAACTCCAACCCCAAATAAATCTTTTTTAGAAACTGAGATTTAATAAATCTACCGAGCCTCTCATCCATGATGATGAACATATATGGAGAAAGGGGGTTGCCTTTCCTAAGATATGTGGAAGAACTTAACAACTCAGTAAGCTCCCCATTAACAAGGATTGAGAAAGAGGTAGAGGAGACACAACTCATAACCTAGTTACCATTGAGTCCAAAATCTAAGAGAACCTTTAGTAAGAAAGCCCATTTAACCCCGACATACACCTTTTCCATGTCAAGTTTGATAAACAATGCTTTCTCCTTATAAGTTTCCATAGATGAATGACCTTTGCAGAAATCACAATCCCATCAAGAATCTGTCTATCCATAAAAACTCCTTCTTTCTCATTGTAAATCAAAGATCTGAGGTAATCTTGAGTATTTTCATAATCAATTTGGTAATAATCTTCAAAAGATCTGATTCGGTAACTTCCTAGAACTCCTAAAATTCTCCAATTGGGAAGTCATTAAGTCTTGGGGCCTTACTTTTCTTTATATGGAAGACAACACTCTCAACTTCCTATAGTAGGATGGGGCACATGAGAGTCTCATTCATTTCATTAGATGCTCGAGAGGGGATGCATTCTAGAATGGAAACTTCATCTTCTCTAGAAGGAGGAGAATATTTTGTGAACAGGGAATAAAACTATGATGAGCTTCTTAAGAGATATCTACCATAGAGTAAATTTGAGAACCTTTTTAAGACACTAGAGAAGTAATAAGATTTCTAGTTCTTCTTTCCCTTATAGAATTATGAAAAAAGGTAGTATCATTGTCTCCTTCCTATAGCCAATTAGTTTTAGACTTTTTCTTCCATAAAATTTCTATACAAAGCTCCAATTGCTCCAATACCTTCATAGCCATAGCCTCCTCCTAACTAAGATCCACAGTAAGACACTGATCCCAGATCAAGAAAGTGATAGAATCAAATCGCTCTTGGGCTGCCCTTCTATTTAAGTGCAAATATCCAAAGCATTTCCTATTCCACCTTTTGAAATTATATTTAAAAAAATTCAATCTTTTAGTAAAAGAATGCATGGCCCTACCATGAGAAGGCCCTCCTTCAAACCCCCAATCATAAAATAAATCCTGGAGAGAAGGACCCAACAACCACATAAGATGAAACTTGAAAGAGAGATTCTTTGAAGTTATGGTAGAGGCAACAAATAATTTGATAAACCAATGATCTGAGCCTCTCAAATCCAAAATCTCATAGCTAGTGTTCCATTTGTCACTCATCAAGAAATAAGAAACAAGGAATCTATCAAGTCTCTCTAAGATCGCATCTAGCCCACATCTTTTGTTGTTCCAAGTAAATATACTGGATTATTTATCTTCACATCACTAAAACTAAATAGATCAATATTATCATTAATGGGGATGGAAAAAATTTCTAGTGTAGCCACACCCCCTCTTTTCTTTTCCAAATTGCAAATTGCATTAAAGTCACTAACTAGAATCCAAGGGAGGTGGGAGCCAAAGAATAGAAAAATATAATGTGATCCCAAAGCTGTGATTTTTGCATAAGATCACTAAAAGCATAAACACTAGTCCACCATAGAAAATGACGACTGACTGGAGATCCATAAGTAAGGAACAACCTTCTTTGGATCCCAAAAATAAGTAATTACACATGAACTACCATAGGTACCAACATAATGACCCACTCCATGAAACCAGATTCTAGAAGCTTTGTTTTCCATACCTTCTACTATCAAAATAGTTTCTTAAATAAAGATAATGTCAAGAAAATGAGAACCAATCAAATCCTAAACAACCTTTTGTCTAGGGAAGTTGTTCAAACCCCTTACATTCCAAGACAAAGTTATCATTTATGAGGATGGAAGAAGTGGGCATTGATAGGCTTCACTAAAATAGACTCTACAAAAGTATCCCCAATAATATTTACCTTCTCTTGATCTTTCCTCCACCCGCTACTCAAAAGCTTCTCCATAGCTGACTTTTTAATGTTTTTTTTATAGAAGGCCTAGGGTTAGAGTAGCCTTACTAGTTTTTCTAGATTCTAAGTTATCCTTCAAAGGAGGAGAAGTTGAGACTACAAAATCTACTCCCTCTTTCAAGACCAAAGCCCCACAAAGCTCAGATATCTCTAGAATCTTGAGAGGAAAATTTGTGTCCATTTTCCCATCTCATCATTCTAATATAGCTAAGTTTTCAAAAGATCATTCCTTTTTTCCTCATCAAAAACCACTCCCTAAAGTTTAGTGCTTGAAGATAATTCAACTATGATTCCTTCTTCCTGATTCAAATCATCCAAAACCTCAAATTGGTTAAAAATCCCATCATTTTTTCTATCCATTAGAGTTCTCTTTTGACCTCTTCCCTTATTTGACACAAACGGATCCATCATTATCTATAGTTCCTTCAAATATCTTGGAGTCTTCCCTTTGTTCACTTTAGGAGGAAAATTTGAAGGACCATTGGTAGTTGCAAGTGATGAACTAAATATAGGGAACCATCTTTGAAAATGCTTGTATTCATGATAGATTCTACATCTAAATAGAAATGGACCTCATAATCTAATTGTTGGATCTAAGAGGATGATCCAATAAAAATGTCTATAGAATTTGGTGTTACAAGTAGTGGTTGTCGTTGCACCAAAAGATCGACCTGTTAATGCCCGTTACAACCACTAGACTTATAGAACATAGGAGGTTGTTAAACCATGTCACGAATCCCAAGGGGAGCACTAGCCATTTTTCCAACAATCTCCCCCTCAACATTACCCGAGGGGATTCAAACCTATGACCAAGCTCTGATACCACTTGTTACAAGTAGTGGTTGTCGTTGCACCAAAAGATCGACCTGTTAATGCCCGATACAACCACTAGACTTATAGAACATAGGAGGTTGTTAAACCATGTCACGAATCCCAAGGGGAGGGCTAGCCATTTTTCCAACATTTGGTAATAGGTTATTTAAATCAACTTCAACACAAATGCGAGCATAAGAAACTAACTTTCTTTCATGTGTTTGAGTAGCAAGACCAACTAACTTGCCCAACAAAAGACCAATGGAGTGAAGAATGTCATCCTACTAGAACTCTAAGGGAATCTTTGGAAGGAAAATACAAATAGGTACTCGCGAGGGAATCTCCTCTACTAAGTTGAAGCTCACATGTGAAGGTTTTATGAAGAGCCCAACCTGATTGAAAAAATATGTGCCTCCTTCTAAAGATTTATTTCTATCTATCATGTTTGAGAAAACAACCAGAAAATAATTATTGGCTACCAACATTATTTCCATGTTACCTTCAGGATTCCAAACCCATGTCATCCAAGACTCCAAGATGGGTAAACAAAGTCGAATCACTAAGAATATGTAGATGAGAGCATGATTTCTCCAATATATGAAACATCCTCCAAAACTATTTCTAGCTAAATCATCAAGATAAAATGCTCTTGGCATCTCTCCAAACACACATTCACCTTCTTGATTTTAGAGACTCCTTTAGAAGGATCCATGCCTTCACCAAAATTATTTCTTAGGCTATCCTTGACAATTACATGTAGAGAAGAAGAAAGATCTAATACATCCATTTCTTTAGAAAGCTTGAGACCCAAAGAAGCTTCAAGTTGGGCCATGCAAAACCAAATGATGTTGGAAATAAAAGCTCTCACCTTACCAACTCAAAAATCCCAAGAGAAACTCATATTTCACCATAAACCAACTATTTCAAAATTACTGAGAAAATTTATCACCAAAAACCCTAACCCCAAAAGAAAAAATGCTATAAGGGTAAAAGCACAATAACATGTCACCCTTTTACAAAGGAAGAGGCTCACAACACCAAAACTAAAAAACTTCAAGGGCATAAAAGTAACATTTCTATTTAGAATTTGAAGATGATGTAAACTGATGAAATGTGTGAAATAGGATGAATTTTATGCCTATAATTTTTAAAAATTATTTTGGACATAAATTAATATATTTTTTTAATTTTTAAGGTCTATTTTTCATGTCCTAAAAAATACAACAAATCAGGGGATTTAACTCCCATCAAATAATTATAAGTAAAACATTATTTTTTCCTCCAATTTCAAAATATGTTTTAGATGACATGTATACCTAGTGCAAGAAAAAGGAAAGAAGTGTTTTCAATCTATAATTTGCCCATTATAAGTATTCAAAGTACAACTTACATGAAATCAATAGTTTTTATCTCCCGCCACTTTTCACCTATCAAAATTATTCCAAAATCTAAATAAATTATATATTCTTGAAGAAGATTCTCTTCTCTAGTGCCGCATATAAATTATTATTTTTTACTTGATTTACTATTCTTTTTAATTTATCAAATCGACAACTTCTCAAAGCTTTATATACCTACATGCAGTTTTTTACAAATTTGTTTAACATTTTCTAATTGAAATTATATAAAATTTATATGTCTAGAATTGTAGTTCTGAGATCTACAAAAGGGTAGTTTTAGTTTTTTGAAATTTTTAATTTGCAAAAGAGAAAAAAACACCACAAGTGCAAATTCTGCATTTTTTGTGTTTCTGAAGTTTTGGTTGCCAAGTTGGCATGCCACTTAGGATGACTCGGCCGAGTCATCTAAGAAGTCGGCCCCTCGTGACCGGTCACATGGGCGACCGCCCTTTCAATCCGAAGGGTATATATGTGTGTGATGTTTTTTTAAAAAAATATATCAATTGTGAATTTATATTCTTATTTTAGGATATAAGGATATTTTGAAGCAGGGAGTCATTTTTTCAGTGAAGTTATAAAGATATTTTGGTTTCGATAGAGTTTGAAGACAAGCTTTTTAGTGACAAAATAGTAAAATAATAAAAAAGTTCTTGCTTAGATATTTGAGCAATGGGAAATAAAAGGACTAGAATAAGGAAGTATGATCATAAAAGGGATGACCAAATGAAAGGTCATACGAAACGTGTCCAAGAGCAACCGGTCGATGTTGAAGAACCTATCATTGTAGAAGGTGCAACTCAACTAGGGGAGGATATTGGTACTAGTAGTCGAAGTATAAATTTTTTTCCTACAATGCAAAATTTGATGGACATGAATGAGGAATCACTTATTAGTCAAATTGAACCGAAACACCTGGTACCTGAAAGCACTATTAAATTGCATCTCAAAAATATGTGGATGGACTATTTTGAGAGTAAATCTTTGGTGGGAAAAGCACAATTGTTTGCAAAGTTATTCAAGAAAAAAGAAATGACTCCGGTTTTGGAGTTGTTGGGTATTGATAATAGGAAAATTGGAGGTAAAGTAAAACAAACAATAATTCAAAGTTTACAAGATACACTAAATGTTGTTAACAGGGTAGATCATAAAGGACCAGATTCAAATGCAGCTAGAAGAGCCTTGATGACTATGATAACTAGCAAGAAATTGACACATAGAAATCAAGTTCGAGCAATTTTTGATTTACTCAAGGTATCTCGAAGAGCTGTACAGAGATATATTAGGAAGAGAAATATGTTGGATATGGATATTGAAAAGAATTGGGTATAGATTTGTAGACTTCCCCATAAAGATAGAATTTCTGAAGATGTAAGAAGATGGGTCATTGATTTTTGGACCAACCACTCTCATGTTTCTTCCAATAGAAAGGACACTATACAAATTCTAGATGAAGAGACCGGTATGAAGATTTCACATCCAAAACATTTTGCCGATACTACACAAAGTGAATTGTTTGAAGCATTCAAGCATGAATTTTCAAATGTGAAAATAGGTCAGAGAATGTTTGAGATGTTACGACCTTGCTTCGTACGCATAAATAAAGTTCATGAAACATGTTGTCGAAATCATGTTGAGTTTCACTTATACTTGCAATCATATAAAAGGTTTATGGAAATACTTAATCTAGATATGGCTACTGGAAGTACAACAGAATTTGTAAAGTCTATTTTATGTGATAAATCAGAAGATTCAGATGAATTCAATGTCCATTGTATAAAAAATGAATGCAATAATTGTGGAAATTTGCAAAAATTTCCTTTACAATTTGATAATATTGATGTTACAACACCAGTCCAATGGAAGAGATTTGAATATGAGACATACCAAACGAAGACAGGAGGTGAATAAAAAAAAATTACATTAAAGGAGAGTGAATTACCGTACCTTCAGTTCATGGAAAAATTTTGATCTATGATTTATCCACATATCCAACATTGTCATGGTGCACGATGGCAAGCTAAACAATTTCGTGATTCCAAAAATTGTTTCCCACCTGGTTGTATTCTTTCAGTTGTAGATTTTGCGGAGAACTATACATTTTCCCCTCAAAAGGAGATCCAGAGTCAATATTATCATTCTGATCAAGTTGCAATATTTGTGTGTGTAACCTATAGAGATGCACAATACGAATTGGATGAGATAGATGGTACAGATCAAAATGAACGCATTATCATCAAAGAAGGTTCATTTCTATATTAGTGATGACAGGGTTCATGATAGGAGCTACATGGCTCATTGTTTCAACATGTTTTTTAACAATCTTGCAAGTCGTGGGATAAATGCTTCACAACATTGGATCTGGTTTGATGGGTGTGCAGGTAAGTACGTGTGCATTATATAAATTTTCTTTTAAAGTTTCTCAATTCTAGATATATTTATGTGTCACATATTTATACATTTTTATATTTATTTGAATTGTAGGTCAATTTAAGTCTACAAAAGCCTTTAATTGGTTAGCCATGCAACATGCTAGACACAACGTTAAGTTTGTTTGGAACTTCTTTGAAAGTGGACATGAAAAAGGAGAGCATGATGGAGCAGGAGCATGCGTGAAGTGTGCACTCCGACAACATGAACTTCAAGGTATGTGTATGTATACATTTGATATTCAACTTGTTTACTTGACTCTAGACTATTTAAAACTTTACATTACATGTACACATGTATATATATATACTAAATTGTTAAAAATATATCTCTCTAGGTAACATGTTAGAGAATTCAAAGAAAATTGTTGAATGGTGTCAAAATCATTTCGCTACTCGAGACACACAATACAACAAACGTTACTTTTGGGAAGTGATAGGTATTTATTTAATTTACTTTTGTTTTTTGAACTCAAATTCAAAAAACTATATATAGGTCTGTCACATGTGTGTGTTTTAACTTGTGTGTGTGTGTGTGTGTATAGCTCATGTGAATTACACAATGTATGAATTTGTGTACATATATATTGCATTTCACATTTTTCATGATTTTAAACTGAGATCTATATATCAATCCATCCAATCCAAATATCAATTGATCGAATCCCTACAATTGTCAATCAATTGTTGGAATTAGAAGTTTGCATCAAGTGATGACTACGGGACAACACAAGCCTCCACTGATTCAACTAAGAGATAAATCATGCTTTTGTGAAGATTGTCTTAACAACAACACAATGAGTCAATGTGTTAATATTGCAAATGGATATGTTTCAAAATGGGATCATAAAGTGTTAATTAGAATGCCTCCTTATGAAGATGATGACAATGTCATAGACATCCATGATCCTATATATTCAGCTGACTATGAACGTGTTTCTGATTTAGTTGTTACAGGTGCGTATTTTTTATTTCTAGGTATATTTGTGATATATATATATATATATATATATATATATATATATATATATATATATATATATATATATATATATATATATATATATATATATATATATATATATATATTATATATATATATATATATATATATATATATATATATATATATATATATATATAATATTCTTGAGGTTTAAATTTAACATTTACTTACATACACATAAATATAAATTGTGTGCAAGTGATATTTTTGTTGTGGTTGCAGATCCTGAGAATATAGAAGGTGTAGATTATTGTCTACTAAGATGCACCGAGGAAAAACACAAGTTGCTTGAAGAAGTTGTCAATGGTGATGGACAAAAATATCCAACTGGTTCAATTGTTATTGAAGGCACCTATTATCAACAAAATAAGATCAACAAAAATGGAATTAAATTTGTTGAATACTTGCGTGAAAAGAGAGTTCTACATTATAGTCACTTGGTTATAGTGACGAAATTGCAATTTGAAACTGTGTCAAAAAAAGGGTTAAGTAAAAACCAAAAGTGGAAGTTGACTATTGAAGAGTATGAAAAACTTTTGGAGATAATAAAGGATAGAGAGGATCTAGACTACATGTATCAGGAGCTTTAGGTTGAAGGATTTTAATTTGTTCATACTTAATTTAAATCCTATTTGAAACTTATATGTAGACTTTAAATTTGATTTGAAATTTATGATTAGATTGAATTTATGGATCAAGATCAAACCTGAATTGAATTTTAATTGAATTTTAGTTGATGAACTCTCTCTCTCTCTCTCTCTCTCTCTCTCTCTCTCTCTCTCTCTCTCTCTCTCTCTCTTCCCCCTTCCCCTTC
This sequence comes from Chamaecyparis obtusa, assembly GCA_027943335.1. NCBI lineage: Eukaryota > Viridiplantae > Streptophyta > Pinopsida > Cupressales > Cupressaceae > Chamaecyparis > Chamaecyparis obtusa. The sequence goes on from BSBK01002856.1 coordinate 1,164,844, forward strand.
CCCTTCCTCTCTCTCTCTTAGAACTAAAACTTTCAATTTACTTTCTACTTGATTAGATTGATTATATAGGTTTAAACTAAATGTAAAAATGATTCTAGAACTTTCAATTTACTTTCTACTTGAATTTTAATTTCAATTTATTGATTAGATGATTAGATAAATATTAGATAGGTCTGTATTTCTATTTTTTGTTTAGATTGATTAGATTGATTAGATATGTCTATATTTAAATTGAACTTAAATTGAAATTAGATTGATTCTTTTTTCAATTGATTAGAATAGATTGATTTCATGAATTGAATACCTTTCTAGTCTATAAATTTCTATTTATTGATTAGATTGATTAGGTAGGTAAATTGAATTTTAATTGATTAGATAGAACTTTCAATTTACTTTCTACTTGAATTTTAGGTCTTAATCTATATCATGTATTAGGTTTTATTAGTTGAATGTTAGGTTGATTCTTTTTTCAATTGATTAGAATAGATTGATTTCCTTAATTGAATACCTTTCTAGTCTATAAATTTATATTTATTGATTAGATTGATTAGATAGGTAAATTGAATTTTAATTGATTAGATAGAACTTTCAATTTACTTTCTTTTTAGGTCTTAAGGGGTCATGTTAGGTCTTAAGGGGTTAAGGGGTCATGTTAGGTCTTAAGGGCTTAAGGGGTCATGTGTTAGGGCTTAAGGGGTCATGCTAGGTCTTTTTAGGTCTTAAGGGGTCATGCTAGGTACTTAAGGGCTTAAAGGGTCATGTTAGGTCTTTTTAGGTCTTAAGGGGTCATGCTAGGTACTTAAGGGCTTAAAGGGGTCATGTTAGGGTTTAAGGGGTCATGATAGGTCTTTTTAGGTCTCAAGGGGTCATGTGAGGTACTTAAGGGCTCAAGGGGTCATGTTAGGTCTTTTTAGGTCTTAAGGGATCATGCGAGGTACTTAAGGGCTTAAGGGGTCATGTTAGGGCTCAAGGGGTCATGTTAGGTCTTTTTAGAGCTTAAGGGGTCATGTTAGGGTTTAAGGGATCATGCTAGGTCTTTTTAGGTCTTAAGGGGTCATGCTAGGTACTTAAGGGCTTAAGGGGTCATGTTAGGGCTTAAGGGGTCATGCTAGGTCTTTTTAGGTCTTAAGGGGTCATGCTAGGTACTTCAGGGCTTAAAGGGTCATGGTAGGTCTTTTTAGGTCTTAAGGGGTCATGCTAGGTACTTAAGGGCTTAAGGGGTCATTTTAGGGCTCAAGGGGTCATGCTAGGTCTTTTTAGGTCTTAAGGGGTCATGTGAGGTACTTAAGGGTTTAAGAGGTCATGTTAGGGCTCAAGGGGTCATGGTAGGTCTTTTTAGGTCTTAAGGGGTCATGCTAGGTACTTAGGAGCTTAAGGGGTCTTGTTAGGTACTTAAGGGCAAGGGGTCATGTTAGGGCTTAAGGGGTCATGCTAGGTACTTAAGGGGTTAAGGGGTCATGTTAGGTACTTAAGGGCTTAAGGGGTCTTATTAAATAAATTGATTATATTGATTCTACCTATAGATTGAATTTCTAAGATTGATTAAAGATTGAACATTAAAATTAAAGATTTATTTTATTTAGTTAGATTTTAAAGATTGATTTAAACTTTCAATTCATTAAAGATTTTTCAGTAAGATTGATTAATTAGTTTTCAATTAATTGATCTAGATAGGGCTTTGAAGGGTGCATAACAGGGCTTAAGGGGTCTTATTAAATAAATTGATTATATTGATTCTACCTATAGATTGAATTTCTAAGATTGATTAAAGATTGAACATTGAAATTAAAAAGATTAATTTTAAAGTTAGATTTTAAAGATTGATTTAAACTTTCAATTCATTAAAGATTTTTCAGTAAGATTGATTAATTAGTTTTCAATTAATTGATATAGATAGGGCTTTGAAGGGTGCATAACAGGGCTTAAGGGGTCTTATTAAATAAATTGATTATATTGATTCTACCTATAGATTGAATTTCTAAGATTGATTAAAGATTGAACATTGAAATTAAAAAGATTAATTTTAAAGTTAGATTTTAAAGATTGATTTAAACTTTTAATTCATTAAAGATTTTTTAGTAAGATTGATTAATTAGTTTTCAATTAATTGATCTAGATAGGGGTTAAGGGTGCATAATAGGGCTTAAGGGGTCTTATTAAATAAATTGATGATATTGATTCTACATATAGATTGAATTTCTAAGATTGATTAAAGATTGAACATTGAAATTAAAGATTAATTTTAAAGTTAGATTTTAAAGATTGATTTAAACTTTCAATTGATTAAAGATTTTTTAGTAAGATTGATTAATTAGAGTGATGAAAGATTGAACATAAATTAAATATTAATTTTAAAGATCAATTAATTTTTGGCTTCAATTTCAAAATCCAAACATGTATCAATGTACAAATCTAGATCAACATACAAAACATGCACGTACATATCAATGTAAATGTCTATATATCTCAAAAATCAAACATGTGTACATCAATGTTTAAATGTCTATATATATCACAAAATCCAAACATGTATCAATGTACAAATAGATCAATATACAAAACATGCACCTACATATCAATGTAAATGTGTGTGTGTGTGTGTGTGTGTGTGTGTGTGTGTATCACAAAATCCAAACATGTATCAATGAACAAATAGTCTATCAACATACAAAACATGTGCACGTACATATCAATGTAAATGTCTAGAGCTATATCATGCAAAAAGATCAAACATGTGTAGATCAATATAAATGTCTATATCACAAAATCAAAACATGTATCTATCAATATAAATGTCTAGATATCACAAAATCCAAACATGTATCGATGTAAATAGATCAACGTACAAATGGACCTATATATATCAATGTACAAATGTCTACATATATCAATGTAAAGCATATATCTAGGTCCATGTAAAAAATATCTAGAAATCAACGTAACATATAAATACTCTCTAGTACATGTGTACTCTAGATCTAAATCTATGAACACATCAACTACGTTGATGATCGCCATCACGTGCTAAATGTCTGGGCCTGTGTGGATCCTCATCTGCTGGACTTGAGTCTGTAAATGTAAATATACATACATACATACATACATACATATATATATATATAGATATATATATATATATATATATATATATATATATATATATATATATATATACATACATAGAATATATATATATATATATATATATATATATATATATATATATATATATATATATTTATATATATATATATATATATATATATATATATATATATATATCTATATATATATATATATATATAATATATATATATATATATATATAGATATGTATATATATATATATATATATACATATCTATATATATATATATATATATATATACATATCTATATATATATATTATATATATATATATATATATATATATATATATATATATATATATATCTATATATATATAAGAACTTGAAATGTAAATAAATTATAAAATTTAATTTTTATTTAAATTATTTTACATGTACCTCTGTATCATGATGAATCGAATCAGCAGGCTCTCTAAATCTCCATATGCAGCACCCGTCACAATGTCCTGTACCACGTTTAAATAAATTTAAATTTAAATATAGAACTATATGTACACAACATTATATCTATATAAATTGAAATTAAATACAAATTCTTGTACCTCATGTAATGCATGTCCAAGTCAGATAACTCAGAAGAGTGCAAGGGACATTGCATTAGGATCAATGGCCTCATCCATAAGAAATCTGAGAATCTACTGTGAACTCGTGAGATCGTAGCCTATGTCTGTTGTGTGGGAGCATGTGTATGCTGTGGAGGCGGTTGTAAGATCATCCACACTCTATCTAGAGGAACCTGCCTCTACATCTAAGCCCTGAACTCGACTGCTGCCTGTGGAGGATGATCTACGACACTATCCTCCTCCAACGAAAGTAGGCAAATCACGCGGCTCAATCCCATGCAATGTAGAAATCCTCTGGTAAGCAACTAGGAGATCACTCACTAACATACCACTAATCTCACGCATGTGATCCTTAGGTAGTCATCCTATCTTAT